>CAMZMU010000037.1:48305207-48443074 GCA_947311845.1 Poa pratensis | reverse complement strand
TGATGTCCATGATAGCTCGAATCTTTTCTGGGTTAACCTCAAGACCTCTTTCTGAAACAATGAAGCCTAAAAGTTTTCCTGCTGGGACGCCAAAAAAGCATTTTCCCGGATTTAGCTTCATGTTATATTTTCTTAAGTTATCAAAGGTTTCTTGAAGGT
This sequence comes from Poa pratensis, assembly GCA_947311845.1. Lineage (NCBI taxonomy): Eukaryota > Viridiplantae > Streptophyta > Magnoliopsida > Poales > Poaceae > Poa > Poa pratensis. The sequence continues at coordinate 48,442,915 of CAMZMU010000037.1, read as the reverse complement.
CAACGATGAGATCGCCGCGTTTTCGCGACATAACGGCAATGTCATCGACATAAGCGTGAACATTGCGGCCTATTTGATCGTGTAGGCAACGTTGTATGCACCGTTGGTACGTTGAGCCAGCGTTTTTAAGCCCGAAAGGCATAGTTATGTAGCAAAACGTTCCGAAAGGTGTGATGAAGGAAGTCTTAATTTGGTCAGACTCCTTCATCTTAATTTGGTGGTAGCCAGAGTAAGCGTCCAAAAAGCATAGTAATTCAGAACCTGATACAGCATCTACGACCTGATCAATTCGCGGCAATGCGAAGGGGTCTTTAGGACAGGCTTTGTTTAAGCCGGTGAAATCTATGCACATGCGCAAGTCTTTCACGTCCTTCTTAGGTACTAATACAGGATTTGCTAGCCAATCTGTGTGGATAACCTCTCTAATGAAATTAGCGGCACTAAGCCGAGCTACCTCTTTTCCTATTGCTTTCTTCTTCTCTGGACCGAAGCGACGAAGACCTTGTTTTACTGGCTTGGCACCTTTGGCGACATTAAGGCTGTGCTCGGCAAGTTCCCGGGGTACTCCTGGCATGTCTGATGGTGACCATGCAAAAATATCCCGTTGCTCACGGAGGAACTTGACGAGCGCGCCTTCCTATGCGTCACTGAGGTCCGCGCCTATGTTCGTCGTCTTGCTTGATCAGCGTTGTCCAGCACGATCTTCTTCGAGTTTGAGCTGGCCTTGAAGTAACATCGAAGCGCAAGGAGGCTTTTTACCATCCGGCATTTCATTGGTGTTAACTTCTTTCTTGTACTGCTCCAGCTCTTCCTTGCTGATGACTGCTTCTGCTAAGACGGCGTTTCCTGCTTCGCATTCCTTCGCCTTCTTGAAGTCGCCATTGACCGTGATGACGCCTTTGGTCCAGGTATTTTGAGCTTGCTGTAGATGTAACACGGGCGTGCCATGAATTTGGCAAAGGCTGGGCGGCCAAAGATTGCGTGATACGCACTTTTGAATTCCACCACCTCAAAGGCAACTTCCTCAGTCCTATAGTTTGTTTCGTCACCGAAGGTGACGTCTAAGACAATTGTTCCCATAGAACTGGCCTGCCTGCCTGGCACTATGCCGTGAAACTTGACTGTGCTATGTTTTAGCTGTGTCTCAGAAAGGCGCATGCGCTTTAAGGTTTCAAGATAGAGGATGTTGATGCTACTCCCTCCATCCATAAGCACCTTAGAAAGCCTGCATTGCTGCACAATTGGGTTTACAACGAGCGCGTAATTCCCTGGGTTCTGTGGAATATGATCAGGATGATCGTTGCGGTCCCATGTAATGGGGTGCTCGGACCAGTTGAGATACTGGGGAACCGCTGGCATAGTGGCATTGAGTTCCCTCCAGGCTGCCTTTTCCTTTTTGGCCGAAGGAGTGGCAAGGAAGTGACAAGGCTTGTTTCGACCCTTGGAAACTTGTTGCTCCTCTTGTGCTTTGGCTCCTGATCTTGGCTCCGAAGCACTTTCCTCGTTGTCCTTCTGCTCTTTCTTGTCTTTACGGTTCTTGCGCTTGAACTGTTTTGCCTTGAAGCCAGCGTCGGATCCTTCTTGATATCATCGTTAAGGCGGCACTGCCTGTTGGTATGGGTGCATTTGCCAAGCTTGCTATGATGGGCACAAGGTTCATCTTTGATGTCGTCATAGGTGATTTTAATGGGTCTTGACCCTTGACTGTCATCGCTCTTCTTCTGCCATCTGCTAGCCCGCTCTGGCCACCCTTCTTATTGGCAAAGGCTACCTCCTTTGATGGTCCTGGCGCATCGTTGGCTTCCTTCTTTTTCCGGCTTTGATTGTTGTTTCGCTTTTCCGGGTTAACAGCTATGTCCATGCGCAGATCGCCGTCGTCAGCTCGAGCGTCGTCTTCTGCTGCAGCGTAATTGTTCGCGCTGTCTAAGAGCTCGCCGAGGTGTTTGATGTTTTGGCTGGCAACATATATCTCATCATGTTGCCTTTCTTCAGGCTGTTCATAAAAGCATGTATGGCCTGGATCTCAGAAACGTCTTCACATGCATTCTTTGTCTCTGTCCATCGAGCTATGAAAGCTCTGCTTGACTCCCCCTCCACTTGAGCACACTTTAGTAGATCTGAGTAAGCCTTTGGACGTTTGTATGTGCATGAGAAGTGTTGCATGAATGTTTTCTGCATGTCTTGCCAATTGTGGATACTCTTTTCTGGCAAAGTGTCGATCCATAACCGGGCCGTTCCCTCCAACATGAGTGGAAGAAAACGTACAGCTGCATTGTAATCACCGTCATTAATACCAACGGCGTGGATAATCAGGCAGCCATATGTCCGGTTTGTCAATGCCATTGTACTTGTCCACAATTTTCTTGACATTGCCTAGCGAGGATGGGAGTTGCACCTTGCGAATCGCCGGTCCAAAGCACACAGGGCCCAGGTAAGACTCCTCTTTGGCCGCTTTAATCTCATCGAGACGGATGCGGGCGTCTGAGATATGAGTGTTTTCCCTGGCTGGCCCTTTGTTGGATTGGCTACGCCTTGGCTCCTCCTGACGGCTTTGGCGATGAGGGGAGCGGGAGCGAGATCGCCTTTGAGGCGGATCTCTGTTGCCCCTATTTCCTTCGTCTCTTGCCCGTGCTGCGGGCGGAGGTGGCATGTTAAGCCGGTCACTCCCACGCCGTGCGTCCTTGTCTTGATCTCTTTCACGGCGAGGCGGATCATTCTTCTTATGGCGTGTGTTATCCTTTTGCCGGTGGTCGTCCTTGCCTTTGTCGCTATGGCGGTTGGACCCAGTCTTTGACTCATCCCTGTGCTTGTCAGGAACTTTGTCCTTCCTGGGTTCCTTACCCTTATTGCCATGGCTACTGGAACCAGCTGGTTCCTCTGGATCCCACCGCCGGCAACGGCGTCTTGCAAAGACGCGTCGTCCGCCAGTTTTGAGTTTGAGTCCGCCTTAGCCTGCTGCTCTACCGCCTTTTCGATGAGCATCTTAGATAATGGTGGCGCTCTTCAATTGGGACTGTTTCGTCTCCCATGATTTCCCTGGCCGCCTCTATGTTTTTGGCTGGGGTGGAGAAGAATATGACTCCATCAGGGTTAACTTGAAAGAGTATTTCTGCCAAGGCTTTAAAGCTTTTGGGCAGAAGGCTTCTCGAAGTTTCCCTGCAGATCCCGATGCAGAAGAGGGTCACGTATACTTCTTACTTTGCGGAATTTCTCAACATGCGCTCACGCTGATACTCTTCCTCTTCTAGAGCCTTTCCAACTAGGATTAACTCTTTTTCCTTGTTCAGGAGGGACAACTTATACTTGATGTTGACTTCAGTCTCAGCCAGGAGCGCTTTCCGTCTTTCCTCAAGTTCAACGCGGTTGGATTTGGTCCCAAAGGTGTTTTGAGAAGCTCCAATGCGCGCATGTGTTCCTCCTTTGACCGTTCCAGGTCTTCTTCAATAGGCGTAGCCGGGGGAGGCCTTTAGGGTCCAGCACATCCTCTGGCTTTTCCGCCTTGTCACCAATGTGTTTGATGCTAGAGGAAACTTCAGCCTCGTCTGGCTTAGCCGCGGCGCACCATCCTCCATAGCTATCTGTGCCGGGAAAGTCATTAAGACTTCGTTTGGATCGGATGAGCCATAGCCTCGCGCGGCAACCTGTGCTGCAAAGTCTTCCTCCTTATGCTCATCGAGATCTGAATCTTCCGCCATTGGAGCGGTGCCATCAGATCCGGCTTCTGAGTCTGCTCCTGTCTGTAAGGCAGGTAATATTGACTCAGGGTCAGATTCGGCCGGCTTAGGGCCAGATGCGTCAATGACACCAACAAACGAGAGGCGGGCTCCATAAGCTCATAAGAGCTGGAGTCAGAATCGCTTTGGGTATCAGAGTCACTCAGATCGCGATAGACAAAGGCCTGATCCGATCTGTGTTGTTGCTCGATTGCATAATCGATGGGGTGGTGGGTGGGCCAAAAGGCGGCGGATCCCCTGGGGAATCCATACGCCTCAGCCGTAAAACCCATGAAGATGTTGATGGTGCCGAAGGGGACGACGAAGCTTGACACCAGTGCGTCGTTTGCTGGGACGTAGGACCCGTCGTCTTCGATGCACCCAAAGTTGTTGATGAGCGGGCGCGACCAACCGCCATAGTCTTGCCGATCTCGCCCAATGCTCCCGCCTGAAACAAAACTCCCGACGCCTTGGGCCCCACGGTGGGCGCCAACTGTCGAGGTATTGGTAACGCGGAACTACTATATGGATTCATACGTACCGTAGAGGAGGTGGGGAAGAACGTAGAGGGTTCCAGTGACGGGATTGCACACACGATCTTACCCAGCTTCGGATCTCACAACGGCGGCGAGATCCTACGTGCTGCTATAATTCACTCAAGGAGAATATGTGTACAGGTTACAATGAGATTGTATGCGTGCCCTAAGGCTGCTGGAAGGCTGGCTTATAAAGGCGCCAAGCCTTCCCCTACAAGGAAAGCCTTAACCGACCTAGATCATGAGTCCTAGACTAACACGGTAACAAACCCTAACTTGCTCCCTAAGGCGAACGCAGCCAGGCCTTCGTCTTGGACTTCACTAAGCCAGCCCAGAGCTTATCCTTGCGCCTAAGCCCATGAGGCCTTCTCCATTAAGCCCTCCGGCTTTATCTGATGGGCCTCCTTGGTGGGCCAGGTTTTATCCACCGTGGCAGGTATACCCGTTCGGCATAACCTCCACAGATTGGCTCGGTAAAAGCAGTCCAATGGAGTGTGACTGGAAGTTGAAGAAGATCTCCTTCGCACATGCAGGCCAGAAGATCACGCTGCAGGGTATTACTACCAACAACACTTCACTTCCTGAAACAGCAACTCTCCAGATGTTGCACGAATGGGAGGAACACAATGAAATATGGGCAATGGCCATGGTGCACCAAGTTCCCACAGAAGCTGGTACACAGAAGCTCCAGTACCAAGTGAAATTCAGGTGATTCTTGAAGAATTCCGGGATGTCTTTGCTGAACCACAAGGGCTGCCTCCTTCTCGACAATATGATCATGCCATTTCTCTTGAGGAAGGAGCTAAACCACCCAACTCAAAGCCGTATCGATATTCACCGCAGCAAAAGGACGAGATTGAGAGACAGGTTCAAGAAATGCTCAAGGCAGGCACAACCGTGCATAGCATGAGCCCCTTTGCTGCCCCGATGTTACTTGTGAAGAAAAAGGATGGAAGCTGGAGATTCTGCATTGATTTCCGTCGCCTCAACCTCATCACAATCAAAAATAAATTTCCACTGCCAATTGTTGACGAGTTACTGGATGAGCTAGCAGGAGCTGTGATGCGGGGGTGCCCGATCTTCACGAAGGATCTACTTGATGATAGAATCAATGCCACCTGAAGGGTACGAAGGAAACCCTCGATCCCAACCAACAACGTTGTCGGGTAATGGAGAAGTAGTGCAACCTGACAAAACCGAAGCTAACTATTGCAATGCAACAACCAGCAACAAGTATTCGCCCAACCACACTCTCAGTTTCCAATCCACACAACCACGCACGAAGTTGGAAGCACGAACTGGTCGCCGCCTCAACGGCTGCTGTTGTAAATCACAAAGTGAGTTTACCCTCTCACAAGGCAAGTTTACAAGAGCTAAGGAGGAAGTGAACTCTCAAACAATATTCTGGTTGCACTTAGCTAACCTATGCTGAAAACAAATTGCCAAAGAGTTGTGCTTGAAGTGGGGGAAAGGGTACTTATACTAGGAACAACCCTCCTAGCTTAGGTGGGAAGCCAGCACGAAAATGAGGCTCAAATTCGTGGTTATTTGGGTGGTTGGGGAGCAGAAGTGTGGAGCCTCGCGCAGCAATAAATGTCTTGACAGCTTTGCATTGGAAATCACATATCTTTTGACTTGGGTCTTCAAATGATGCACGGTTTGTTTTGCTGGAAAGTAGACTTGATTTCCTGTCCAATGTGACCCTCCAAACATGTTACACACGAACATGTTCATGTGTCATGGTCCAGCAAGATCAGCGATGAAATCTGGAGCTGCGCTTGCGATGTTTGTTGATTGGAACAACTTGCTGGATTCCTTGGTGTAATCCTCCAACTCCTTCTCCCCACTGGACCCATGGGGTATAAGGTGAGGTCCTCAAGCAATGTACGCCGTTGATGAAGTCTTGTTCGTTGCACTTTTCTCCATAGGCTTGAATTATCTCCATAGGTAAAAACCTGAGTAAAAGCAACACACAAGACTTAGGCAGTATATAATTCTCATTCATATCAATATTAGAATCAGCTAGGAGCGCATTCACCTCTTGTTGTATATGTTTAGCACGACTCCTTGTCATGGGACCCAAGTGTGTCTTCTTTGTAGAGGTTTCAGCTTGTATTTTTGTAGCTTCATCTTGTGGACATGATGATGGATGAGATGAACCAGGGATGTCCTCATCATCCTCCCCCTCTTCAAAAGGAGTCGTCCTCGACTCTTGATCTTCTTGATTAATGCATGGAGACAAATCTGCTACGTTGAATGTTGGACTAACAGAATAGTCTTCAGGGAGGTCGATCTTGTAAGCATTATCATTTATCTTTGCCAACACTTTGAACGGTCCATCTCCACGAGGCAGGAGCTTGGATTTGCGTCGTTCAGGGAATCGATCTTTGCGCAAATGTATCCAAACCAGATCACCGGGCTCAAAAGTCACCTTCTTGCGGTTCTTGTTTGCCTTAGCGGCATAATACTTGGATTTCTTCTCAATCTCTTCTCTTGTCTTCTCATGAATTTTCTTCACATATGCAGCACGCTTGGAAGCATCCATGTTAATTCTCTCTTGTAAGGGAAGTGGCAGCAAGTCAATTGGGGCAAGTGGTTTGAATCCATAGACCACTTCAAATGGACACATGCTTGTGGTCGAGTGAACAGCTCTGTTGTAAGCGAACTCCACATGCGGCAAACACTCTTCCCACTCCTTTAAGTTCTTCTTGATCATTGTCCGTAGCAAAGCTGAAAGTGTACGGTTCACCACCTCTGTTTGGCCATCAGTTTGTGGGTGGCATGTTGTTGAAAACAGCAGCTTGGTTCCGAGCTTTGCCCACAATGTCTTCCAAAAATAGCTCATGAACTTCACATCACGATCTGATACGATGGTCCTCGGCATTCCGTGCAAACGCACAACTTCCCTGAAAAACAAATCAGCAACATGTGAAGCATCGTCGTTCTTGTGGCATGGAATGAAGTGTGCCATCTTTGAGAACCTATCTACAACAACAAAAACAGAATCCCTCCCCCTCTTTGTTCTAGGCAATCCCAAAACAAAATCCATGCTAATATCTTCCCATGGAGCATGCGGAACAGGTAGGGGAGTATATAAACCATAGGGGTTCAGTTTAGACTTAGCTTTGTGACATGTGACGCATCGCTGCACAAATTTCTCAACGTCCTTCCTCATCTTTGGCCAATAGAAGTGATCAGCCAGCAGCTCATATGTCTTCTCACGTCCAAAATGTCCCATTAATCCACCTGCATGTGATTCCTGCAACAACAAAGGCCGAACCGACGAATCTGGAACACACAATTTGTTAGCCCTGAAAAGAAAACCATCATGCACATGGTATTTTTCCCATCCTTTTCCATCTTTGCATTTTTCATATGGCTCCATAAAGACATGATCAGTACTATACAATTCTTTTAAACTCTCAAGTCCTGGTACTTTTACTTCCAATTGATTCAATAGAACATGTCTACGAGACAAAGCATCAGCTACCATATTTTCTTTGCCTTTCTTGTACTTTACAACATATGGGAAAGTTTCAATGAATTCTACCCATTTAGCATGTCTTCTATTCAATTTAGCTTGTCCTTTCAAATGTTTCAAAGCCTCATGATCAGAATGTACAACAAATTCCTTAGGCCATAAATAGTGCTGCCATGTTTCAAGCGCTCTAACCAAAGCATATAATTCTTTATCATACACAGAATAATTCAGTTGTGCACCACTTAGCTTTTCACTAAAATATGCAATTGGTTTACGTTCCTGCATTAAGACACCTCCAATGCCTATTCCACTAGCATCACATTCGATTTCAAAAGTTTTAGTGAAATCAGGCAAAACCAGCAAAGGTGCTTCAGTTAATTGTCTCTTAAGTTCAACGAAAGCTTCTTCTTGTGGCGCACCCCATTTAAAAGCAACTCCTTTTTTTGTCAATTCATGCAAAGCTGCAGCAATGCTACTAAAATCTTTCACAAATCTCCTATAGAAACCAGCAAGGCCAAGAAAACTTCTCACCTGGCTTATATTGATAGGAGTTGGCCAATTCTTAATTGCTTCCACCTTAGAGTCATCAACTTCAATTCCCTGTCCTGAAACAACATAGCCAAGAAAAACAACCTTGTTTGTGCAAAACGAGCACTTCTCAATATTAGCATATAGTTTTTCTGCTCTTAGCACATCCAAAACTTGTTTGATATGTTCTATATGTTCATCTATGGATTTGCTGTAGATTAGGATGTCATCAAAGTACACAACAACAAACTTTCCAATGTAAGCTCTCAAAACATGATTCATTAATCTCATGAAGGTACTGGGTGCATTGGTTAATCCAAAAGGCATGACTAACCACTCATACAAACCAAATTTTGTTTTGAAAGCTGTTTTCCATTCATCACCTTCTTTCATCCTAATCTGATGGTACCCACTTCTCAAATCAATTTTAGAGAACACAACAGAACCACTCAATTCATCTAGCATATCATCTAACCTAGGAATAGGATGACGATACCTAACAGTTATATTATTGATGGCCCTACAATCAACACACATGCGCCAAGTACCATCCTTCTTAGGCACTAAAATTACAGGTACAGCACAAGGACTTAAACTTTCACGCACATAGCCTTTTCCTAAAAGTTCTCGTACTTGCCTTTGTATCTCCTTTGTTTCTTCAGGATTGGCGCGGTAGGCAGGTCGATTGGGAAGTGATGCTCCTGGAATGAGGTCAATTTGATGTTCTATGCCACGCAATGGAGGTAGACCAGCGGGTATATCCTCCGGAAAGACATCTTTAAAATCCTGCAAGAGATCACGAACAGCTCTAGGAAGACAAGTTAAGTCATTAGCAAAAATCACGTCATCCTTGTACACGAGTACAACGACAACTTGATCTGGGTTTTGTCTCACATCTCTCATTTCTGATTTTGTGGCTAACATGACTAAGTTCTCTCCCTCTCTTTTATTTTTACCACTCATATTTGGCTTGTGGCACTCACTCGCTGTTTTGTGGATGTCTCTCGAATTCTTTTTTCTCCCTCTTTCTCACTTACTATTTTTACTTCAGAAACTTTCTGTACATGCTCAGCCATGATTTGTTGTGGTGTCATTGGTCGAAGCACCAAATCTTTTCCTTTCCACTTGATGGTGTATTGGTTGGTTCTACCACAATGTTGAGCTGAAAGATCATATTGCCAAGGCCTTCCCAACAGCAAGTGACACACTTTCATAGGCACAACGTCACACTCAACGGTGTCAATATAGTCACCAATCTTGAATTGGACCTTCACCATATGTGTGATTTTCAGTTCACCACAATCACTCAGCCATTGGACATGATATGGGTGGGGATGCTGCAGCAGTTTCAGCCCAAGTTTCTCACACATTTCTATACTAGCAAGATTGTGGCAACTTCCACCATCAATAATAACCTTGCATACTTTGTCATGAACTCTCGCCCTTGTTTGGAACAAATTGTGCCGCTGTCCAATGTCATCTTCTTTAATCTGCACACTCAAAACTTTTGTGACAACAAGGGAGGTGCCTTCTTCAAAATCACAATATTTCTGCTCATTTCCTTGTGTAGCATCATCGTCCTCATCTTCTTCTATATCACTACAGGAATCATATTCTCCATTTTCCATGATCAACATAGCACGCTTGTTGGGGCATTCCTTCCTCATGTGGCCACGGCCACCACATGTAAAGCATTCAATTTGGCTGCTTTTCCCACTTGATCCCATTGAAGATGTGGTTGATGCAGCAGGTTTACTTCTCTCCTTTTGGGCTGATGTTTCACTTCCAATTGGGCCTGCACGCACATTGGACCGGCTACCACTTGCAGAATTTGCCATTATACCTTTTCCAACATTGAATTGTGGCACAAACTTACTCCCACTTGATGTAGCTCTAGCTGAAAATGGGATAGTTCTGCTTGGCCTTGAGTCTTCTTGCAATTGTCGTTCAGCCTTGGAAGCTAGATGCACCAACTCCACAACATTGCGATATGGCTGCAAATCAACAACTCGCTTCACATTTGAATTCAGCCCAAACAGAAACCTTGACATGGATTGCTCTTCATCTTCATGTATATTGGCTCTTATCATTGACTTCTCCATCTCCTTATGATACTCTTCAACAGACATTTTTCCTTGCCTCAAATTCTGGAGCTTGTCAAAGATGTCACGCTTATAATGCTTTGGGATGAATCTGGCCCTCATTTCTCTTTTCATTTCAGCCCATGTAGCAACAGCAGGTTCTCCCTCTTCTTCTCGCTGGTTTTGAACTTGCTCCCACCAGATTAGAGCATAGTCTTCAAATTCAAGAGATGCCATTGCTAATTTCTTCGCTTCAGAATAGTTGTGCATGCGAAAAATCTTGTCAACTTTTAATTCCCATGTGAGGTATATTTCTGGATCAGATCCACCATCAAACTTAGGCATGGTAAATTTAAGTTTACCAAACCTCTCCTCCTCGTGCCGCACACGACCATAGTTGCCTTGGCGATGAAATCTGCCATTTCGTTGCTGATCATAATTATCTTCCTCAAATTCTTCTTCGCTATCTTCATCGTGTAAATTGGCCCTCCGGTGGCCGCCTCCACGACCAGCGGCACCTTCACCACGACCCACCAGCAGCACCTCCACCACGACCACGACCAGCAGCACCTTCATCACGACCACGACCAGCAGCACCTTCATCATGACCACGACCAGCAGCACAACATTTCCACACCTGGGAGCTCCATGTACACTTGCATCTTCAGGAGCTTGACGTAGCTCTTCCACACCTGGGAGCTCCATGTACACTTGCATCTTCAGGCTTGACGTAGCTCTCGCACAATATCAGCAACAAGATCAGCCCTCATTGCTTCAATATTTTGGGTGAGCTGCTCGTTTACATTGCCCATAAGTTGTTGCAAATCTTGTGACAACTTGTCTTGCTTCTCTTCAATTGGGTCAAGGCTGTTTCTGAACTCTCGACGGAGATGATCACGCAAGGCATTGAAGTGAAACCGTGTGATGGGCTCATTGAGATGCCCATTGCCTTCAACCTCGTACGGGTCTCCGTTACCTGCCATGATTAGTTGTGCAAAGCCCTATACTACAACACGATATATGTGTGTAACACCTCGATCTCACCTTCACTTACCAACCGAAGCTCATGTAACTTCCAAGTGAGAGCAGAACATGTTCAACTGTGGTGCCGGTGGTTGGTACAAAGAGCGATAATTAAGCGAATACAAGTCTAGGGTTGCACATGCAGGGGCTGTTTTGTGGAGCTTTGGGTGGGGTATGTATGTGGAAAACAACACACTAATCTGCAGTCTAGTTCTTGTTAAACCAAGTAATCATCCACACAAGATTTGAATGCCTTAGTTGCTGAATAGGATATAAGTGTAGAGCAAGAACACACACCAATGAATCAGATTTGCTGCAGCAAGAATTTTTGGATGGTACACACTTGACTAGTGTTTCAGCTCAAACCACGTAAACAAGGATTTCTCAAGATATAAGTGAAGATCAGTCCCAGATTTTCTCTTCTTTCTTTCTTTCTGTTTTTTTCTCTCTTTTTTTTTGACAAACTTTTCAACAGGGGACTTTGATCTGAACACAAACTTGGTGGAACTTCACGAATTTTATTTTGCAATGGAAGAACTCAACAACCAAAACAGGAGCTGAAACTTTGGCAGCAAACAGCCACGAACAGATCTGATTTTTCTGGGTCGAGAACAAGGTTGTAAACAGATCGAACCAGGATGGATGGATAGCACACGAAGAGATCTTTCCAAAAAGCAAAAGAACACTAAAAACGGACTCCGAATGTGAAAGATAAACACGATTTGGTGGAGGATACAGATCTGAAATTTCTGGACGAAAATGAACCAAAAGAACAGAATGGATGGGGAAACACTCAGCAACTAAAACAAAAGATGATGCGGGGGTGCCCGATCTTCACGAAGGATCTACTTGATGATAGAATCAACGCCACCTGAAGGGTACGAAGGAAACCCTCGATCCCAACCAACAACGTTGTCGGGTAATGGAGAAGTAGTGCAACCTGACAAAACCGAAGCTAACTATTGCAATGCAACAACCAGCAACAAGTATTCGCCCAACCACACTCTCAGTTTCCAATCCACACAACCACGCACGAAGTTGGAAGCACGAACTGGTCGCCGCCTCAACGGCTGCTGTTGTAAATCACAAAGTGAGTTTACCCTCTCACAAGGCAAGTTTACAAGAGCTAAGGAGGAAGTGAACTCTCAAACAATATTCTGGTTGCACTTAGCTAACCTATGTTGAAAACAAATTGCCAAAGAGTTGTGCTTGAAGTGGGGGAAAGGGGTACTTATACTAGGAACAACCCTCCTAGCTTAGGTGGGAAGCCAGCACGAAAATGAGGCTCAAATTCGTGGTTATTTGGGTGGTTGGGGAGCAGAAGTGTGGAGCCTCGCGCAGCAATAAATGTCTTGACAGCTTTGCATTGGAAATCACATATCTTTTGACTTGGGTCTTCAAATGATGCACGGTTTGTTTTGCTGGAAAGTAGACTTGATTTCCTGTCCAATGTGACCCTCCAAACATGTTACACACGAACATGTTCATGTGTCATGGTCCAGCAAGATCAGCGATGAAATCTGGAGCTGCGCTTGCGATGTTTGTTGATTGGAACAACTTGCTGGATTCCTTGGTGTAATCCTCCAACTCCTTCTCATCCCACTGGACCCATGGAGTATCAGGTGAGGTCCTCAAGCAATGTACGCCGTTGATGAAGTCTTGTTCGTTGCACTTTTCTCCATAGGCTTGAATTATCTCCATAGGTAAAAACCTGAGTAAAAGCAACACACAAGACTTAGGCAGTATATAATTCTCATTCATATCAATATTAGAATCAGCTAGGAGCGCATTCACCTCTTGTTGTATATGTTTAGCACGACTCCTTGTCATGGGACCCAAGTGTGTCTTCTTTGTAGAGGTTTCAGCTTGTATTTTTGTAGCTTCATCTTGTGGACATGATGATGGATGAGATGAACCAGGGATGTCCTCATCAAGCTGCCTATTTCTCCAAGCTGGACCTACGTGCGGGCTATCATCAGATACACATGAGGCCAGAGGATGAACAGAAGACGGCATTCAAGACACACCATGGACACTTCCATTTTCGGGTCATGCTGTTCGGGCTGACGAACGCACCGGCTACGTTCCAATGTCTGATGAATGCCATTTTCACTGATGTCACAAGGAAGTTCGTAATTGTGTTCCTGGATGATATTCTCGTGTACAGCAAAACTTTGCAAGAGCATCAGGAGCACCTTCGCATTGTGCTAAATCATCTCAAACAACATCAACTGTTTGCCAAGGAATCCAAGTGCTCGTTTGCACAGCAGCGAATCGAGTATCTCAGGCATATCATCTCAAAAGAAGGAGTGGCGACAGATCCGGCCAAAACACAGGCCATGCACGCCTGGCCAACGCCGACATCAGCAACTGAACTACGAGGGATTCTCGGGTTCACCGGCTACTACCACAAGTTCGTTGAACATTACGGTATTATTGCTAAACCGCTGACACAGTTGCTGACCAAAAAGGGGTTCTCATGGAATGAACAAGCTCAGGCCGCATTTGAGAAGCTCAAACAAGCTATGGTGCAAACCCCTGTCCTGGCACTACCCAATTTTGAGCGACCGTTCACGATCGAGACGGATGCGTGTGATACGGGCATTGGTGCCGTACTCACACAGGATGGGCATCCTCTAGCTTACTTCAGCAAGGCACTGGGGGTTCGCAACCAGAAGTTATCCACTTATGAGAAGGAATTTTTAGCAGTGATGATGGCAGTGGATCGTTGGCGGCCATATTTGCAGCGTGGACCTTTCACAATTGTCACAGATCATAAAAGTCTGTGCAATTTAGGTGATCAGCAATTGGACATGGAACTGCAACGTAAAGCAATGGCGAAATTGGTTGGTCTCCAGTTTAAATTTCAGTACCGCAAAGGAGCCGACAATGGTGCAGCAGATGCCTTATCTCGAGTGGGACACCTTCTGTCCGTAAATGCTCTCTCTCTCTGTCAGTCTAACTGGGTGCAGGAGGTGACAAACTCGTATGAAACTGACATGGAGGCTCAAGAATTGCTGCAGCAACTGGCGATACACAGTCCAAATGAAAAGGGTTTTGAGTTACATCAGGGGTTGATCAGATCCAATGGACGCATTTGGATTGGTGCAAACTCTGCCTTACGCACAAAGTTGATTAGTGCAATGCATGACAACGCACTAGGAGGACACTCAGGTGAAACTGCTACTTATCAGCGTATGCATAAGCTATTTGTTTGGACTGGACTGAAGGCAGCTGTGAAGGACTATGTGCGACAATGTTTGGTCTGTCAGCAATCGAAGCATGAAAATATCAAGATTCCAGGAAAGTTGCAGCCCCTACCCATTCCAGTAGCACCTTGGCAGGACATTTCCTTGGATTTTGTCGAGGGTTTATCCAAGTCAGAGGGATTTGACTCCATCCTGGTGGTAGTTGATCGTTTCACAAAATTGGCACATTTCATCCCATTACGTCACCCATTCACTGCCACACAAGTTGCCAAAGCTCTCTGGGACAATGTTATCAAAGTTCATGGCGTGCCACTGTCAATTGTGTCAGACAGAGATCGCATTTTTACAAGTGCAGTGTCGAAGAAAATGTTTGCAACTACTGGTACCAAGCTGCTCTACTCCACTGCTTATCATCCGCAGACAGACGGTCAGACGGAGCGCGTGAATCAGTGTCTCGAGATGTACTTGCGCAGCGCAATACATGATTCCCCCAGGCAGTGGCTTCGCTGGTTATCCACAGCTGAGTTCTGGTACAACTCGACTCATCACTCGTCGCTGGGTTGCTCTCCCTTCAAGGCTCTGTATGGCAGGGAGCCGAATCTGGGTGGCTTGCTTTAGAACACTGTTCCCAGTCCGACAACAGAGGAGATGGACTGGTTTGCACACACAGAAGCTTTAAGAGCTCGTTTAACGCAAGCTCAAGCCCGCTGCAAGAAGAAGGCTGACAAGAATAGGACAAAAAAGTCGTTTCAGGTGGGCGATCAAGTGCTTCTAAAGCTACAACCATATGCTCAGTCATCAGTTGCAAACAGGCCGTGTGCTAAACTGGCATACAAATTTTTCGGACCCTTTGCGCTTGAGGAAAAATTTGGGTCAATGGCATACAAGCTCAACTTACCAGCAGACAGTCGGATTCACCCAGTGTTTCATGTGTCCCAGCTCAAGCCATTTACACCTAACTACTCGCCGGTGTTCACTGAGTTGCCGCAGCTGTCTGATCCGACTACAATGGGGAGTATTCCAGTGGCAATTTTGGAACGCAGAATGGTGAAGCGAGGCTCAGAAGCGGCGGTGCAATTGCGCATTCAATGGCAAGATCTACCTGTTGCAGCAGCTACCTGGGAAGACTATGATGTGCTCCGACGCCGTTATCCACAGGCAAGCATCTGGGAGGGGGGGCATCATCTCAAGGAGGGGACAATGTCACACCTGGTACATCGACGACCAATATAACAGTGTGACATAGGTAGTGAGAGTGTGGGTCGTGGGCCGGTTGGTGTTGGCTTGGCCCGTGTGGAGTTGGCAGGTGCTGTTATAAACCTGACCGCTGTGTTGTATCGAATTATGGAATGAATAGAACCTTGCGTCTGAATCTCACCCTCTGCTGCTCTCTCACCCTCTGATTGCTTTTCTCATCTCAATCCTCTCCAATTACTTGTATCCCTTGTGCGATCCGATCTCTACTAGAGCGGGTCGTTACACCACGAGTGGGTCGTTTGGCATGGGAATAAAGCACGAGCGATCCCCAGAATACACGCGAATACTCGTCGGGTTGATGCGTAACTGAAACACGCCTCCCCCTCGCGTTTTGGACGGCTGCTCGAGGATGCTCCTGCCGTGCTCTCTGCCTCCTCGTGTCTGACACCATGCTTTGCCGCTGCTCACATGGACCAGCCACCAAACAAGGCTTAAGGACAACTTTGCTCTTGATAACGGGGGAAATGTCAGAACCCGACGAACTATCATATGTCTTATTTCTTTAGTCAACACTGCACGCTTCGCGTTGTCGGAGCCGTCTTCAGACGTTCATCCTCGGCTTCGCACCAAGGTCAACACATGTACTATTCGACCGTCCATCAAACGGCTTGCTATTGAAATCCAACAAACTAGTTTTACACCCGTCACTTTAGCTCAACACCTAGTAGTTGTTTGTCTGCCTTTTCTCTGCTATTTAGCCTGATTTTCATTAAGGTTTAGGGCATCTTTATGCACTTGGTGTAAACCCTAACCGCCTCTGTTCGAGGTCTGGCCGAACTCGTCCTTGTAACAGCCTAGATGCATTCGCAATAGATTTCTGAATTCGACACCATTTCACTGTCTTCTCCGAATTTCTCTCTGTCAGCACTGAATTCCGGTTTCGGTCCTGTCACATTCCGGCGCCACCGCCGCGAGACGGCCATTAAACGCCTGCCGTCAGTTGCACTCCAGTTCGCGCGCGTCCTCGTCTCTTCGGGCCATGCGTCATTTCCGCCTTGCAGCACCGCGCCCGTGGTGAGTCCGTGCGGCGCGGCCCGGTTTAGGACTTTAGGTGCCACCTGAGAAGAAGGTGACAGGTAGTTGGCTGGCGTCTCTCTCTGTCCCATCGCCCGCGCCGCGCAGGTAAAAAATCCCCACCGATCCGGGTCCGATCCGTCCAACCACCGCCATCCCATCCCGGCCGTGCAACGCCACGCAGCAGCGAGGACTAGGAGGAGGAGGAAGGAGATCCCCACAAAAGCAGCCGCCCCGCACCAGCGAGCGGGGCAGAGGAGTCACGCGACCCGCTAGCTGCCTAGAGCTGAGGAGCTCCGGCCCAGCCACCCGGAATGGGCTCGAGCAGCCCGGCGGTGCCCGACCTCAGCCTCCGCCACCCCGGCGCCCTCGCCCGCCGAATCGCCATGGCGCGCGGCTCCGCCGTCGCGCCGGCGTTCCGCCCCTGGCTGCTCGTCGACGCCGTGCCCCTCGTCGTAGTCCTCCTCATCGCCACGCACGTCCTCGCCCTCGTACGCCCTCTCCTCTGCTCAACTCCCTCTCTCTGAACACTCCCCCACCTCCTCGGACTGGCGCTGGTTGGATTTGGGGCTAAACTTTGGGTGTTTGGTGTGCTGTGGCAGGGCTACTGGATCTACAGGCTCGCCACCGACGGGTCCAAGCACCCCGCAAGGAGCAAGAAGCACTAGGCGGCACCGCGGCAGTCGTGGTATAACACATTTCTCATATGTTCATTCTTCTCGCTGTCGTTAGTTGTGAATTGTGATGCCTGGTTACGCGAGTGATTTGTGCGCAGTCTGAAGAATATGTGGCTCCTAGTAGTATGTAGGATGCTATAGTGCTATTTACTGTACTGATACACACATTTCGTGGTAGTGTTATTCAGTATCACCAGCATAGTACTTCTTGGTGGTGGTTTTGGCCTTGGGGCTTCAGTCCGATTTGGCCTTGCTGAATAACTTTCCGAAGAGCAGTTTATGATAGTATATGCCTCATAATATGTATGTGGACCTAAGAACTTGATGTTGGATGATGATGCTGCATACGTAACTTTGGTGGATATGTTAGTGGATCATGATTGTAGTTTCCAACACTATAATATGCAACCATTGATCCTTGTTGATTTGATTATAATATCTTCATTTTCTGAGTGAATGCGTTGTGCTTAGTTGTTTTGTTAGGCGCTTTGTGTTATGAAAGTGTCCTTGTGAACATTGATATGAATTAAACCGCTAACCTTATATTGCTTTGGCACTATATTTTGAAGAGAGCCCTTTGAGCCTGCAAGGGCATTCACATGCTCCCACTCAATATTCTTTTCGGTCTCATGTACTCCCTCCATTTCAAAATATGGTCTGACCAATAATTACTTCCGTTAATGTGCAATTATGTGACATAAAATTCATTCCATAGATTCATATTCGAAATTACTTACTTCTGATTGTGATTTTGCATCACATAAATCATTATCTTAATAAAACTGAATATGCCTTATATCTTGAAATGGAAAGAGTATTGTGCATTAAAATATTGTCGTTGGCTGTGAACTTGTGATGCCTGGTTACTTGAGTGATGTGCCCAGGCGTTGTGTGTCATGAAAGTGTCCTTGTGAACATTGATATGAATTAAAAGCACTAACCTTATATTGCTTTGGCACTATATTTGAAGAGAGCCCTTTGAGCCTGCAAGGGCATTCACATGCTCCCACTCAATCATCGTTTCGGTCTCATGTACTCCGTCCATTTCAGCATATAAATCGGCTTTGCTACTACAAATCTGAAATCCTTCCCCATCCCCAAATTTTAGATCTAAATTGGGCTTCCAAGTTTCTTTCTCTCAAGAAAACACAAAGCTTGCGTCTGAATGCATCGATAGAAATTATAGTTACAAGCCTAGGACTATGCCGAAACAACCGATCACAAAGACAAAATCCCGACCAACGGCCGCAAGACAGACATTACAACCGACGCCACCAAACAACTCTGCCTAGGGTCCATCCACACATGCATATGACGAATTACACCTACTAGCATCCCTGCCACAAGAGTAGATCCAACTCTGCAAAGAAGGGCAAAATTGGGCCGTTGCAGCTTTGGAGAAGGTAGCAAGTCGATGACCTCGCATGTCACGCCACCGAGTAGAGCAGATCCGGTGTAGCCTAAACAGGCCCAAAAGGTATGAAAGACATCCTGCCCATGATGCAGAGGTCCCGAAACCACCAATCGCTGCTTGCTGAACCTGCACCACCACATCTCGCCCCACAGCTCGCTTGTTGTAGCATATGCCTGCAGCTGTCAATTGATACACGACGAGTGCTTCATGTGAGCAAGATGCCACGACCCAGCATCCTCCGTGATCCACAACCCAGACGAACCAAGGTAATGGTCTGTTGCTGGCACACCTACGATCTGCATGCTAGAGCCAAGCTTGACACCAACTAGTGGCCAGACCTCCCAGAAAAAACGCCTCCAGGTATAGAGCGACGTCGACCCTGCCGCTGTTATCCGGCAAACCAGGTCTTGGTTTTCACATAGAGTACAAGATCACGATGGTTGGAGGTGGATCAGGATTCCTGGACACCGCAGCCAAGGAGAGAACGATGCTTGAGGCCACTGCTGTTGCTGGCACCGTCAAAAGTTGGGCAAGGCCTTCGCCTGGAGCGCCACGACACTGCTGCTCCCAAAATGATCATCAGTTTGACGAGGGGGAGAGGAGAAGGCGAATATGAGGCTAGGGTTTGGCGAGAGTCGCCTTGTGAACCAAGATTGATCGTGCCTCCGCTGCTCCCAAGATGGTCATCAATTATGTCTTCATTTAACATTTGGCAAAAGGAAATATTGCTCTAGCCTCTACACCATTTCAATGAGATTGCAAATGATCCTTGCCTTTATAAGGAAAAAGGCATATTGTGACTCAGATGGTCTCCAACTAGATTTTTTTCACTCTCATACCTTTGCAAACTTTGAAGTTTCAAAAACAACATGGTGTGACAGAAAACATTGTAACCCATGAGTCGAATTTTGTGTACAATGAGCAAGTGCAAATTGGTTCCTTATCTTTCCTTTCATCCATGAGATATAACGTTTTGGATGAATGAAAGAAGATGATTTTCATACTTGTTTTTTGTATTTCATTTTTGAGCCTGCTGCGCATAAATCTCATTTTCCTTCTCAAGTGAATTTGAAAGAAAATATAGTATTGCCTCCTAGTCCTATGTTGCACATACAGGCAATCATGGGTGGCTTCTTTTAATGATGTGATATTTACGCAGCAGTGACGAGTCTTTAACAGGTCTATAGCAAACCATCCTTGTCAGTGGAGTATTAGTTGTTGCTGTTGCTCCCAGTCCTCATGTCCACCAGTTCCTCTAGAGAGATAAATGGTGGTGAATAATTATTTCATCAGATAATTATGTATGTTCTGTGAATACTGTAGACTTCTAATTATTATTTTCTCGAAAATGGAGCAAAGTATGTGCCATTTTGTACTAGAATAACACAACTAGAAAATTCCTGCCACAAAGCGAAATCTGAAAAACAGCAAACAAAGGGCCAAAACTAGCAAAATCTGGGAAAAACAGGAAAAATAACTAGCAAAAAAACCTAGAATCCTAACTAGCGGAAAACAAAAAATCCTGGACCCTCATGCAGTGGCAGCATCGGCTTGCGTGTACTGTATTGCAAAAGCACTATAGGTTTCGTTATGGTACTTTGTCTTTTGGAGAAAATAATGTCTAACAAACTTTGAATTAATTGTCCTACTGGAAAACTGGTAACCAAAATTTTAATTGACTACAAAATGTTCATAATGCTCAAGTACTGTGTGCATAGCAGTAATTTTTTTTTCAAATGTTTGAAGAAGCCTTTGCAATGCTTCAAACCTTGACAAATTAATACTTGTCTATTTTATTGCAGGCTAAGTTTTTTACATTTAGGTCTTGCACCCTCTGGTTTGTTGATTCCCAAGGTCTCCAATATGTAAATGTATTTTGTGGCAAAGCACATCAGAGGACTGAAGGCAAAGAACATTTCACTATCAGTGAGTGATATGTTCAGATCTTGGCTGATGTTTCAGAAGTGACGTTAGGTAGTCTGTTTAAAGGGGAGGCTTTATGCTCATATAGATAGTTTTGAATTGTTGAAAAGGCTTGTTGTAGGTGATCTTTCCCTGTCAAAGACCATTAGCTAGATATCTGCTCTCAATTACAGCTGTTGTGATCTTGTATAATCTTGTCATCTTGTCAGCAATCTTTTCTTTGCTCAGATCAGCACGCATAATCTTTTAATAGGAGGTACTTCCTCCGTTTTTAAATATAAGATGTTTTAGGTGTTTACATGTTGTCTTGATGCGGACTAAAACGAGTGAACATACAAATTAAAACGTGTCTAGATATATTTGTAGCCATGTGAATGTGGACAAAAGCAAAAACATCTTATATTTTAAAACGGAGGAAATACTTTGCAGAGTTTTATCAAATTGTATTAATACCAAAGCTACTGGAAAATACGGCGTGGATTCTCTAACTTGATGTGGCAAAGTCAGGGTGACTTTGCCACAAGATAAAAAACCGACAGTCTAGATCGGACTTCGCCACAAGATTAAAAAAAAACGATGGTCTAGATCGGGGTTAAGTACAGGTCGTAACATTGTTCCCTCGTCCAAGCGGGCATGGCCATAACAGCATATATCACAAAAAATGCGTGGGTGCGATGGTCATGAGTCATTCCACTCGGTCGACTCGGAAGCTTGGCGTTGAGTTTCTCTGTTGAGGCGCCTTTTCTAATGGGGCAAGCACGACAAATGGCACAAAATACAAACGAAAGCACGGCACGCAGCAGATTCGCACTCCCAAAGTGTTAGGGCAAATCAGTATTATGCACCTGCAAGGCTACCACCTTCTGGTGTCGAAGAGCTGGGAAGAATGAGATGAAAAGAAAATTATGGCACTTTTCAGATATCCAATCTCTATCAGGGAGGGAATTGTTCTTATAGCACATCCTTTACAAATACTAAGCTCCCTATAATTCTTGCCTTCTACTTACTCCACATGTTCTCCAATGGGACAGCGACACCGCACCATGATGGACCCCACTTAAATCTCACTTTATAGTTAAATACTAAGCTGCCTAAAATTCTTACTCTCCTTACTCCACATGTCCTCCAATGGGGCAGCGACACCACACCATGGTGGACCCCACTTAGGTACACAAAAAATCATGTTGGATACATACACATGTTTTGTGTATATATTTGCCAAATTTCCGATGAAAAACTGGTATTCCTAGCTACACAAAAGAAAATTGTGTCTGAAAATAGGAAAAATAGCTCTATTTCCTCCTTAAAATTGCTCTATTTTTTTAGCCAAAACTACAAAATATTTTTTAACAAAACTTCTAGAGCATGTACAATACGCAATTGTATGCTTTATTTTTCAAATATTGAAACCTAGACATGTCATTTCGATTTTTGTAAAAAAAGGAGATGTGGTGAGTTCGAAACTACTGGCACTTTACGACTACTCTCTCCCTTATCCTTTCTATGCCGCCAGTGCTCACCATAGCATCGCGCAGCCAATGCCACGCGACACCGTTTCTCTCCCTCTGCTTCCCTCGAGCAGTATTCTACCGAAAACAGTCGTTCCACTGCAAACTTTGCCCGTATCTCCGCACACACCTGTGGCTCCGTCAAGCCCCTAGGAATACGGGGCATGCACCTCCGTCATCGATGTCGCGTCTCAAGTCCATTGTCAACTTGCAAGCCACATGCACTCCCGCCGGTGCATATTCTGGTGGCCACGAAACGCCAATGAGCTGAAAGACTTCCTACATCTCTCGCAGTAGTTACATGTGAATACCTAGGTCACCTATCGTTGGTGAATAGGGGTGGAAGGATAAGTTAGACGCCTTGTTGTTGGATGCCACCTAATTACTGATGAAAGATTATGTGTGTATTTATCTTTGAACCTTTTCTTTGCACTATGTTTGCTTATCTCTCACTTAAATTAAGAGAACGGATTAGGTAAGAAGTTCATGTGTATATTTGGTATATGGTTGGATGCATACATTGAAAATGACCTATGTGTGTCTAGCCTCAGCTTAGTCATTAGAATGCAAAAAAGTCATGACTCATGAGTGTACAATGTTAAAATAGCATGTGTTATTAAACCGGTAAACATGAACTATATGTTTAGAGATGGACATTCCAAGAATTAGATATATACTCATAATTATTTGTGGCAGTCATGCCATTTATTTTAGTTTATATTTTGTTCTATGTAATTTGTATCTGATTCACGGATTAAGATGTCATGTAAACCGCTTAAGATCTCACTTTGCTCTATTCTTTTTGTGCATTATTTTGAATTTATCGGTGGAATGTTCCTCCATTTACATAGTATCGATTGTGCTCGATCGAATTGATTTAAGTTTCCAGGACATAATTGTGCCAACTATATTACTGATTTTGGGATACCTTATGAAATTCTACTTGCCTTCATTACAATAAAATCAATGACCTTGAGGATCTCGATGACTAATCAAATCTTAGACTAATTTATCTCTTGAGTCTGCAATATTCATCATATATATCGTACATTGTCTACGGATTGTCAGAGTTTGTTCAATTTTTTTGTTAAAATCTTCATAGAACCATGCATGTGTGGGAGTGGTGTTTTGGCTCCCGGGTGCATTTGCACCCTTTATTTAAAATGCATTTTGGATGTACTTTGAAATTTGAAAAAATTGAAAAAAAAATGTTCGCGCATATATATCTTAACATGCTATGTGTTCGCAAAGTCGTTTCACGAAAAACCGACATTTTTTGTGACTTGACAAAATTTGGTGCTAAAATAAGGCTTTTCACGACACTTTTTATTTTTACACAGGGCACAAAACATATCGGTTTTTCGGTGAAACGACTTTGTGAACTCATAAAATGTGAAGACGTATCCGCAAAATTTTGTTTTAGAATTTTTCGACATATTGAAATATGTTTTTCAAATACCAGGTGCATATGCACCGGGTGCCAAAGTGAATTTCTGCATGTATACAATTTAACTTTCAAGACATTTCATAATTGTGGTGATCGTCTAACTGAGTATCCGAGAGTTTAAGTTTTTTTATGTGATCATGTATTCTCTCTGTTGAGTGGTGTATTTCTAACCTTACTACAACTAACATAATTGTTTTACCTTATCTACTTCTCTATGTTTATATGAGAATGTCTGACTGATCGTGTTGCAACAGAGTGGGCCAGTGGTACTATTTTATTTATTATTACTACTGTTTTTATATATATGTTTCCTAAAAAAAATGTTTATTTATCTATTGTTGATTGTACTAGTGTGGATGCGGCAACGCGCGTCTTTTCCTTCTAGTATATTGTAACCTGACGTGTAATACAATCAACAGTTGGACGGGGTGTTTTGACTCATAGGAGCATCTAGTCTCATTATGGAATTGTATTTTTAAAAATATTTCAAAATAGCAAAAAAAACTGAAATAAAATTTAGGGTGTACCCCAAACATTTTATCTTGGCACATTAAGTTTCACGAAAAATAATGTTTTTTATGCTCTGTATAAAAAGACAAATTTGGTGCACAAAAATTTGTTTGTACTAGACATTTTCTTTTTCTTTTTTACACATGACACAAAAAATGTCTTGTTTTTTTACAAAAATTTGTGTGTCCACATAAAATGTCTATATGCACACCTGATTTTTTTCAATTTTTTTGACATTGTAAAATATGATTTTTCATAATAAGAGCATCTAGTACTACTACCCGAAATGGATTTCCCTCAACAGTCGAGCTATTCTATTCAACTGGCAATTGGCTTCTATTTTGTCGAGTCGACTCCAGCAATAGATAATTCAATTTGGTAACTTGTACACATCTTTAGATCATGACACAGCACTTGCTACTACTTGTGTATACATTTGTGAACTGCAGAGGTGGATAAAAGTACTAGAGAGAACATAAAAGATTTAAGGCTTTAAAGTAAAGTCACCTCAGAACACTGCACGCAACTGTGTCAGACCTTGTGGGCTACAGACATGCATGTGGTCATTCCGCTGAACAAGGCGTGAGGGATTTGGGAAATGTGGTGCGGGATGATATAGGTGGGGTTGGTGGGGAAAGTGGCAGACAGAGGAGACATCAACGTTGGGCCTACGAATCAATTTTCCTCAAGGTGAGGATTTGGAGCTCTCGGGTGCACCACCCCCTATATGAATATTAAATTCAAAACAGTACCAGGAAAATTAAAAAATCTGGACATAGCCATTTAGTGACTTTTTGTGAATCAGCCCAATCACTTTTATGGTGCGATTACACATACGCTCATTTTTCTAGAAAACGGGAATTACCCCAGGCCTCTGCATTATTGCGATGCACATAACCATTTATTAAATAAAGTGTAAGTATCAAGCAACAGTACACAGGTACCAACAATTAAAAGATAAAAGATCACAACCGGCAAAAATACCTAATATATAAAAGACGTGCAGATCGCTGCCCTGAGAGCTCTCCAAGCGCACGTTAATGTTCAAAGAATAGTAACGTGCGCTTATCTGGCCGTCCGCTTTCCATCCGACGGCTCCTAGCCTCCCCGTGTCTTTGCAAAAACACCCCTCACAAACACAGGAATTACACCCACGATCCACAAATTCCCGCAGAGGGACTAACTCACATTTTGACGAAAACCCGTGGACCTTTTTGCAAAATCATCCACACAACTTTCCTTCTCTCTTCTTCTCCGGCGCGTGCCCGTGGTCGCCGGCGACGCCGACGCTCCGCCCTGCCGTTCTGTTCCTCCTCGATCAAATCGATGCTGACGGCGACCTCCGCCGTGTCGTCCTCTCCCTCCTCACCTACAGCCGCCTGCTGGGCCGGCCGACAAGCGGCGGAATCGTCGCCGCCATCCTCTTCCTCCGGCCGTCACGTTCACACGTCGCCGGCGGAGCTCCGGCGACCCAAGTGGAGCGGCGCCGCCGCTCCAGGAGACCCCGCCTCCACGCGCGTCCCCCACGCCACCCGCGTGTCTCAGATCGCCGTGCCGCGGCGCCACCGTGGTCGTCGCCGTCGTCGCGCTGGGAAGCCCAGCCCTTAATGACGTCACCCAACGTCAGCGGAACAATTTACAGAAAATAATAAAATGCTGATAGATGGGACCCACTTATCCACCCAATTTCCACAAAATCAATAACTATTAATGTATCCACCGTAAAAATACGACACAAATATCTAAATGCTCGAAAAAAAGAAACTAATTACTTGCGCTCATGGTTTTAGCTAAGTAATTTTATTTCCCAACAAAATATGATGTGAACTATTAATATATTGCATTCAAATAACAAAAAAAAATTACATCTCCAATTACTAAGAATTTGTGCCTACATACTTCAAAAAGGAGAAAAAGGACGATTTTCCAACTATGAAAGTTTAAGAAATATCGGACCCACTTTCCCACCCAATTCCCACAAAATCATTAAGCCTACAAAATCAATATCTATTAATGTATCCACCATAAAAATACGACACAAATATCTAAATGCTCGGAAAGAAAAAACTAATTACTCATGCTCATGGTTTTAGCTAAGTAATTTTATTTCCCAACTGAATATGATGTGAACTATTAATATATTGCATTCAAATAACAAAAAAAAAATTGCATCTCCAATTACTAAGAATTTGTGCCTACATACTTCAAAAAAAAAAGGAAAAAGACGATTTTCCAACTATGAAAGTTAAAAAAATATCAGTTTTTTTAACAAACTTCCGACAAAGTTGAATAACTTAATTGACGCTATGGGTGCGTCATTTTGAATTGTCAAATATTTGGAGAAAATCCTAATGCACTTCCTCTTCAGAACAATTTCCATAAAATGAAAGTATTTCTACAAATAAATATAACTGATCAGGTCCGGATCCCTTCATAATTTTATTGAAAACAAAAACACAACAACCAGTGGTATGGATTTCCCATGATGTTCATCGATTTTTATGGTATCAAAGATTTGGAAACATGGAATTCAAAAACCATAGGATTCTGTAGGTGCCCGGAATATCATGTTAGGTTCATGTGTGGAAACTATTTTGAATCATTTTAATTTGTGGTACTTATGACGTACCTTCACAAAAAAACATTGTATATACACTCGAATGTCGTCTATTTTGAAAAGCAACTACTGCTATTTTCGGATATTTTGTTGAAAGAATATCCGGTGGAAACCAACTCTCAGTGGATACCGAAAATTTTATGTTTAAATGTTTCGGACAATTCTCAACAAAAAATGCATTATGTTGAGAAGTTAGAGTTCTGTGGACATGCAAATTTGCATGCTGAAACTTAAAAACAAAAAAAAAATCAATATTTTCACTAAGGGCGCGGCGTGCCGCCGCGCAGAAATTTAACTAGTAAGGATATATGTTGATGCACATAGCCTACTATTGGACCATCATTCAAACCGGTTGTACGTATACCGTGCTATCATCTTCCACTGGCTGCACCAAGATACCACAGGGATGATGTAGAAAGAACCACAGATCCATCTTTTAGTGCGGAAGATGGCCTGCAAAAAATTGTGAGTATTTGCACTGTTAAAAGTATAATCCTTTCGACAGTTCCATAAAATCCGAAGAAAGGCACAAACTTCCATATAGATATGTGGGAAATCCATATTGTCTCGTAGGTCTAGAACTCTAGATGCACCCAGCCACCCACTACTCAAAAAATATTTTTTTAAATGTCAAAAAATTTCAAATAAAATTTTCGGGTATACTAGATGACATTTTATGGTAGCACAAAAAGTTTCGCAAAGAAAAGACATTTTTTGTGGCCTGTGCAAAAAAGACAAATCCGGAGTTTTCAAAATGACTTTGTACGCGATTGTTTTTTGTCTTTTTTGCACAGGTCACAAAGAATATTTTTTGTTTGCGAAACTTTTTACTAACATAAAATGTCAACATGTATATCCATAATTTTATTTGGAATTTTTTTGACATTTTAGAAAAAATAAATAAACATATTTTACATAACGCAACTAGACCTAGTTGCCAAACATATTTGATATACTAGTAGGAGGAGGCACATGGATTGTATGGCACAGAATTGTACGCCATATTTTTTTTTTCGAAACCGAGGCAAAAGCTTTGCCTCACCTTTATTAAGCAGAAGGTGACCGGTTTATTATGGAAGAAACCGGGCGAAAACCATACAACAACACGACACAACCCACGGGCGGAGCCCCACAACCACGAGAAACCACGACGCCGCATGACACGGCCACCCACAGCCCAAGCTGTACCAGGAAAGCCGCTCGCAGACCACGGCCGCCACACCAACATCCGGGGCCGCCGCCCCGGCCTAAAAGGCAACCGCTGCTGCCGCTGCCCAAGCAGCCCCGACAGCCTCGCCGCCAGCACCGCCTTCCGGGACCGCCGTCCCGACATAGCACCACTCGCAACCGAGCCACGACGCCGCACCACCCGCAGCCCAAACTGCTCAGGGAGAGCTGCTCGCAGACCACGGACGTCGTACCAACTTCCGGGGCCGCCGCCCCGGCCTAAAAGACAGCCGCAGTTGCCGCCGCCACAACCCTACCACATGTCCCTCTTGCCGAAGTCCAGCTCCAAAGACGAAGCCCTCAAGAGGGAAACGACGCCAAGGCGCCGTCATCGTCCGATCACAAGATCAAGAGTTTCCCCCGGAGCTGGACCACCGATCGGAACGGTGCAAGAGGGGGCTGCAGCATAGCAGCAATGCCTCCAAGGAGGTAAACGACGGCCACAGCCACCGCCATCACTGGTCACGGTACAAACCGAGACGGGGTTTTCACCCCAGCTCCGAGCACACCCTCCGTCGCACCACCACCAGCACCGGCGCCGGCAAGCCTCACCAACCACCACCAACAAGCCAGACAACGAGGAGGACAGGACCACCGGACGCAGCACGCCATCACGCCATACCGAGCACCATGCCGGCAGGGCAAGAAGGAGCGCCGCCCGTGTAGCGCCCCGACCCGACTGTTATACAGTGATGCTGTGTGTCACCGGTTAAGCGATACAACCGGAGGTTACGGGTTTACCAATCCCCGGCCAAAACCTTTGGCAGGCGTTGCTCGGAATGGATCATCGGCAACGCAACACCCCGATTGATGCCTTAACACAGGCACAACCCTCAATGTATAATAGGAAGATTAAGACTTGTGGAACAACTGGCACATCACAGACTCTACGACACAGAACATATAGTTCAACTCTTATAATAGAGAAAGATAGCAAATTACAACCAGAGGTCACAGACCCAACATTACAACATGCGGAAGCGAATTAGGTTGTTCTAAACAACAAGATCCAAAATATGGCTTAAGAGGCCTACAGATAAACATCCAAGCGCCAGCTGTTCCGGGATGTCCCAAGCTGCCACCTGGGAACCCCAGACTACTCGTCGACGCCCACAAAGAACCCACCTTCGAGGTCGGTGAAGTCCTCCTCTGAAACAAAACAAACGACGTTGAGTTCGACGAACTCGCAAGATTATATATAGAGCTTTAGCTCGATGAGGCTTTCAAGGTTTTATGGATGTTTTGCATAAAGCTGATTTTATTTAATAAAAACATAACTCAAAGGCATCGACTATTCAGAGCATTTTTAAAAGAGGTAAGAAGTAGCTCTTTCCTTGATCACTTTTCTCAATATCTACCATCATCAACCACTGTACCTGTTCATCAAAGGCACCTCCCCGAATCACCCTCGAGGAAGTCAACCTTGCATTCTTGAAGTGGTACCTTTAGTACCCAGTTTTTAATCATTCCGTTAAAGTTATTCTATGATCTTACCTTCACTTCCCAAGTTCGTCCATAACCGCGGACACGGCTTTTCGAAAAGATTTAACCCTGCAGGGGTGTACAATGTTTGCCACGCGTACCGTCCGGCCCATTACCTAGCTTTTAGCTCTCTTCCTTGGAGAGCCGGCTGGGTGGGAGCGGTGTCGACTTCTCCCCCGTTAAGGACTTTCCAGGATCATCAGTGGCGGTAGGACAAGAGGTACCTCCAGCACCCTGTTCCGCGGCCACTTATTTTCCTGACACCACCATCCTCATCTCGGTTCATACCCCCATCATCACGCACGCGCAAATGGAAGCCCGAACTAGAGGACCCTGGCTAGCCCCGCCCGAGTTATTTAGTCTATGAGGGTTCCTGCAATTGCATAGGCCTCACGCATGTTTGCACGCTCAGTCTTGATTCAAGAGGTAAAGAACTCGCACCTAGGCGGCGAGAACGAGACAAAACAACACATCCTCAGTGGCCTCTCATCCCCACCTTTAAGCATTTTATTACCTGTCTCCACAATTTTCCACCATCATCTCAACATTTACGCACCTGTTCCCAACATGATACAACCATCGGACGAATAACATTTAACTAAGCATGGCTAAGCATCAACATAGCATAGTTAAGTACCTCAGGCCAACAATACAAACCTATGGTTAATAGGAAGGGAACAGGTATTGGCATCGGAAACTTAATGCAACTATAGGATACTCTAATCCAATAAATTGACATTTGGAACCGCATGCAATATTATAGTGGAGAAAATATTTGCGGAAAATAGGATAAGACATGCTCAGAGGGGGGATTACGCTTGCCTTGTTGATACGGCTGATAGTACGGATCCTCGGGGTATTGTGGAGTAACCCCGGCTGCTTGATCTATCGAAATATAGCAACGGAAGAGCAAATCAAACACCACACATGCTTTAACAAATGCAATGCGCAAACACATGATGGTATGGCATTTTTAATGAACTGAAATTATTATAGCAAGTTCTACCCATTTTATATGGGGTGCGATAATTAATTGCTTAACAAGAGAGAAATATAGCTCTACATTTGTTCTAATGTTTTCCTGTGCTATAAGTTCATGTAGACATGCATGCAAGTGATGCAAAGGATCAGTGCACATTTTTCTGAGCATTTCGATATAAGGAACACATTTTTGGAGGCCCATATCAAGAGTTATTAATCTTATAATTCCTCTTTTTAAATATTTACTTTCGATTATTTTAAATCCAACGATAAATATTTTATTTACTCGACTCGAAAGGGAGAGATGAACTAGTAGGAATCATCGGAGTCGATGTCCTAAAGGCGCGGGGGAGAAGCGGGGAACATGCGGTATCGAGGAAGAAATGGAAACAGGAACCTCGGGAAAAAAAAATAGTCAAACCAGCCTCCAGACCGGTCTGGGCCGGTTTGCAGGCCGGCCTGCTAGCAGAGGGATCCGGCCGCCCGCCCGGCTTGGGCTGGCTCCGAGGCCGGCCGTGTAACAGAGGCCTCCGGCCCTTAGCCCAGTCTGGGCCGGCAAGAAGGCCGTCTATGGCCCAGAGAGGAACGGCCCCCAGCCCGGCTTAGGCCGTCTCCACGGCCGGGCGTGAGAGGACACAGCGACGAAAATACGGCGACGATACTCCGGCGACTCCGGCGAGCAGCACGACACGGGAAAGGGCTAGGAAGAGAGGGGAGGGTGCTGCGGCACGGGTGCTCACCCTCAAGTCGATGGAGAGGTCTGGGACGGCGGAGGGAGGCCGACGGCGACGAGAACTTCCGCGGCGGAGCTTCGGACGGCAGCGAGGTAAACGGGGATGGCGACGCCGGTTCGGAGCGTCCTGGTTCGATTCCTTGGACGGGGCCGTAGAGGACGGCGCGGCGGAGCGGCTGGTACTCCGCGATTTGGACGGGGACGCTTCAGACGGCGGCGACGAGCACGGCAGGCTCGGGCTGCTCGTCGGCCATGGAGAGGGAACAGAGGGAGTGAAGCAGGGGAAAGAATCGGGGAGAGAGCACGTGGTCTCGGGGTCGCGGTGCTCCTCGCAGGTGAGGCGGAGCAGGGGGGGGGGGCGATGCGCTGGTGAGGCGAGGTGGTCTGGCGCGAGCTGAAGAGCTCGGTCGCTACAGCGACGAGGAAGATGACGGCGAAATTGCAAAGAGGCCCCTGGCCAAATTGTTCCATCACCAACAAGTCCCTCCCATTTTCCTTTTAATTCCAGCTGCTTTGCACTGATTTTATTAGGGCACCAAAACATTTTATAAAAATTTGAGAAAATTTGGGGAGCCTCCCCATATTGAGTAGAAGCTACACAAAAATTGGGGGCTTCAAAATAAAATAGTTTGGACACCCTTGGTTCATAGGGTTAAAATTCGGGCATTTTGCTAAATTCAAAATGTTGCTCATTTGGGAATTTAGCAATTGCAAAACATTGTTTTCAACCCTTGGAACTTCCTTGACAAATATGGAAGTTATTTGAATTGGTTTTGTCACAACCAACTTATTGGAGTGTAACTTGTTTGAAAACAAGTATTGCCTTTGGTTTCCCTTTTGTTTTAATTTGTTGTCCAAATCTTGGTTTCAACATGAGCAATTGAACAAATGATGCCATGATGCATGCATGATATGCAAAAGTGAAAATTTTACTCGGGTTTGTGAGGTTCACAACTTTAGGCTGTTACAATTCTACCCCCTTACAGGAATCTCGTCCCGAGATTCTAAGGTTGCGGAAAGAAGTCGGGATATCCTCACGAAGACTAGACTCTCTTTCCCAAGTTGCTTCTTCTTCGGAATGGTGAGACCATTGAACTTTGAGGAACTTGGTAGTCTTGTTACGGGTCTTCCTTTCGGCTTCATCCAGGACACGGATAGGATGCTCGCGATAAGTGAGATCTTCCTGGAGATCCAACTCCTCATGATTGACCCCATGGATAGGATCCTTAAAACACCGGCGAAGTTGGGATACATGAAACACATCATGCACATCTGGGAAGATGGACGGTAACTCCAACTTATAAGAAAGATCTCCTCGCTTAGCCAGAACGGTGAAAGGGCCAACATAGCGAGGGGCCAATTTCCCTTTGATACCGAAGCGGCGAACGCCTCGAAGGGGAGAGACGCGGAGGTAGGCTTTATCACCAATTTCATAGTGAACCTCCTGATGATGCTTGTCATAGTAACTTTTCTGCCTAGACTGGCAATCTTCAGATTTTCTCGTATGATTCTAACCTTCTCCTCAGCTTCATTGATGATATCTGGACCAAAGAGTGCCCTCTCTCCGGTCTCGGACCAATTTAGAGGAGTGCGGCATTTTCTTCCATATAGAACCTCAAATGGAGCCATGCCCAGACTAGCTTGATAGCTATTGTTGTAGGAGAATTCCGCGAAAGGGAGGTACTTTTCCCAATCCTTGCCAAAAGAGATTACACATGCCCTAAGCATGTCTTCCAAAACTTGGTTCACTCTTTCGGTCTGACCATCAGTTTGGGGATGGAAAGCGGTGCTGAAGTTGAGACGGGTTCCCATAGCATTTGGAAACTAGTCCAAAACTTGGAGGTGAATAGGCTTCCACGATCAGAAATTATCTTCTTGGGAACGCCGTGAAGGACGACAATCGAGAAGCATACAGGTCTGCCAACTTGGCAGCTGTAATGTCAACACGAACTGGGAGGAAGTGAGCCACTTTTGATAGTCGATCAATGATGACCCAAATGGCATCATTTCCCTTTGGAGACTTCGGAGACCAGTAATGAAGTCCATACCAATTTCATCCCATTTCCACTCGGGATAGCAATAGGGTGAAGAGTGCCGGCAGGCCTTTGATGTTCAGCCTTTACCCGTCGACAGGTGTCGCATTCAGCAACATACTTGGCAATTTCCCTTCATCCGAGTCCACCAGAATTGTGGTCGAAGGTCTTGGTACATTTTGGTACTACCGGGATGAATAGAGAGAGAGATTCATGAGCTTCTTGGAGGATCAGCCCCTCAATTTTGTTTCTTTGGCACTACCAAGCGGTCACCAAAATAAACAACTCCAGATTCATTGACAGAAAACATTTGGCCTTCCCGCTAGCAATGTTCTCTTGATTTTTAGAATACCCTTGTCACGCTTTGAGCATCCTTAATCTGGTCTACAAGAGTAGATTTGATTCCAGATTTGCAAGGTAGCCAGAGGGAACCATTTTAAGTTCAAACGGAGAACTCTTCATGGAGGGCAGGTTGGCCTTTTCAATCATCAGATTGTTGCAATAGGACTTCCGACTTAGCGCGTCAGCCACGACGTTTGCTTTGCCGGGTTGATAGTTCAGACTCACATAGTCCTTGATTAACTCCAACCAACGCCTTTGCCTGAGATTTAAATCCGGCTGGGTGAAGAGGTACTTCAGACTCTTGTGATCCGAGAAATCTCGCAACGGTTACCAAACAGGTATGGTCTCCATTGCTTCAAAGCATAGACCACCGCGGCAAGTTCTAGATCATGAGTTGGGTAGTTGTGCTCATGCGGCTTAAGTTGGCGAGAAGCATATGCCACCACATGGCCATCTTGCATTAACACAGCCCAAGCCTTGAGAGAGGCGTCACAGAAGACGACGAAATCCTTGCTTGTGTCCGGCAGGACAAGCACAGGAGCGGAGTGAGTTTGGCTTTCAGTGTTTTGAAGCTCTCTTCAGCTTCGGCCGTCCATACAAACTTTTTATCCTTCTTGAGAAGGTCAGTCAGGCCTTGGCTATCTTGGAGAAACCTTCGATGAATCGGCGGTAGTAACCCGCCAATCCGAGAAAGCTACGGATGTCCTTGACTGACATTGGAGTTTTCCAATCCAAAATGGACTGAATCTTGTCAGGAATGACAGCCACACCATTAGCGGATATCACATGACCAAGGAAGACGAGATTATCCAACCAAAACTCACACTTGGAGAACTTGGCATAGAGGCGGTGTTCTCGAAGTCGTGTCAGAACCAAACGAAGATGTTCCATGCTCTTCATTGGTTTTGGAATAAAGGATGTCATCGATGTAAATGACGACAAACTTGTCAAGATAATCCATGAAGATGGAGTTCATGAGCCTCATGAAAGTAGCTGGAGCATTGTGAGACCAAAGGACATGACGGTATACTCATATGAGCCATAGCGAGTAACAAATGCCGTCTTTGGAATATCCTCCTTTCTGATTTTGATCTGATGGTATCCTGACCTCAGATCCATCTTGGAGAATACCGTTGCACCAGCTAACTGATCCAACAGATCATTGATGCGAGGAATAGGATACTTGTTCTTGATTGTCACCGCATTCAACGGTCTATAGTCAGAGACTAGACGAGGCACGGTAGAATCCCTCTTCTTGACAAAGAGTACCGGACAACCCCAAGGTGAACTGCTAGGCTGGATGAAATCCTTGCTAACAGCTGATCAATTTGCTCTTTCAACAGAGCCAACTCTTCCACCGGCATACGGTAGGGCTTCTTGGAAATTGGAGCGTACCGGGAAGTAGATCTATGACAAACTCCACACTTCGGTCAGGAGGCATGCCAGGCAATTCTTCCGGGAACACATCCGGGAAGTCACACACCACGTGTATGTCCTGGATTTCAGGAGGGGATTCGCCTTCCATAAAGCAAAGGAGAATCTCAGGTGAGTTGGGTACGATGAGATGGAGGTCTTGATAGTGCAGACCAATACTTCACACTGTCACCGGAAGAATTGGTCACGGTGATGGTCTTGGCAGCACAGTCGAGATTAGCCCGGTATTTGGCTAGCCAGTTCATGCCCAGTATGACATCAATGCCACTTGACCTCAGAGCTACCAAAGCGAAAGGAAAAGAGTAGTAACCTATAATCTGAACTTCAGGAGTAACCCCATCGGTTTGCCATTTGGAGCCAGGAGTGGAGATCACCAAGGGACGCTCATTTTCTCAAACGGTATTTTGTGGTCTTTTGCAAAAGCTATGGATATGAATGAATGCGATGCTCCAGAATCAAACAAAACTGTAGCAAGATTGTTGTTGATTCGTAACTCACCCATAAGAACGCCGGGGTCCTCTTCAGCTTCTTCAGCAGAGATGTGGTTCAGGCGACCACGCACAATAGGTCCAGCCTTGCCAGCTGGAGTGGCAGGGGCTCGTGCAGGAGTTATCGCGAGAGGTGCCTTCTGGGGGCACTCCCTGGAGTAGTGGCCAGCCTGGCCACAGGTGTAGCAAGTGAGTCCAGGTGGAGCAGGTAGCATAGGACGGTACCCACTCCCGCCTACCCCAAGTGTCGAAGTAGTGGGGCGCGGAGGTGGCCTGTATCCGCGGCTCTCGGCATGAATGGAGCACGCGGTACAGCGCTGTAGGGACAAACACCCTGCGCTTCTTGCTCTCAGAACCCGAGGAACTCTGGTGGTCCCCGTGTGCGGGCCTCTTGGAAGCCTCAAGTTCCTTTCTTCCTTGCTCAGAGTAAAGCCTGGTTGAACAGCTCCTGGTAGGTCTGGAACCTGAAGGGCAATAGCTCATAGCGGAGCTGCGGCGTAAGACCCTTGCGGAACAGCTCTTGCTTGTCAGCATCATTGGTCACGTCCCTTGGGGCGTAACGAGAGAGATGGTTGAACTCACGACCATAAGTGCGGAGGTCCATCCGTCCCTGTTGCAAATCCAGGAACTCCCTCCTCTTCAAGTCCATGATCGGCTGGGGAATGTACTCCGCACGGAAGGCAGTGCGGAAATCAGCCCAGTGAAGACATGGTTGGCTGGAAACAAAGCCACATGGCTTTCCCACCAACAGCCAGCAGCACCAACCAAGAGATAGGTGGCAAAGTTGACTTGCTCAGCCACTGGGACATGAGCGCGGAGAACTTGCGCTCCAAAGCACGAAGCCAATCATCAGCTTCCAGTGGCTCCTTAGCATCAGCAAAGTGGGTGGCTGCGAGCGCAGGAACTCAGTGAGAGTGTTGCACTCGTTCCTCCGTGCATTCTGCTGCACCAACTGCTCAAGCAAGCGCTCATTGCGCCCACGGTTCTCCTCAATGGCCATCAAGACCTGCCATCGAGGGTGGTGGCGGCAGATCATCCTCATCATCATCGTGGTTACCGCGACCACCGCGCCTCCACGGCCTCCTCGAGCCATTCTGGAGATTTGACAATGACACAGTTAGTATCTTTCTCCGAATGGTCGAACAATAGCATTAGCGTCTACACAAGTACACAGACTAGGGACGATAATACATTGTGTAACAAAACAAGGAATCAACAAGATAGAACTTGGGTCAAAGATCAGCATCATGTGCTACTAGCGAGAGTTAAGAAATCACAACTTAACACACTCTAGTTGACACAATCCGGGACCTTATGTTCAAGTCCGTGGGTTAAAACCCAAAGAAAGGATCAAATGATTTGATTCGGTAGAAACATCTGAGTTGATTTGGGATTGCAACGCAGCGGGAGCAACTGGACACATAACACTAAAGGTCGAACCCACCCGTTTCTAATCATTTTGAAAACAGATGAGTAAAACTTTAAACTCAAATCGAGGTAAGATTGCTCCGAGATTAGAGGGTAACCAGATAAGGAGTAAAAAGAATCCTAAGATGGTTTTCACAACTCATTTTTAGGTTAAAAATATTTTCACAAACACTAGACTCAACATCGACCAGTAGAAGGGTTTCCTACAGGCAGTACTGCTCTGATACCAACTTGTGGCGCCCCGACCCGACTGTTATACAGTGATGTGTGTGTCACCGGTTAAGCGATACAACCGGAGGTTACGGGTTTACCAATCCCCGGCCAAAACCTTTGGCAGGCGTTGCTCGGAATGGATCATCGGCAACGCAACACCCCGATTGATGCCTTAACACAGGCACAACCCTCAATGTATAATAGAGAGATCAAGACTTGTGGAACAACTGGCACATCACAGACTCTACGACACAAATCATATAGTTCAACTCTTATAATAGAGAAAGATAGCAAATGACAACCAGAGGTCACAGACCCAACATTACAACAAGCGGAAGCGAATTAGGTTGTTCTAAACAACAAGATCCAAAATGGCCTAAGAGGCCTACAGATAAACATCCAGCGCCAGCTGTTCCGGGATGTCCCAAGCTGCCACCTGGGAACCCCAGACTACTCGTCGACGTCCACAAAGAACCCACCTTCGAGGTCGGTGAAGTCCTCCTCTGAAACAAAACAAACGACGTTGAGTTCGACGAACTCGCAAGATTATATATAGAGCTTTAGCTCGATGAGGCTTTCAAGGTTTTATGGCTGTTTTGCATAAAGCTGATTTTATTTATGAAAACATAACTCAAAGGCATCGACTATTCAGAGTATTTTTAAAAGAGGTAAGAAGTAACTCTTTCTTGATCACTTTTCTCAACATCACCATCATCAACCACTGTACCTGTTCATCAAAGGCACCTCCCCGAATCACCCTCGAGGAAGTCAACCTTGCATTCTTGAGTGGTACCTTTAGTACCCAGTTTTTAATCATTCCGTTAAAGTTATTCTATGATCTTACCTTCACTTCCCAAGTTCGTCCATAACCGCGGACACGGCTTTTCGAAAAGATTTAACCCTGCAGGGGTGTACAATGTTTGCCACGCGTACCGTCCGGCCCATTACCTAGCTTTTAGCTCTCTTCCTTGGAGAGCCGGCTGGGTGGGAGCGGTGTCGACTTCTCCCCGTTAAGGACTTTCCAGGATCATCAGTGGCGGTAGGACAAGAGGTACCTCCAGCACCCTGCCCGCGCCACTTATTTTCCTACACCACCATCCTCATCTCGTTCATACCCCATCATCACGCACGCGCAAATGGAAGCCCGAACTAGAGGACCCTGGCTAGCCCCGCCCGAGTTATTTAGTCTATGAGGGTTCCTGCAATTGCATAGGCCTCACGCATGGTTGCACGCTCAGTCTTGGTTCAAGAGGTAAAGAACTCGCACCTAGGCGGCGAGAACGAGACAAAACACCACATCCTCAGTG
Organism: Poa pratensis; assembly: GCA_947311845.1. Taxonomy (NCBI): domain Eukaryota; kingdom Viridiplantae; phylum Streptophyta; class Magnoliopsida; order Poales; family Poaceae; genus Poa; species Poa pratensis. The sequence continues at coordinate 48,404,309 of CAMZMU010000037.1, read as the reverse complement.
GCCTCTCATCCCCACCTTTAAGCATTTTATTACCTGTCTCCACAATTCTCCACCATCATCTCAACATTTACGCACCTGTTCCCAACATGATACAACCATCGACGAATAACATTTAACTAAGCATGGCTAAGCATCAACATAGCATAGTTAAGTAGCTCAGGCCAACAATACAAACCTATGGTTAATAGGAAGGGAACAGGTATTGGCATCGGAAACTTAATGCAACTATAGGATACTCTAATCCAATAAATTGACATTTGGAACCGCATGCAATATTATAGTGGAGAAAATATTTGCGGAAAATAGGATAAGACATGCTCAGAGGGGGATTACGCTTGCCTTGTTGATACGGCTGATAGTACGGATCCTCGGGGTATGGTGGAGTAACCCCGGCTGCTTGATCTATCGAAATATAGCAACGGAAGAGCAAATCAAACACCACACAGGCTTTAACAAATGCAATGCGCAAACACATGATGGTATGGCATTTTTAATGCACTGAAATTATTATAGCAAGTTCTACCCATTTTATATGGGGTGCGATAATTAATTGCTTAACAAGAGAGAAATATAGCTCTACATTTGTTCTAATGTTTTCCTGTGCTATAGTTCATGTAGACATGCATGCAAGTGATGCAAAGGATCAGTGCACATTTTTCTGAGCATTTCGATATAAGGAACACATTTTTCGGAGGCCCCGATCAAGAGTTATTAATCTTATAATTCCTCTTTTTAAATATTTACTTTTGATTATTTTAAATCCAACGATAAATATTTTATTTACTCGACTCGAAAGGGAGAGATGAACTAGTAGGAATCATCGGAGTCGATGTCCTAAAGGCGCGGGGGAGAAGCGGGGAACATGCGGTATCGAGGAAGAAATGGAAACAGGAACCTCGGGAAAAAAAAATAGTCAAACCAGCCTCCAGACCGGTCTGGGCCGGTTTGCAGGCCGGCCTGCTAGCAGAGGGATCCGGCCGCCCGCCCGGCTTGGGCTGGCTCCGAGGCCGGCCGTGTAACAGAGGCCTCCGGCCCTTAGCCCAGTCTGGGCCGCAAGAAGGCCGTCTATGGCCCAGGAGGAACGGCCCCCAGCCCGGCTTAGGCCGTCTCCACGGCCGGGCGTGAGAGGACACAGCGACGAAAATACGGCGACGATACTCCGGCGACTCCGGCGAGCAGCACGACACGGGAAAGGGCTAGGAAGAGAGGGGAGGGTGCCGCGGCACGGGTGCTCACCCTCAAGTCGATGGAGAGGTCTGGGACGGCGGAGGGAGGCCGACGGCGACGAGAACTTCCGCGGCGGAGCTTCGGACGGCAGCGAGGTAAACGGGGATGGCGACGCCGGTTCGAGCGTCCTGGTTCGATTCCTTGGACGGGGCCGTAGAGGACGGCGCGGCGGAGCGGCTGGTACTCCGCGATTTGGACGGGGACGCTTTAGACGGCGGGGACGAGCACGACGGGCTCGGGCTGCTCGTCGGCCATGGAGAGGGAACAGAGGGAGTGAAGCAGGGGAAAGAATCGGGGAGAGAGCACGTGGTCTCGGGGTCGCGGTGCTCCTCGCAGGTGAGGGCGGAGCAGGGGGGGCCCGGCGACGTGCTGGTGAGGCGAGGTGGTCCGGCGCGAGCTGAAGAGCTCGGTCGCTACAGCGACGAGGAAGATGACGGCAAAATTGCAAAGAGGCCCCTGGCCAAATTGTTCCATCACCAACAAGTCCCTCCCATTTTCCTTTTAATTCCAGCAGCTTTGCACTGATTTTATTAGGCACCAAAACATTTTATAAAAATTTGAGAAAATTTGGGGAGCCTCCCCATATTGAGTAGAAGCTACACAAAAATTGGGGGCTTCAAAATAAAATAGTTTGGACACCTTGGTTCATAGGGTTAAAATTCGGGCATTTTGCTAAATTCAAAATGTTGCTCATTTGGAAATTTAGCAATTGCAAAACATTGTTTTCAACCCTTGGAACTTCCTTGACAAATATGGAAGTTATTTGAATTGGTTTTGTCACAACCAACTCATTGGAGTGTAACTTGTTTGAAAACAAGTATTGCCTTTGGTTTCCCTTTTGTTTTAATTTGTTGTCCAAATCTTGGTTTCAACATGAGCAATTGAACAAATGATGCCATGATGCATGCATGATATGCAAAAGTGAAAATTTTACTCGGGTTTGTGAGGTTCACAACTTTAGGCTGTTACAGCCCGTGGCCACGAACCACCACGGAACCTGGCCGTAGACCTGCACCACATCACGCAGCGCCTCATGCTGCGTCGTTGGCGTCGCTGCTCCCAAGTCCGGGGCCGCCGCCCCGGCATCCACGCGCCGTCGACCCGCCCAACGCCGCATCACCTCCACGCGCACCAGCACCTCTCACCTCTGCCGAATGCCAAACCTGCTGCCCGAAATGCTGCACAGCAGCCGCCCGCGCCCCTGCTCCTTCCGCGACACCTTCGCGTCGCCCTGGAGCTCTCCGTGCCGGCGGCGAGCCTGCCTGCTCCGCGCCGCCGCGCCACCCAACCCTCAGCACGCACCAGCTCCTGGCCCTCCCGACCCAGATCGGGCCCAGATTGGGCCAGATCGAGCCCGACGCCGTCATCTCGCCCCGCTCCGGCCTCCCACACGCTCCGCTCGCCCCAGCAACACCAACTCGCTCCGCACGCCCACGCGCCCGCCGCGGACGCCCTGCGCCGGCGAGCCACCATCTCCGTTCCCAGTCGAATCCGGCAGTCGCCGACGCCTCCACGAAAAAGTAACTCCCCCGGCACCAAAAGTTGGCAGTGGGGGGCCGCCGCCACCGCGGCGTAGGAGCCGGCGGCAGCGGCGGAGGGGGCGCCGGGAAGGGAGGTGGGTGTGGCGGTGGCGGGGTGCGCCCCCGGTGCCGCCTGGGGAGCGACACGGGGGTGTGTTTCTAAGGAAGAAAGTCTTGTTTTTTGTACGCCATATTTTAGTCTGCCTGCTATATAACGTGCTCCAAATGACATGAAACTCAGCTCACCAAGTGATCACCAACCAGGCAACCATGGAGCTCCTCTTGTGATAGGGCTTTTTTGCACGGCGAACATGAATAAACCCAGTTCGCAAATTATGAAACGTAATCATCATTTTGTTAACTAATTCTAAATATGTTAGACAAATTACGCAACGTGCTAGGCAAGTGAACATACATGCGCAGCAATGAACATGTGGATGCATTTCTTACACCATATTTAACAATACTCCTTTTAAGCACAGCCACTCATTCACCTGGGGAACATGCAGGAGCAGGCAAGGTCGAGCTCTATTCGTCTTCGTCCGCACCCAGAATTGTACGCCATATTTTGTCTGCCTGCTATATAACGTGCTCCAAATGACATGAAGCTCAGCTCACCAAGTGATCACCAACCATGGAGCTCCTCTTGTTTTGCACAATAGTTCTCATCCTCATCGTCTCCTCTGTGTACCTCTTGGGCCTCTTAGCCAACAGTTGTCGCAACCTGCCCCCCGGTCCTCGCCCGCTTCCACTCGTCGGGAACCTCCTCTCCCTGGGTGCACTACCACACCGCTCCCTGCGCGCCTTGCGGAGCGCCATGGCCCGATCATGGCGCTCCGCCTAGGCACGGTCACCACCGTAGTCGCCTCCTCCCCAGACGCCGCCCGCGACATCCTCCAGCGCCATGACGCAGCTTTCTCGGGGCGCTTCGTCCCAGACGGCACCCACGTGTTCGCGCACAACACACACTCCATGGGCTGGCTCCCGGCGAGCAGCCCCCGGTGGCGCGCCCTACGCAAGGTGTGCTCGGGTGAGCTCTTCGCGCCACACCGCCTCGACATGCACCAGTCACTGCGCCGGGAGAAGGTGCAGCAACTCGTCTCCCAGGTGACGATGCTGGCACGAGAGGGCACCCCGGTTCGCGTCGGCCGCCTGGGCTTTACGACAGCGCTTAACCTGCTCTCCTCCACCATCTTCTCCACCGACTTGGCCGACCTCGACGACCGTCATGTCAAGCCTTGGGAGTTCGAGGCCATGCTCGCAGAGCTAAACGTGACCGTCGGATTGCCAAACCTGTCGGACTTCATCCCTGAAGTGGCGTGGCTAGACCCGCAGGGCTTGAGGAGACGCATCGAGGGCTTGTTCCAGCGGTTGCATACCATGATCGGCGATCGGATCGAGCGTCAGATTCGGGACCGCGCCGCCGCAGGTGAGCCGACCAAGAAAAACTTCCTGGACGTGCTCCTCGACTACCGCAACGCCAACGATGGCCAGGGCTTCGAGCGGCAAACGCTCCTCTCATTGATTTCGGTATCTTCCAAGTACTTTATTGAGTCTATTTGCAATGCAGACATGCATCTATACCGATATAGGGCGACAAATACCTCACGTACGGTACATATGCATGGTTGTTTGGTGTTCAGGACTTGTTCAGCGCCGGGACGGATACAAGTTCAGCCACCGTAGAATGGGCGATGGCCGAGCTGCTACTGAATCCATCATGCATGTCCAGAGCTCGTGAAGAGCTCGACCAAGTGATAGGCTCTAAAGAGCAGGTTGAGGAGTCCGACATTGGACAGCTCAAGTACCTCCAAGCCATCGTGAAGGAGACGTTCCGGCTCCATCCTCCGGCGCCGTTCCTGCTGCCGCACCTGGCGGAGACGACGACACAGGTCCGGGGATACACAGTTCCCAAGGGCACGCGCCTTCTGGTGAACGTGTGGGCCATAGGGCACGACGGCAAGGTATGGCCGGAACCGGAAACGTTCAGGCCGGAGAGGTTCCTGGAGAAGGAGGTGGAGTTCAAGGGCCGAGACTTCGAGCTGCTGCCCTTTGGGTCCGGGAGGAGGATGTGTCCAGGGTGGCCGCTGGCCGTTCGCATGGTTCATCTCATGCTCGCGTCCTTGCTGCATCGTTTTCAGTGGAAGCTTCCCGTAGACGTGGAGAAGAAGGGACTGGACATGGCTGAAAGGCTTGGGGTCAACTTGTCCATGGCTACGCCCCTTGAGGCTATAGCCACGCCAGTTTGAATATTTGTAATCATCATCCTACTTTGCACCTGACCTGACGTTGTGGCATGGGAACATCATCAACATGCGTAAATAAGGAGTAACCAAAAGAGTTTGCCTTGTACTGCTACAAGTGAAAAGGTAGTAGGGTCTATTCAGTACATGTTCTTGTGTTATGAACTACTAGTATTACTCAACGTCAAAAGAGTTTGCGTCGGCTTTCCCAAAGGTTTTTGCTCTATTTCACTCGACTGTTTTTTATTTCGCCGTCAATCTTATCTCTGTGCGTCCATTTTCTGTCAAGATTCGTGCTGGCTCCTCAGTCGTACGCTCTGTTTTCTGGCGGGTCGGGCCGTTAACGGATTTGGGTTTCAGTCGTGTTGCGGGTTTCTGGCCCCTAACTTTTTTTTCTCTGTCTGGTGGCTGTGTGGGGTTGTTTTGAATCGCCGCGTGTCTATCTCTAGTCTTTTTCTATCGGCGATAGAGAGAGGTGGAGGAACAGAGGAACAGAGGAGGCGATTCACATCGCCGGTGCCCGCTGCCTCGCCATGGCGGAGATCCGCGGAGGTTGGAGGCGTCGCCACGGGCTGGACAGGTACTCTGTTTTTCTGCGCGCAGTCGGTGTTTGTGTTCGATTTCGACTGAGGCGAATGCATGCCGTGGGTGGTAGAGGTCGCGGGAGATTGCAGCGGCCGTCGTGACTCGTGAGCGGCGTTCTGACCTCGCGGAGCTCCCCCTCACGGCTGTGAGCGAGTATATCTGTCTGCATCAGAGGGACAATGAAGTATCCGTTTCCTTGTGTCTGAATCCCTTTGGATTTTTACTCGTGCTAGGCTCAGTTTTGCTGCTATTGCTTGTTTGCTATTCTGTCTGTGCTGATCTCGCGGCGGCTGGCGTTGATTTTAGGGGAGCTATAGGTGTTCTATTCGCCCTTCGTTCGTTGGTAGGCCGTAGCCGCGCCGGGATTCCTGTTCCTCACCGTCTTCCTCCTGCTCAGGGCCCTTAGCGAGAGATCGATCGGTACAGTTTGCTTTTTACCTGTATGTACGGCCGTACGTCTCTGCTGCTCTGCAAAGATGCAGTTGATCCTGTGCTACTTCTTTCGGCACCGATGTGATGTCGTTCCTCACACGCCCCGCGCTCTCGCTTGTTTCATGCCACGGACTCGGTCTCCTCAGATTCAACGCAGTCCAATTCATATCCACCCATTGTTAGAGTATTCAGTAGTCCAATTGTATTCACGCTTCAGTCAAATTAGCTCAGTTGCTTTGCTTTCGAGTTGTATTTGAATAGTAGACAGTTTGTTTATCAATTGATTTCTTTTTCTGAATGGAACTGTTCAAACGGTGATGGTGCTCTTGATGTGTTATTGCATTCATGTGTGGTCTATCTAGTCTATCTAGGTGTGCCCCTGATACCGAACCTTCAATAATGTCCAATCCATTGAGCAGTGTTCCTGATGGCCTGTTACGTGAAGGATCTGTTTCCTTGTGTCTGAATCCCTTTGGATTTTTACTCGAGCTAGGCTCAGTTTTGCTGCTGCTTGTATGCTATTTTGTCTGTGCTGATCTCATGGCGGCTGGCGTTGATTTTAGGGGAGCTATAGGTGTTCTATTCGCAGGATCTATCTTTTGTGTTGGAACGGGACTCCATCTTCTGTACTACACCCGTAGCATGACCATGTGTAGCTGTGTGTTATCTTCATCAGAGGGGGCGGTGAAGGATCTGTTTTCTTTGTGTCTGAATCCATTAGGGTTTTTTTTCGTGTTGGGGGCTCAGTTATGCTGCTGATGATTTTTGTATGCTTGTTGTGTGTGTTTTGTTGATCCCCGCGGCTGTTTTTGCCCTGTGGTTGATTTTATAGGATTTACTGGGGTTTTTATCTTGGAAGATCTATCTATGTGTTTGGGTGGGACTCCATTTTATGTTCTACCTGTAGCATGACCATGTTTACCTGTTTTAGTATTAAACCTTTTATGCTCATTTATAATTTTCTTGGTCATAAAATTTTGAGTAGGATGGCATATATCAGTAGAATTAACACTGTGTGTAGATATCGTTATTTCTCTCGACCTGCCCAACCATTTATCAGTAGGATGGCATATATCAGTAACTTGTAGTAAATTCAGTCTCAGCTTCACGGTTAGTCTGCATTTTAAACTTTTTTTGTTAGTAATTCAGTCTTTCAGTATTTTTTTCATGCGATTTAGTACCAAATAAATCACCTGCATTGAAGATAAAGCACTGGGCGATGAATATGATGTATCATACTTCCCTTGCAGCAATCCTGTGTATGAAAAACAAGTGTCCTGCATATTTTGTCAGAATAAAGCAGTGGTGTGAGAAATATTGTGTATATAATTTGTATAATTATATTAAGCATCATTATTACTCGATTACATATCTAGTAATTTTACCTGGAAGAACATGTCATCGCATCTGAATGTTTCCAAGTTCTTGCTTCCATTCCTGAATGTATCATCAGCATCCTGCAAATATTGTGAATCAGAATATTTAAGTTGCAAATATCCATATAATTATTTGTATGGAACACCCCATATAATTTTTTTTGTGTTTCTCTCTCTCTCTCTCTCTCATTCTGGTTGTCTCTCTCTCTATCATGATTTTAGGTTGTCTCTCTTTATCCGATGCATTGTTCTCACTTTCTCTCTATCATGATTTTCGCTCTCTCTATCTCTTTCTGGTTGTCTCTCTCTCTATCTAGATTCTAGGGTTATTTCTCTCTCTCTTGTGAATGAGTCTCTTTCTCTTTCTCAGTGTTCAGTCCCTTGGATATCGGTCTTTTCCATTCACAGTCTTTTGTCCCTTGCATCTTACCTCATTGTCTGTTTTTCATCTATTATTCCTGTTTCTTTCATTGTCTTGTATATGAGTCTCTTCCTCTTTCTCAGTCTTTAGTCACTTGGATATCAGTCTTCAGCCCCTTGTATCTTAATTCATTGTCTGTTTTTCGGCTGTTTTTCTTGTCTCTTTTATTATCTTGTGATTATCTCAGTCACTTTCTCTTTCACAGTTTTCAGTCCCTTGGATATCAGTCTCTTTCACTTTCTCAGGTTTCATTCCTGATGCATTGTTCTCTTGTCATTCACTTTCCTTAATTCAATTTCGGTATGTATCTCTCTTTTTCTTTGTTAGTCTTCTGTCCCTTGGATATGATTTTCTTTTTCTCAGTCTCGAGGCCCTTGGATATCAATCTCTCTTGCATTGTTCTCTTGTCATTCTTTGAATTTGTTTTATTCTTGCACTATTTTGTCTTGTCATTTTGTTATTTTCATCGGAAGTTATCTGTCATGTCTAAGTTTCCTATCTTATCTTGTTAGTTCTTCTGTTTGCAGTTCAGTATCACACTTTGTTCAACTTCAAAATTTGCTTCTCGTTTGCAGATGTTCTAGTTATTTGTTTCATTCTTTCCCAGTCTTTTCCGTGTTCTCCAGCAATGTTGTGTGTTGTTTTTGCAGAGAAGATAAGTTATTTTCTGGTAGATTCTAGGGTTGGCTCTCTCTGTATCTAGGGTTGTATATATGTATTCAGTCATAGCTTAATGATAATTAATTTCTATAGCCCTAATGATGATGGTGTTGTGGATTTTGAATATATGCTTGATGATCTCTATTAATACTACATTGTCTCTTTTATGTATGTAGATATTCATTTCTTAGTTGCTTTGATCAAATGCATTATCTATGACTACTAGTACACTACCTGATATATTGTTTGATTCATTCTCACTCATTATCTCTCTATCTGTGCTTTCTCTGTATTGTATACCATGTTGTAGTCATCTCGATATAGTGTTATTTATCGATTAGTTGCGTGCATGTTGGTCGACCAAGATTTGCCAAGTACTATCCACTGAAGGTGTATATTTGTTTCATGTCCAATGTATATTTTATTCAGTCATAGCTGTTTGGCACAACACTCTTGGCGATGGCACTATGGATATTTTGAGTAGTCATAGAACTTTTTAATAGGCCATGATGTATGTACCCAAATGTTTTCTGTTTGTGTACGCCATGGTGAATGTTCAGTGTAAACTATCCCTCGGTGTATCAGTCTTGGCCAATGTTTATTCTCTGCTTTTTTTGTTGCTTTGTTTAATTATCTTCATATATTCAGATGCGGTGCGAAATCTGTGGATGGCCAGATGGACCTTGCCAGGAGAAGAAGAGGAAGTCTCCATTCTTTTATGTGTATCTGGAGAAAGGTTTCTTGAATCAGTGGTATATAGCTATCTCTATTCCTTTTCTATGTTCTTGCTTTTGTATAGCTTATGTTTCCTTACTCGATATCTTTTCATTGCGCAGACTATCCCGTGTTTCATGAGAATAAACAAGACACACCTTTATGGTCCTAGATATGAGAAAGATAGTGACGGATATGACATGGAGAAGGGCGACAGATTCAGGGTTGAATGGGACCACCCGATTGATGCGTTTTTTGCCATCTTCCCCGAGGGAGCTGGTGATATACCCAAGCAAGGGGTACATTTTTCTGTCAGGCCTTTTTATCCCCTGATAGTCGTTTGGGGGAGTGTTGTTTTTGCACTTATCTGTTGCTATTTCGCTGCTATATCCTTTTAGTGTATGATTCATTTTGTATGGGCTGTGATATGTCAGTTCATCCTAATCCCTGAACCATATATATGTTTGCCAATCTTTGTTGCATTTTGCAAAGAACCTACAATATGTGTCTTTGTTGTTCCTATAAATGCTTCCTTTATGTCCCTTCATTTTTTTGTGGTATGATTTTCCCATGAAATGGATGGCTAAGGTGTAATGTCAGTTCTTTTTCTGAATGAGGTGATATCTTATCAATGTGGTATGAATTTGTAGCATGAACACAATTTGGAGTAATATTTCCACTACTTTTTCCCATAAGCAGATGATTACCTTCAGCTTGTACGACTGCTGTGTGCTTGTTTTGCTCCTATACCCAGGCTGATCCATATGTAGCACCTGTTTTATCAGTGAGTTTTTAGGAAAGGAAGTTGCAGAAATTTCAGAGATAGAACAATTTCCATTTCTGAATTTTTAAGTTGCAGGGGAGGAATCTCTTCAGGATCTAACATGGAGCCTGGGATCTTGCACTGCGCCGAGGTAATCATCTGTGATGTCGGGAGGCTCGAGTATTTCTTCCATCTGGATCAGCTTCGGTGTAGTATACCTCTCCCCTCAGATCTTTCTTGTTCTTTTTCTGTGAGATGGAGGCCACATGAGAAGAAGAATGTCTTTTTTCTCATCGGGCTTATGAACTGGACTTCATCTCTTTTTGGGCCTCCCCTTGTTTGTTGTATATGGTTTGGGCTGTTTCGGGTTGGGCTGGACAAACTCGACCCGTTTAGACGTGCAGATCATGCGGAGAGGGGGGCGGGAACGATCGATTTAGTTTCATGTTGTGTGGCTGACGGTGGTACGTGTCAACGTATGACTGGCCAAAAAATTCGACTGATACCGAAATCGAAATCAGTCGACTGACAAATAGACACTCCCCCCAAATCGCCACAGGCTAATACAGTATGTCTTTTAGCACAAACGCCCACGGGAGGATCGGCCGGTTGCCAACAGCCTGTGGCGGCGCACCAAGAAAGTCTCAACCATCTACTGTGTCCTAGCTCCTGCTTATATAAAGGCGCGACTACACGCAGGGAGGGTGTTCGTTCTAACCATGGTTCGGTACGAGCAAAACTAGATCGAAAACAAGAACTCAAACAAAACTAGGAAAACGATTTTTGATTGCCACAGGCACGTATCGCGCCTGCTCTTTCTTCCTTTATTCTTCTCTTCATTTTCGTTGTGATACAAGGAGCAGCCCTTAGCTGCTTTTTATACACGTCCATGAGGGACTATGGAATCATACTAGAACTAGGAATCCTACTCCTATTAGGACTCGTACTAGCTATTCCTAATCTTACGTGTATAGGAGCAACGAGGTTAACATCAACATTCACCTCCTTAACCTTGTTCTTTCCCTTCATTGATTGAACGCCGATCTTGTCCCGCATTTCCTGAAACTTTGGCCGACTCAATGGCTTCGTCAGGATATCAGCGAGCTGCTCGTTTGTGCAGACATACCGCACATCAATGCTACCAGCGTCCACACATTCTCGGATAATGATACCGAGTTTCAATGTGCTTGCTTCGCTCATGGAGTACCGGATTCTTGCAGAGTGAAATAGCTGATTGGTTGTCAATTCGGAGCACCACTGGTTCCACCTCCGTCTTCATCATCAAATCAACTAGAAGCCTCCATAACCATACGCCTTGGCACGCCGTCGTGCTTGCTGCAATGTACTCCGCCTCACAAGAGGAGAGTGTCACCACCTTCTGTTTTTTAGAGCACTAGCTGATCGGATTGGAACCAAGATAGAATATCATCCCCGACGTACTTTTCCGATCATCTATATCACCTGCCATGTCACTGTCCGAGTAACCATGAAGCTTCAGTCCTTCTTCTCCTTTCTTATACACGCAGCCATGATCCAATGTCCCTTTGATGTACCGCAACACTTGTTTCACAGCAGCAAGATGCTCGGTAGTAGGCTTCTCCATGAACCGACTCACAATCCCAATGCAATGAGCTACATCTGGACGTGTATGGATCAAGTACCGTAGGCTGCCCACGATGCTTCGGTATTGAGTACTGTCCACGAGAGGGTTTGAGCTCTCCTTGCTCAACTTCGCCCGTGGATCCATGGGAATTAGAGTTGGGTTACAATCTTTCATCCCACACTTGTTCAGCACCTTCGCTGCATATGCCGATTGACTCGAGAAAATTGTGCCGGAGTTTTGACGCACTTCAATTCCAAGATAATAGCGGAGCAAGTCAAGGTCGCTCATGCTAAACATCTGCTTCATCTCGTTTTTTGAAGGCTTCAATCTCTCTAGTACTTCCTCCGGTGATGATTAAATCATCCACGTACACCCCAACCAAGAGTCGATCTCCTTTTCGGCGTCTCTTGTACAGAGCATGCTCTAGCGGACACTTCTCAAAACCAAGAGCAACGAGTGACTTGTCGAGTTTAGAATTCCATGCTCTAGGCGCTTCCCGGAGTCCATATAACGCCTTGTGCAATTTCAGCACCTTGTGCTCTTTTCCTTTTTTCTCAAATCCGGGCGCTTGAGCTACGTACACCTCCTCGACTAGATCTTCGTTTAGAAACGCTGACTTTACGTCCATATGATGGACTTGCCATCCTTCTTGAGCTGCAAGAGCAATCAGCAATCTCACTGTTTCAAGCCGTGCAAGAGGAGCAAAAACCTCCTCAAAGTCAATACTCTGCCTCTGTACGTATCCTTTTGCTACTAAGCGCGCCTTGTGTTTCACAACTTCTCCTTTGCTGTCCTTCTTCCATTTAAACACCCACTTCAAACCAATTGCTCTGTGACCAGCAAGCAACGTGGTCAAGGTCCAAGTCTTGTTGTCCTCTATAGACGACAATTCTTCTTCCACGGCACGCCGCCAACTTGGTATGCCATTTGCCTCGTTGAAGTTGGCTGGTTCCTCGATCCCGAGAAGGCATAGCCCGGAGTACTCGAGGTCTATAGGAATGGTGTCCCTGTAGATGGATGAGATGTTGCGAAACCGTCGTGGTTCATTCTCCGAGGACGCATCCGTAGTTGCGCTTGCAATCGGCGTCCTATGTGAACCCGGCGTGGCTGGTGCAGGTGTTGTTGGGGAAGGCGTAGGTTTCGGTGATACCGAACCCTCTTCTCGTGGCTCGTGGCCGTGGTCGACGCCCATGTCATCCTTGTCAAGCTGCCACTATCATGGCGTGCATCCAGCATGCCGTCGTCGCTGCGATGTGCGCTTCCTTGTGTGTCATCCACATGCTCTCCTTCTCCTGCATCAATGTGAGTGGAATACTCAACAATGAACGGCTCACCAGGCGCGTCTTGACTTGCTGGTTCGCTGCTCCATGCCCAGGCTTTATCTTCCTCGAACACTACATCTCGAGAAATATGTACTTTCTTTGCCACCGGGTCATACATCCGATAGGCCTTCGAATGAGCACTGGTTTCATAACCAATGAAAACCATCTTCGTGTTGCGATCTTCTAGCCTGGTGAGGTGCGGTGTAACCTTCTTCACATGCCCAATACATCCGAAAGTCCTGAAGTGTGCCACGTTTGACTTCCTTCCATGCAAAGCTTCGTACGAAGTTTTGTCACGCACACTTTTCGTCGGTGCCTGGTTCAGGATATAAACCGCAGTAGTGACAGCCTCTCCCCAAAACGCATTAGGCATGTTCTTGCTCTTGAGCAAACTGCGAGCCATAGCTACAACAGTCTGATTCCTTCTTTCGACAACTCCGTTTTGCTGCGGTGAATAAGGAGCGGTGATGAATCGCTTTATTACCTTCTCTTCATTGTAGCTGTGGAAATCGTTTGAAATAAATTCTCCTCCTCGGTCAGTGCGTAGCGAACACACTTGCAGCTTCAGTTACATCTTTGTGGCTGCCTTCACCTTCAGGAACGCCTCGAACGCTTCATCTTTGCTTCTTATCAAGACGATCCACATGAACCTTGAGTAGTCATCGACTAGAAGGAGAAAATACTTCTTTCCTGCATTTGTGGCTGGTGTAATCGGTCCACAAAGATCACCATGCAGCAGCTCCAATGGAGCAACATCTCGGAAGCTCGACGCGGCCGGAAACGCCGCCCTGTGCTGTTTTCCAATGAGGCAGCCATCACACACACGCTCAATGTGATCGATCTGTGGCATCCCGTTCACCATCTCCTTGTCAGCTAGCTTCTTCAGTGCATGAAAATTTACATGTCCGTACCTTGCATGCCACAGCCAAGCATCTTCTGCTGATTTAGCTAACCAGCACTCCGGTTTGGTCTCCTTGATGCTGAGAATATACAGGCGATTGAAGGAGCGTTTCACCTTTGCAATCACCTTTCTTGCTCTATCCCAGAGTGTCATGATGCCATCTTCAACCAACGTTTTGCACCCATTTTCATCTAGCTGTCCTATGCTTATGATATTGTTCCTCAACCGTGGTATATAATACACTTCAGTGAGTACACGGTGCTCGCCATTATGACACTCAAACAGGACAGATCCTTTTCCCAAGATTTCTACAGTGGAGCCATCACCAAATTTGACCGAACCGGTGACCATGGTGCCTAGCTCGATGAACTTCTCCCGACAGCCCGTCATATGATTACTCGCCCCAGTATCGAGATACCATGACAAGAGTTGGCTGCCGTGCAGCTTAGGAATCACCTTCTTCTCATTCAGAAATACCCTCTGCTGCAGATATGGATTTTCCAGAGTTATGACAGATTATTCCATCAAGTACAGATGTGCGTCTTCGTCATCTCCTTTCTTTGCCAAATTTGCTTTCAATCTTCTATCTGGCTGCTTGCACTCCTTTGCAAAGTGACATGTTTCGTTGCAATTAAAACACTTCACCTTTGAGATGTCATAATCGCGTGGCCTCCTTTCATCGACGAAACCATCACTGTTGCCTTTGCCCCGACCAGCTCCTTGCGAACGTCCTCGTCCGCGGCCTCTGCCGCCTCCACAGCTGTCGGTATTGTTGCTTTTGGAGCCTTCGTATTTCTTCCGCTCCTTAGCAACTCGGGCTTCAAGATTAGCGTGAGAATACAGAAGTTTCTCGCCACTGTCCTAGACTTCTTTCCTCCCCTTCTGATTTTCTTCATGCGTCCTCAATCTTCCGATCGCTTCAGCAGGCACCGTCATCTTTGTGACATCGCTGAACTGGTCGATCGTCCCGATAATATCTGTGAATTTGTCGGTGACTGATGAAAACAGCTTCTCGACGATATCTGTATCCGTGACGGATTCTCTGAGAGATTTAATCTCACTTGCCAAGTTTGTGAGCTTCACGGAGTACTCGGCGATCGTTTCTCCTTTGGACATCTCCAATTTGTTAAGCTGCCGCTTAACTACTTGTGCACGGGCACGCTTAACCTTATGTTCGCCGACTCGCATCTCCCGTATTGCTTCCCACGCTTCCCTCGCCGTCTCGTAATTGGCAAGAGTCATCACCATGGAATCTGGTACGGGCTGCGAGAGAGCAACCATGGCGCCCTCGTCAACCTCATCGTCCACCGTGCCGTCGCCTTCTATAGCCTTCCAGACACGGAGGTTTCGGAGGATGAACTTCATCTTCGTGGCCCAAACCACATAGTTTGTGTCAGACAGCATTGGATAGTGAATCGGCACAGAACTTGTTCTTGGCATCATCATGAGCGGCTTGCCGCTCCCTTCGGACGCCATCAGCGCCTGCTTCGCTGCAGCCGCCGCCTTTTCCTTCTTCGTTTCCTCGTCGTCGCTTGACATCTTCTCTTGTTCGACTAGCGCCTGTAGCTCGACCTGGCTCTGATACCACTTGTTGGTTTTAACCCTGGTTCATTATGAGCAAAACTAATCGAAAACAAGAACTCAAGCAAAACTAGGAATATGATTTCTGACTGCCACAGGCACGTATCGCGCCTGTTCTTTCTTCCTTTATTTCTTCTCTTGATTTTCGTTGTGATACAAGGAGCAGCCCTTGGCTGCTTTTTATACACGTCCATGAGGGACTATGGAATCATACTAGAACTAGGAATCCTACTCCTATTAGGGCATCTCCACCGGGGGCCTCCAAATTCGTGTCCGGCACCCCCCAATGGAGGCCCAATTGGGGGGTGCCGGACATGTGTCCGCACATGTTTTGGAGGCCGCCCACAGCGGCGCACCCCCCAAACGCGAGCAAAGACTCGAACACCTTGCGGGCGTTCAAATTGACTCAAAAAAGACTGAAACGATTCAAATTTCATTCATATTTCTTATATATTACAAAGAGTTTGAATGAAATTTGAAAAACGGCAGCCCTAACCCTAGCCGCCTAGCCTACTCGGTGTCCCACCAGCTTTCGTCGTCGCTGTCGTCCTTGATCTTCACCACCGCCGCGGAGGAGGCAGCATGGCTGGAGGAGGCTCCGTCGTGGCGCGGCACGTGGCTGGAGGACGCGCCGTCGTGGCGCGGCGCATGGCTGGTGGAGGGGCCGCCGGAGGAGGAGGACGCTGTCATCGCCAGGGTCGCCAAGAGGCCCGGCGAGTCCTGCTCGATGTCCACCGCCGACTCGAAGAGCGCCGCCAGGAAGCCTGGGTTGTCGCCGTCGTGCTCGTTCCGCATCTCGGGCGGCACGTCGTAGCCGTAGGGGATGACCTCCACCGGCATTGCCTCCGCCCTGGGGCGACGGAGGAAGAGGCCACCGCGCGGGCGTGGGGGCGAACGCTGGCGGCGTTCGCGGATGGTGATGCCGCCACCACCGCGCGGCGGTGAGCGCCGCTCCACCTTCAGAGTATGGCGCGGCACGGGGCGCGGAGGGAAGCGCGGCACCAGCGGGAGGAGGCGGAAGGGGATTGCGCTGCCCGTGGCGGCGCGCAGCTTCGATGGCGGAGGCAACCGTGTGGCCGGTTGCTTCCCACCATTCTTTGCGGCCGGCGGTGTTGTAGCGCGTTTTGCGCGATCTGGGGCCGTCGTTGGTGGCGATGACAGCCGCCCGCTCGCGCTCGAAGCGCTCCATCCAATGGCCCCAGTTGGCCTCGCCGTCGTCGTTCTCGGGGAGGCGGTGCTCCGCCGGCGTCATCCAGCTGCGCCGGTGAGCGATGAACCGCCTCATCTGCTCGTCCGTCTCGGGCAGCGGTGGCACGGGGAGGCCACCGGCCGAGATGGACCAGTGCTTGGGCAGCCGGCAGTCGTGCGGCGCGAGGAGCCCGTACCGGTGCAGCTGCCAGGCGTCCTCGCTCACGATGGTGCGACCGCTGGACGCCATGGCGGGCTCGCCGGAGGTGGAGAGGAGGGCGAGAAGGTGGAGAGGAGGGCGAGAAGGGCGGGGTGGATAAACAAGGCCACGGGCGCCGGCTTTTAACATGGCGAGGGGCGGTGCGGCCGGCGTAAATGCGACGCGTGGGGAATCCGCAACGCCGGCCGCGTGGGCTGGGGAGCCGTCGCGTCGCCTGGCATGCGTGTGTGCAGGCGCCCGGCGTCCAATCACGTCGCGTTGGAAACCGCCGACGACTGCGCCATTAACGCGGCCAGACCGGCCTCCTGCACGGCGCGTTAAATGACGCCTGAAGGCGCTGTGCGTATGACGGGCGGGCTAACCCTGTCAGGCGCATGTCCGCCCCCATGTCCGGCACCCCCGAAGAGGTCTCGGTGACCCTTTGGAGGTGCCGCTGGTGGCATTTTTGGCCGTCCGGACCCCAATAATCATTTGGGGGTCACTTGGAGGCCCGGTGAAGATGCTCTTAGGACTCGTACTAGCTATTCCTAAGCTTACGTATATAGGAGCAACGAGGTTAACATGGGGACGTACAGATAGACGGCTGGCCGTCGGGCCGCTCTCACACACACGCACATGGCTGGCCGCCGGCAGGCCGCTCACACGCGCAGCCGGCAGGCCGCCGATGACACATGACAGAGCTGGCTGTCAGGACACTTAGGTCGAGCTTTCCCCGGTCTTCCCCATCGAGCTAGCCGGCCGCGTGTCTACACAGACTCAGGTAATTAAGGTGAGTCCATGGTTATTATTATACACAGGTACAGAGACCTGCAAGGCCGCCATACCGCAGTGCCGTACATAGATGGCAGCACAAAGGCCTACTACAGCCGCCGTCGGGAAGCACACATGAAGAAGCCGCCGAAAGGCTGGCCCTTGCTCTCGTGAAGACTAGCACAAGGAAGTGGGTTTGTGGCCTGAGTGACAAGGCATATATACGCATGCTTGGCTGCCGCAATGGAGTGTTATATCCCGATCACACTAGCGATAGATAAGATCCACAGATACAAGGGTTTCCACGGCATCACGCCGGGAGTTGGTGAACTCAGCGACAATTCGCGAGAAAGGAGGAAGAGAGGGATACACTGTCTAAGACATTCAGTTTACAATTGATTGATGCCTTCTGATTTTTTTTTTTTTTTTTTTTTTGAGATTAGATTGAAACCCTTCCTCGACCTATAGCAGCTCAGGTTGCGTCTCCGTCTGGGCGTTGGGCTTCACTTGGGCCTGGGCCTGGATTCGCCTGGGCCTTGCTCTTCTCCTCTGCCTTCCTCTTGATCAGCAATGCTTCGGACAGGATACGGGTCGTGACATGGAGCCAGCTCGCAGATTGGCTCACCGATCCAAAAAAAAAACAGGTACAAACCTTGGCGAACAGGTTGAAAAAAGAGCAAACAGGTCATGTCTGTGGATAGTTGCAGATAAGCACTTGCGCGAGTAGGTTGAGCTTTGCTCCTGGAATAAATTCTGTGCACATTTACAGGGATTGCAGCAGGCCACCAAGGAATTCGCTGTGGATAGATATATCATGGCGAGTTTCAGGCTAAAAGTTTCCACAAGTACCGAAGAGGCGAAGACACAGGTGTGCAGTTCATGTAAAATTTTCAGATTATTTAGACAAAGGAAAGGCTAGGTAACAAATAGTAGTGTGGTGCCGGCCACCGTGTCACTCACGCGCATACGTTCGAGGCTATTGATCGCCGCCAAGCTGCTCACACACATGAACATGCACATCTCGCAGAGGCCATGACGGCGCGGCCCTTCCATCCTGCTACCAGGGGCGGGCACACTTGTATTCATAGGAATTCAGGTGAATACCCAAAAAAATTGGCAAACATTTTCAAATCTTATGTTATAGTTATCAGATTCACTTTACATCGTATAGAAACTAGTATGTACTATCAACACACCGAATCAGTCAGTGTCGCTGTTGCCACCATGAAAGCCAATAAAGCTACAACCAGCTAGTCACACGCCACAGTAACAGGAAATAAAAATGGTGGAGGAAGAAATATTTGTTTTTAATCGAGTCATCATGATGTATTTTTTTTCTTGCGTGTCCAATGCAATAGAAGGGAAAGAAAAAACGGACTAGGGGTGGATTGGGTGGATGGGCAACCACCAAAGACCCACAACAAAGACAGCAGACAGCGCCAACAGAGCTAACCTAGCCTATCGCCAGAGAACTCCCAGCCTGACAGCGCCGGAGAGCTTCCAAAGCTCGACCTCATCGGCTATCCTCTTGCAAATCTCGGGGCTAGTACCGGCAAGATGCTGGAAAACCCGGGCGTTGCGCTCCTTCCAAAGCATCCACACAGTGAGGAGCACGACCGAGTCGAAGCCCTTCCTGTGTTCCCGAGGAACTCGCATCCTAGCGCCAGGCCACCAGCTGATCAGAGTTGCGTCCGCATCCAGCGTCAGGTGTTGCAGATTGCACCGGCCAAGAGTGACATGCCAGATTTCTCGAGCGAGCGGGCATCTCACCGCAATGTGATCTGCGGTCTCATCTTCCTGGTCACACAGCGAACATGAGGTGTGTGTATTCATTCCCCTCCGCCGCATCCTGTCCGCCGTCCAGAGGCGCCGCTGCATGGCGAGCCAAATGTGCACCTTGCACTTCGCCGGAGCCCAAGCCTGCCAGATGGCCTTGCCGCATGGAAAGAACTCCAGGCCAACGAAGAAGGCCTGGTATGCCATGCTGGCCGAGTACGTGGCGGACGGCGTCCACTTCCACTCGATGCGATCGGGGGTGTCGAGTTGCAGCACAACCGTCTGCAAGTCATCCACCAACAGCAAAAACTGGACAAGGACAGGCACAGTCAGTGGCCCGGTGATGTCACGGATCCATCTGCGATTGGCAAGCGCCTCAGCTACCGTACGGGAGCAGCGAGCATTGTCGTCCACCGCAGCGAACAAGGCCGGCGCTCGCTGCTTGAAAGAGGCGTCGCCGACCCAGGGATCAGTCCAGAACAGGGACGCCTTGCCGTCGCTAACGGTGATCCTGATCGAGGCATCGAACAAGGCTTGGGCTTCCGGTTCCACCTCCAATTTCAGCCCCGTCCAGCATCCGGCTTGCAGCCGTTTCTGCCAAAGCCATCGGATCCGCAGGGCATACCCTAGCAGCCGAAGGTTCATAATCCCGAGCCCACCATACTCCACGGGTCGGCAAACTCGATCCCAGGCCACAAGGCAATGGCCGCCATGCACCGCCTCAGTCCCCTTCCAAAAGAAAGCACGTATCCTCTTCTCCAAAAAAAACAGCAGCCACGACGGCAGGGCCATGGCAATGGTGAGGTAGATAGGGATGGAGGTGATGACCGATTTGATGAGCACAAGGCGGCCTGCTGTGGTGTAGAAGCCCGTGAGACCAGGGGACAGCCGGCGACACACCTTGTCTAGAATAGGCCAGAGGCTCGATTTGGGCAATCTCTTGAAGGAGAGCGGTAGCCCAAGATAGGTGCATGGGAAATTCTTCACAGCGCACGGGAAGTGCTGGGCGGCGACCGCGGGGTGGTCGTCAGAACAACGGATGGGCAAAAGAGAGCATTTGGACATGTTGGTTCTCAATCCGGACACGCCGCCAAAGCAGTCCAGCAGCCACCTAACCAGCCCTAGATCGCGCGCAGTCGGGGAGACGAAGATCACCACGTCGTCCGCATACATAGAGGCGCGGAAGCGCACTCCCCGACAAGGCACAGGAGACAGAACCTCCAAGGCCTCCGCACGCCGAAGCGTGGCGTTGAGAACTTCCATAACCAGCAAGAACAGCGTCGGCGACAGCGGATCCCCTTGGCGCAGCCCGCGCCGGTGTGGGATAGCGCGGCCCTTCACAAATTAACATCATGATGTAGTATTTGGATTAATTAACATATGCTTCAAACCTTCACAAATTAATGTTTGTCTATTTTCTTGCAGGCCAAGTTTTTTACATTTAGGTCTTGCACCCTCTTAGGTTTGTTGATTCCCAAGGTCTCCAATATGTAAATGTATTTTGTGGCAAAGCTATTGCATAGAAATATATACATAACAGCATATTATGGAGTGTAGGTGCAGAAGTCGGCAAGATCACAGCAAATTCGTGGGTACGATGCGCATGCGTCATTCCACTCTTGTTTCAGGAAAGAGGCGCCTTTTCTAGTGGGGCAGGGCGACAAATGGCACAAAGTACAGACGGAAGCACGGCACGCAGCAGATTCGCACTCCCAAAGTGTCAGGGCAAATCTCAGTCTCATCCACCTGCAGCATTCTGTTCTGGAAGAGCTGGGAAGAATGTGATGAGAAGAAACAAATGACGGCACTTTTTCAGGTATCCAATCTCTATCAGAGCAGTGAGGGAATTGTTCTTCTTACAGCACACATGTACTATTGGGCATCGACACCAGGAATCAGTGTCGCTGTTGCCACCATGAAAGCTAGAACCAGCTAGTCACGCCACAGTGACAGGAAAATATAAATGAAGGAGGAAGAAATATTTGTTTTTAATCAGTCATCATGATGTAGTATTTCGATTAATTAACATATGGTACGTTCACAGTCACAGCAGAGACGATCTGCTGATTGTCTTGGCGTCTGACATCTGGCTAGCGGCACACGATGCAGAGGACGACCGCGATGATCAGGATCAGGATGAGGAGCGGCAGGGATATGATCAGCACGAACTCCATCAGCTCTTTCCTGCAGAGAGAATAGATAATGAAACATTAAGCTTCACCTGTTGGTTTTTACGTTGATCACAAAAGCAATAACAAAATGCCAGGCTATCGCTTTTCTGAACTGAACTGCTGTGTACAGCTCGTGGTGCTACACCATCAGGTAAAGATTCTCCAATAATCTTGCAAAATCATTTGCCTATGAATGAGCTACACTCCAGAAAGAACTCGGTGTTGCTGACACATTTTTGGAGCGAAAGGGATGCATCTTCGTTTGTAGCTTCTTCGAGGCATGATCGGAGGCTTGGATGCTCAGCAAAGGCAAAGCGCATCCCCTTTGTTAGCAAAGGTGGGGACGGAGGGATCTAATTCCCGTGAATTACTGCATCAATTATTAGTGACACGAATTGATTCGATCCCCCGTAGAAGGGGTATGCTCTCGCATGGGTCAAACCTGGCTAAAGCTGTCTAGAACAGAACACATCACCGAAGGTTGTACGCGATGGGTCTACAGGTTCATGATCCATTAGCTATTGGACCTCTAGGATTTGACCGAGATTAGTACTCACTATCCAGCATAGAGGATAGATAGTAAGCCACAGAGCAGCGTTGACTGGATCAGTTAGTCATGCCATGCGTGAGTCTTGGAATTCACTGACGAATAGATCCAAAAAGGAAAACACAAGATTTGACAGGGACAACGCAGAAATCATTTAGTACCTGCGTGAACCGAGCTTCCGGTCTGGCGATCTCCTGGCGCCCCTTAATCTGTTGGAGACGATGGAGCTGCGAGGGAGACGACCGGAGGGGGAAGTAGTGGAGAGTGGCGATGGTAGGAAGCAAGTGGTTCGGGTGGTGCCGTGGGTTAAAATAATCAATCAGCTAGAGTGGGGTAGAGAAGAAAGGAGAAGCGGAAAAACGTGTCACGCGTGTGAACCTAGGACTCCGGCGCCACACCCACACCACACAGGCCAGATGTGACTCTGAGAGAGAGTTGGAGGTGGACGGTGCCTTCGCCTTGCCAGCGGGCTTCGTCTGGTTGGACAGACAAAGGTGAATTCATCGAAAAGACGGCCATTGCACTAATAAGCTATAAAAGCAGGATAACCCCCTCTAAAAAAGCAGGAATCAATGGAGAGGGAATGGTTTTCGCTGGAAGTATCGTTGCTTAATGGTTAAGTACCGAGTCGAGTCGAGTCGAGTCGAGAGAACCAAAGCAGCAAAGCTTAGCTTTCCGTCGTTTCATCTCCATGTCGGCAGGATTAGCTCTCCGGAAGCATCTCAGCCGTGCCAGGCGTACGCATGCTCGCCGGCTTAATCCACTCGCCCGGCCCAGTGGCTCTTTCTGCCTTTTTTTTAGAAAGCTTGCGTGTATTCAACATAAGATCAGAGTACAAGATTGAAACACACGCACGCTACAGAGATTGGAAGCAGAACACAGAACCCACAGCCACACACTGAAGAAGACTGCAGCAGCACCGCCGAACGCCACAAACCTGGACGAGAGAACACCTATTTCAGGCCTACAACAACGAATGTTTAACAAACGGCACGTCGCGCTATACCGACGACGGGCGGCGCGATAACTAATACTTACCCATTTGTAATATCTACATTTCAGACTAAGAGCAACAGATAAAACAAAATATATAATAAAATCGCACGCCGCACCTAGTCCCACCATTTGGCTGGCCGCGAGAGACCCCGGGCCGACCTGACATGGTACGTAAAGCAGCGCGGGCCCAGCACCGCTGGAAACTGCCGACTCATCCATTTCGGTGGAGGCTTGGACTGGGAGACCGCGCGCACGGGTGGCTGAAACCAGCCACTCCTTGCACGCGCAGAGAGAAGAGTAGGCGTGCTATATACGTTAACTTTTTTATTTAGTTGGAGGAGAAAGGAGAGGAGAGAAAAGAGAAACGGCCTCTAAACTTATAGCGAGATCTTGTACGAGGTCCATGCTCTTACACTCAGCCAAAAGCATACCAATCCCCTCTAAAAAAGCATGACAATCTCTCTGAAAAAAAAAGCTGGAAAAATTCACAAATAGGTTACGTTACATCACACGGTAATGTCACCACCAGTCCACACACACACAGATGACAGATCAATCAATAACTCGTTTCACGTCGAGAAACTAGAACAAAAGAAGAAAAACAGGTACAGATCACCACAGCGTGGAGAGGTGCAGGCGGATAAACAACGACAGTACGACACACCAAACAACATACATTAGGGGACTACATGATGGAGCGACGTGGAGTCAGTCCGTCCCTCCGGCGAGCCGCGCCGGAACCTAACGCCGCCGGCAGACGAGGCAGATGATGACGGCGACGATGATGACCAGCACCACGAGGGGCAGCGATATCACCAGTGCGAGCTGCATCTTGTCGGCTGATTTTGTGATGCGCTACGAATGACGCGCAACCTGCAAATATGAAAACATTTCACTGACGAACATAGGGAGTACATAGGTAGGAGTAGTACTAACTGTAGTGTACTACTGTCAAAAACAAAACAAAAACCAGCTCGGCCGACTTAAAACAAAGTAGCATGCAGTACCTGAAACTGAAACTGATGGTGGGAGCTGATTTAAGTGAAATGTAGCTCTTGTTGCTATGCCTGAGCTATCGATCTCTCGGAGCAGATGATGGTGAGAAGCTTAGGAGGTGAGGCAGAACGAAGCAAATAGAGGGAGTTAAGTAGAGATGGAAGGGAGGGGAAAGCGAGGGAATCAATGGAGGGGAATGGTTTGCGCTGGAAAGTATCGTTGGTTAAGTACCCAAAGTAGCATTAGGCGACTCGTGGCCCTAGCTACATCTGTCGTTTCATCTCCATGTCGGCATGTTTGGCTCAGAATGAGCTGTGTCTGGCGTACACATGCTCGCCGACTTAATCCACTCGCTCGGCACAGTGGCTCTTTTTTCCTTTCAGACGAAAACAAAAGAGAAAAATTCAGCGTTACTCGCTGAACTTGAGCCGTGGGATCACTTTGGTCACTGATATTCCGAATACCCCAAATACGGTCACTCATTTTGCTGAGGGGGTTCACTCCGGTCACCGTAGTCGTTTGCGCCCAGTATTTTGTACGTATTGTGCCACTCTGGCCGACCGTTGACTGGTCTGGCTACCACGTTTGCGAAATTTGTGCGGACAGCGTGGCTATTTCGCCAGCGCACCGGTCAATTTGCAAAAAAGCCCCTCGCTCAAACAACACTCGCTCATTTATTCCCCTCCCCTGCCACTGCGTCGTTTCAGTGCTCTGTCGGAGAGGTCGAGGTGATCGTCGTGGCGCCTCCAGGAGCGGCGGCGACCGTCGGCGAGATGAGCTCGCCGCACGATTTCGACGCGCCGCCACCGTCCACAACATGTCGAAGAGGCAAGGCTCCGGAGCGGCGGTTGGATGAAGGCTCCCTTCCTATGTATGGTTAGTTCCTGTTGCGCCCTCTCCCGTTCTCGGTATGCTTCATATGTTTCCCCTGTTATTGTGCACTCCTCTGATGAAGAAGAGCTGCCACTTCTGAAGTGGAGTGGGCCATTGAAGATTGGCTTTGATGATGTTGTTCAATATCCAGTGGCCTCTCTTCCACCTGTCATTAGTCCAATTAGGCCATTGATGACTCTACCACCAGTTTCTGAAGGAGAAGCACCTGGAGAAATACATGGACAAGACTCTGATGAAGAAGCAGATGGAGAAATAGAAATAGATGAAGAAGGCCATTCTGAAAGTGAGCCAGAATCTGATAGTACTCAGGAATATTGGCCATTGATACGTCTCAAACGTATCTATAATTTCTGATGTTCCATGTTGATATTATACCAATTGTTACATGTTTTATATACACTTCATAGTATTTTTATGCATTTTCTGGGACTAACCTATTAACAAGATGCCACAGTGCCAGTTCCTGTTTTCTGCTGTTTTTGTATTCCAGAAAAGCTAGTTTGGAAATATTCTCGGAATTGGACGAAACTTGGACAGGACCTCCAATTTTTCCAACACATACACGGAGTCCAAAGGAGAGACGGAGGGGAGCCACGAGCCAGCCACACCATGGGGCGGCGCGGCCCCCCCCCCAACCGCGCCGTGGGGTGGTGTGGGCCCCACGGGCGTCTCCAGCCGCCGTCCTTTCGCCTATATAATCTTCCCGACGCGAAAACCCTAAATACCCGAGCCATTATCCACGAAAAGTTCCAGAGACGCCGCCGCCGTCAACCCTAGCTCGGGAGGGTTCAGAAGCTTTTCCCGGCACTCTGCCGGAGAGGGGAATCATCACCGGAGGGCTCTACATCACCATGCCTGCCTCCGGAGTGATGCGTGGTAGTTCATCCTTGGACTACGGGTCCATAGCAGTAGCTAGATGGTTGTCTCTCCACTTTTTGCTATCATGTTTAGATCTTGTGAGCTGCCTATCATGATCAAGATCATCTTATTGTAATGCTACATGTTGTGTTTGCTGGGATCCGATGAATATTGAATACTATGTCAAGTTGATTATCAATCTATCTTATATGTTATTTATGATCTTGCATGCTTTCCGTTACTAGTAGATGCTTTAGCCAAGTAGATGCTTGTAACTCCAAGAGTGAGTATTTATGCTAGATAGTGGGTTCATGCCTCCGGTAATCTGGGAGAGTGACAACAACTTCTAAGATTGTGGATATGCTGTTGCCACTAGGGATAAAATAATTGATGCTTAGCTTAAGGGTGCGCCGTTAGGTCTAATGCATTTGTTTACATTACGCACATTACTTAATGCGATTATCCGTTGCTTGCAACTTAATACCAACGGGGAACTCGGATGACAACCTGGAGGTGGATTATTAGTCATAGACGATGTTGGATAACGGTGTGGGGACCCCGGACTAGCTGTCCGAAATACCCTTGTGCCTACAACATCAGCGATCCCATGATCAGTGTGTCGCTGAACACAATCAAACTGGTATCAAAAGAACATCCATAAATACCGAATGAATATACTTACTTGATTGAAGCCGTAACTTCAACAGGTACTTTGCAGCGGAAATCACCAAAAACGTGGAGCCCAAGTCATTTGCCATAACCCTACAGGCAGCTGACTGGGAAGCGCCCTAGTTCGCATTGACGTCCTTGAAAACTTCTCCTTCGATCTGCTTCTCTTCAAAATCTGGCTAAGACAATAGCCAGGGACGAAACCAATATGAGTACATTTGATTGTACTCGCAAACTACCCCCGAAATGAGCATGCACTACTCATTTTATTGTTCAAATAAGACTTTGTTTGCTTTGAAAACTCTATATCCTTATTGAACAAGAGAAGGATAGACTTTTGTTTGAAACCTCCATAAAGAAGAATTCTATAACTTTTCATAAGCCCTGTATTTTCAGAAAAACATCTCTATACCTTTGTTGAAAAAGGAAAGAAGGCTTTTAAAACTTTTTCCCATAAGTCTGTCTTTGTAAGAAGTCACCTTTAAAACATTTTTCCCGAAAATATCTCTTGTTGAAAAAGGTAAGAATTCTCTTTTTAAAACGTTTTCCCGAAAAATATATCTTTGTTAAAAAGGTAAGAAGTCTCTTTTAAAACATTTTCTCGGAAAATACATCTTTGTTGAAAAAGGTGAGAAGTCCCTTTTATAAACATTTTCCCGGAAAATCACCATTGGTTTATTTCTCCAAAACTCCTCCTTTTTCGACCATAGCCCTTCATGGTCAAATCATTTTCCAACAACCTTATACCAGCCCTTCGGTATAGTTGCATAAAACATTTTCCACTTTCAAAACACAAAACTCTGCACTTCCCGACCATAGCCCTTCAGGGTCTTCCTCTTTTCTAGCAACCTCATACCAGCCCTTCGGTATAGTTGCCTATATAAAACATCTCCATTTTCTTTTCAAATCTTAAAACTTTGTAAAACATGCACATGGTCTTAGGACAGCCTCCCAACTGTCCATATCCGAGGACTCGGCTATTCGAATAGTTTTACACTCTGCAGAGGTAGCACGCTTTTCCACATCCATCTGGTAACTCATCGTGTCAGCCACGTCCCGCCATACAAGGTGTATGCAAAGTTGAGTCACCGATCGTAGCCTGGCCTTTGCTCATGCTAGTATAGGACCCTGCCGCTATGACACTTTCCATCAACACTTAACCCAGCCCGTCGGAATCTAAGTGTGAGGACTCATAGTTCTGCCCGGTGGTGTATAGGGGACGATCCTTCTATCCTCCTCCTTATCTTTCCATAGAGTTTGAGCGAGGATCCAGGTCAGGGGTAGGTCACCGAACCATCCCCTCATGGAACGGAGTCATCTCCGTTGTTGAGGCATCCCATACTAATATGAGCAAATTATATGACTACGCCCTTGCCCATATGTGGGTAAATGTGGTCGCACAGGGTAAGATTGGTCGTCATAGTACTAGGACACAATGTGCATTTTTCATAAACATCACCATACTCCACTTCTTCACTTCCACACCGACATCTCGGCATTCCCAAAATCCACACAAGTGTTTTCAAAGGAGTTTTGAGTAAACAACATTTTTCCCATCCAATAGTTTGAAAAAGAACTTCCATCCAATAGTTTGAAAAAGAATTTCCATCCAATAGTTTGAAAAAGAACTTCCATCCAATACCTCCCTATAGGGTGTCAAAATAATATACCAGTATTTTGGAAAAAGGGTTTCCAAAATCATAACTTTAGTGGCAAACACCACATATATCACTTATGCTCTTTATAAGTAAAACATGTGAACCAAAATAGAAGTATATAGATGCAAGCTCAGAGAAGTAGCTTGCCTGATTTCAGCATAATGTCCCTGGACTTCTCCTCACTGATCAAAGAAATAAACTCCGATTCTTCTTCAATAAATCCTTTCCAGAGACCACTCCGGTAGCGTTTATCTCTAGCGTCGCAAACATGAAAATAAAACAACACTCAATAAGCAAACCAAACCACAAGTGGTATACAAACAAGTAACAAACCACAAGCATCAAACTAATCATTCAAACAACAAACTAGGATCATCGATCACAAAACTATCTTAGGCAAAGATTAACAATAAGTACCTTCCTTTAAACAGGAAATACTTCAGACAAAAGTTAGGCCACCAATTAGTCTCTGTAATTCAGAATATTTTACCGAGTTAAGGTAGAGACATTAACAAAATACTCAAGCTAGGAACATGTAACCCTAAGCATACAGAAGACAAGCCAATTGGATTTACTCCACGAATCATCACGGATTAATTTATAAAATCCTTTTTCAATCTGCCCTTTTGTTAATTTATTTTAAACAACATTACAAAATAATTATTCATGTTTGGAAACGTGGTGGAACATGAAGTATATCACTTGCTAAACATTTTGATATGTCAAACTTAATTTTTGGATCATTATTTTTAAAGATATGGATTTTCCAAAAGCATTTTCTTTTCTGCCATTTTCCTTATTTTAATAAAACATCAAATAAACTAATTTATTTGGATAGGTGAATTCACCAAAAGACAGGCTTTATTTTTCTGAATATTTTGGTATCTTATTTGTCATTTTTGGGATCAATAAAACTTAAGTTATGAATTTTCCAAATTCATTTTATATTCTGCCCTTTTACTAAAGTTCCAGAAACAGCTATTTAAATTATTTTGTGGGACATGAAAATGGTGTTAACAGGTAAAGTTATTCCTCCTAATCATTTTGATATATTATTCGCAATTTTTGGACAAATAGTTTAGGAGATATGAACTTTACAAGTTTTATTTGAATTTCTGCCTTTCTTTAATATTTTCAGAAAATGCCCCGAAACTTATTATACCGAGCCAGTGGCTACCCACGGTCACTGACCGCTGGGCCAGGGGCCACGCTGGCTTCCACGTCAGCGCGGAGGCCCACGGCCACGTTGACTGTGCCGAGCCACGACCGACGCGTGCTGGACGCGGTGATCACCGTCGCCGGGCGACGTCCACGGCTCCGGCGAAGGAGCACTCGCGGGGATGAACTACTAGGGCATTCGACGTGCACGTGTACGGACCATCTACTGGCGGAGTCACGGACCATTTGGTCACCGGAGACGGCGTCGACGACGTGCTACGGCGGCGGGTGACCACGGCCTACGGCGAAGCTGCGGTTACTCGGCGAACTAGGGACGGAGGAGGAGGACGAGCATGTCCAGGAGAACCGCAAACTCACCCTCGACGCGTGAGTGTCCTCGGATGGGACTGAGGAGGTCGGAGGCGGTGGAGAGCTTGCTCGACGTGCGGCGGCCGGAGAGGAAGAAGATGAAGATGCCCTGCTTGATTCGCTACGCCCCGCTCCGATTCCTTGTACCAGGAGGAAAAGGAAGACGAGGCGAGGACGATGGTGTGCTTCGATCTGCTCTGGGCGTCCTAGAACGGCGGCGATGTGGCGACGGAGCTCCGGCTAGGTTTGGCCATGGAGGAAAAAAAAAGAGAGAGAGAGAGCAGCTGGGGATAAGAGAGAGGATCAGAGCGGCCTCGTGGTGATCTTATCCCCTCCCAGCGGCGAGGTGGGGCGCGGCACAGTGGCGAGGCGCCAGGCGCTAAGCAGTGCGTACTCCGGCGATGTACAGAGGAAGAGGATGGCCAAATTGCAGAAAACCCCCTGGCTTTTCCTCATTTCATGTTTCTTTCATTTCCAGTAGCACTTTAGGGATTTAATTGAGGCACTAAAACATTTTAGAAAATTATGAGAAAAATCAGGTAGCCTCCCCATAACATGTAGAAGCTCCACAAAAATTGGGGTGTCCAAATAAAAAAGTTTTGAACAACTTTTGTTCATAGGGTTTAAATATGGCATTTTTCTTAAATACAATTTTATAATCCCTTAGAAATTTTAAAGCAAGTTCAGAATATTATTTTTGAACTCTTGGAACTTCCTTCACAAATATATTAACTTCAAATAGTTTTTATTTTCATTGAGAAAATATTTGTTTGAAGGAAATAGATAGTTAAGTAGGGAATATAATTTATTAAGATCATTTCTTTAACTCATGATCTTAATTTCCATTTGTTGAATACTTTGAGGAGTTTGTTTTAAATTTAAGTCACATACCAAATTTATTATCGCGTGTGTTTTATTTTAGTGTTAAGCACAACTGAGGAATTATCCACACAAGCAACAAACACCACAAGATCAACATCACAACCAAGACCACACAATTCAAACCACAAGAATTAATCACACCTCCATTTCCACAAAGCTATCTTGTGGAAAAGTGACCACTCCTAACTATGACAAGATGATGTTTATAAAATATCCCAACTCATACTTAATAGTTTTCAAAAGGTTTGATAAAGAAGAATATGTGGGATAATATATTTCCCACTAGTGTTCTTTTTCCAAATGGAGTAGAAATAGGAGCTTATAAAATAGGAGTTGCAAAATATCAAGGTTGAAGAATAGGTAGGAGATAGCATATAGATCTCCATATTTTTGGAAACACTTAATTTTGGAAATACTTTTACTTTCCCAAATAATGGGTATTAGTTTTGGTTGTTGCTAAACCAAGTATCATTGAAATGAACTTTAGCCAGAAATAAGAATGGAAAAGATATATGGAATATTTTCTTGTCATAACATGACCACCAAAGTTAAATATATTTTCATCTTGGTGTGGTCTTTAGGTTAATATTTATTGGCCAAACATCTTAAACATCAAGTCACAGCAAGTCAAACAGAGCAATAGGAAGGAAAACACAGTCATCAGTGAAACATTTCAAAAAAAAATGTTGGTTCTGAACTTTGGGGTCTTGTAAAACTAAGTTTTTCTTGGTTCCAAAATTTGGGATGTGACAGATCTTCCCCCCTTAAAAATAAATCTCGTCCTCGAGATTTGCGAGGTGGGGTAACCGGGGAGTACGGGGGCACGGGTTTTGGGCTGGCTATACTTCCGAGGTCGATGCTTCTTCAGTGAGGTTGCCATGTGAGATCTTGACAAATTGATGATGCGAGGCTTTCTTTGTCGATAAACTTCTGTGCTGAATTCGGATCCTTGATGATGGGGTTGACTTGGCGATTGATTCGGATGGATAGTCTTGGTTGGTTGTTTCCAAATACTTCAAGGCTAAGGCGCAAGGAATTAATTATTAACACCTTCTGGTATACGTAGCGCACGTCTTCCCCCCTTAAAAAGGGATTTTTGAACGGTCATGTTGAAGGTTGCATCTGGGGTTGACTTGGAGGCATCGTTCTTCTTGGGTAGCTTGATGATCTCCGTCTTGGGCGTCACTCCTCGATGCTTGGGGCTGGTGTAGATATCACATCCTGATGTTGTCGCCTTACGAGGGTCGCAGGCAGGGACGCGTTGTTTTCAGGATGCGTCAAGCCTGCGTACTTGACTCTCTCCGGTTTCTAGTTAGAAGAGAGATGCTAAAAGCTTCTATTTGTTTCTCAGCCTGTTTGGTGGTTGTTGACGTCCAATTGCAGTTGCTTCCCCCCTTTGATTTTCCTTAGCGACTCCTGGTAGATTTTCTTCACGCCTTACTTCCTTCGGCTTGGCGGAAAAAGGCTGGTCGTGGAAGGCTTCTTTGGGCCTGGGTCTTCACGAAGCTTCGCAAGTGTCTTCACATGTAAGTTAGAGTGCACCAGAATAGTTAGGGTTTCCGGGAAAACTTTGTGGTTGAGGGGCTTATGTTAGTTTTCAAGGGAGTTGGGTACCATACTTTAAACATCAAACTTATTATACCTAAGATCCTAAACAACCAACTTTACATAGGCGTCTAATTCTCGAGTTTTCAAAATACCATTCCAATATCTCTGGTAAGGCCGCTACTATCAACTAGTTAATTTGAAACATGGTCCTTGCCCAAGCTAAAATTAGTAATCCACCATCATCTTCCTCGTGCATAAACTCTTTATCATAGTATAGTTCAATCTATCGGATATCCATCAAACCTTTAAGGCATAATCTTCCCATTATCTTCTATCACAAAAATCTTAGTGGTACACCAATTATTTCCTGATTGATTTCCCCCCCCCCCCCCCCCAAATGGGCATATCTCATAATATCTGACTCCTTCAGGTTGTCAGTTTCCCACGGTCATATAATCAAAGCTAAATAAAGCATCCAACAATCATGTGATCATATCATCAAGAATTGACCAACTTTCTAACCAAATTCAGATTTTATCTCAACACTTTTGGGCCTTGATCTCATAATCAAAGATAAATGATCTTTCTAAGATTAATCCAAATAGAGCGTGACTAGCTCTGATAACTACTGTCACCTAGAATGTCTGGCTACTAGACCAGTCCTATTGATTCCTAGAATCCGATAAACATTCACTTATCCCCCACCAATTATTTCTTGCATACA
Organism: Poa pratensis; assembly: GCA_947311845.1. NCBI lineage: Eukaryota > Viridiplantae > Streptophyta > Magnoliopsida > Poales > Poaceae > Poa > Poa pratensis. The sequence continues at coordinate 48,371,557 of CAMZMU010000037.1, read as the reverse complement.
ACGATCTACTCATTTGCTAACTCATCTTTGACCACTTCCTATAATTCTATAAGAATTTAGTACAAAGGTCACTTGCGCTAAGAATCACCCTAAACATTCCAACACCGGAGTATTCTTCTTAATTCACTTGCTTCTAACCAATCCAAACATCATTTTATCAGCAAGTGCTTCCTAAAAATCCAATAACTTTCTTTATTGTGCAGCCCTGAATTATAAGTTAGTACTATCACGGTTACTTGGGTCAGGTGTCATTTTTAAGTTAGATACGATCCGTTAGTGTAGTGTTCTGGTAGTTAAGATTACGGGGTAAGGCTCGTGTTAGACATGTTAAGGCATCATACTGAGCCTAAAAAGATTTTATTAAAAGTGACGGACCTTACATTGAACCCAGATACTGCTTAATAAATAGGACCCATACTTCTTCTAGGAGTCCGCCTAGGAGTCACCATGGCTCGAGGTGCCGGGTTGAAACTCTGCTGGGTGGGGAGCACTTCTAAGAGAGTACTTCTTCCTGAGAAGGGTTCTTCCAGATCGTAGGCACAACTTGTGATAGGTTACTAAGGGTGGCGTTGGCTCCTTGTGGTTTCTATCCTTCCGGCGCTTCGAATTATGACATGGAAGAGATGCACTGGTGGACGTCTTTCTCAGGGCGTGGATGGCGTCTTGAGCGATCTTCTCATGGGCATCTTTTACTGCTTCTACTATGAAATCCATAGGACACTTAGCCGGAACATGGTCATTGCCTTCACATAAATAGCAAGTGGCGCTAGCGGTTGGGCACTTGCCAAGTGGATGCGCATTGAAACAGTGTGGACAGCTGCCGGGACATTGACTCGCCTGATGTCCACCCCTTCCGCATTGACTACAAGCCTTTCCTTGTGGTGGTCTTCTCTTTATGGTGTACCTAAGGGGGAACTTCCAGCTCTGATGTCCGCGTTCCCTACAATTGTGACACCAGTGTTTTTCTATGGCCTTGGTGTCTGGTCCTCTGGCTTCGATGAGGTCTTCACTAATTTTCTTGGCAGATCTTTAGATGTATGGGACTCCCCCCTTTCAGAGGGTGTCGAATGGGTTCCAGGGGTGGCTTCAATTTGATGGAGCGGAGGACTTTGTGTTGCTTAAAAACCGGGAGCGATGTAGGTGTGCCCCCGTGACATTTCCGTCTGGGGAACTATGGTTGCCGGAATCGAGTTAAACAAATCTTGCAGAGGTAGTTAAAACAAAATTTAAAAGCGCAACAAGACTACTGCGGTCAAGATACCAGATTACTTTACTAAGTAAGTACTAGGGGTTTGTTGACAGGGCACGATTTGCGAAACACACAGGAGAAGCAACACACACTCAGAGAACTAACAAGCAATTAAAGAGCAAGCAAGGTACATTTAGTACCAACGGCGTCTAATATCCGGGTAGGTGGGGTAGCTCAAGTAAAACAATTGAGCTTATCCTATCGATCCTATGGGTCTGGGTCAACCATGGTTGTTGAAATCTTCATGCCAATAGCTTCTTGTGACTTGATGTGGTTGAGCTTCAAACTTGGTAGGTTCTTCGTGTGGAAACCTTGGCCGTGATATCACCGCAACTTTGGAAGATTGAAATGGACCTTCGGTCTTCGCATATAAATCTCCTTGATGTGGAGGTCTTGAGAAGGAAGCTTCTTTTTCTTTGGGTTGCTAAGTACTAAGGTCTGTCCTGGTTCATCGTCAAATATATATAAAGTTGAATGGGGACAAGATAACAGAAGAAAACTTTTGATAAACCTTTAGACAAGAGGTAAGGTTTAAAATAATTCGAGAAGGTGAAAAGAGTGGAAGCTATACTTAGGCTTCCTTAGATAAAAGTAATTTAAGTAGTAATATATTTCTTTCCAAAAATAGCCTTCTCCTAACTGACGTCCATGCTAACTAAGGTCTCCTACAGTCAGGATTGCTCTGATACCAAGTCTGTGGGGACCCGGACTAGTTGTCCGAAATACCCTTGTGCCTACAACATCAGCGATCCCATGATCAGTGTGTAGCTGAGCACAATCGAACTGGTATCAAAAGAACATCCATAAATACCGAATGAATATACTTACTTGATTGAAGCCGTAACTTCAACAGGTACTTGCAGCGGAAATCACCAAAAACGTGGAGCCCAAGTCATTTGCCATAACCCTACAGGCAGCTGACTGGGAAGCGCCCTAGTTCGCATTGACGTCCTTGAAAACTTCTCCTTCGATCTGCTTCTCTTCAAAATCTGGCTAAGACAATAGCCAGGAACGAAACCAATATGATACATTTGATTGTACTCGCAAACTACCCCCGAAATGAGCATGCACTACTCTTTTTTATTGTTCAAATAAGACTTTGTTTGCTTTGAAAACTCTATATCCTTATTGAACAAGAGAAGGATAGACTTTTGTTTGAAACCTCCATAAAGAAGAATTCTATAACTTTTCATAAGCCCTGCATTTTCAGAAAAAACATCTCTATACCTTTGTTGAAAACGGAAAGAAGGCTTTTAAAACTTTTTCCCATAAGTCTGTCTTTGTAAGAAGTCACCTTTAAAACATTTTTCCCGAAAATATCTCTTGTTGAAAAACGTAAGAATTCTCTTTTTAAAACGTTTTCCTGAAAAATATATCTTTGTTAAAAAGGTAAGAAGTCTCTTTTAAAACATTTCCCCGGAAAATACATCTTTGTTGAAAAAGGTAAGAAGTCCCTTTTATAAACATTTTCCCGGAAAATCACCATTGTTTTATTTCTCCAAAACTCCTCCTTTTTCGACCATAGCCCTTCATGGTCAAATCATTTTCCAACAACCTTATACCAGCCCTTCAGTATAGTTGCATAAAACATTTTCCACTTTCAAAACACAAACTCTGCACTTCCCGACCATAGCCCTTCAGGGTCTTCCTCTTTTCCAGCAACCTCATACCAGCCCTTCGGTATAGTTGCCTATATAAAACATCTCCATTTTCTTTTCAAATCTTAAAACTTTGTAAAACTTGCACATGGTCTTAGGACAACCTCCCAACTGTCCATATCCGAGGACTCGGCTATTCGAATAGTTTTACACTCTGCAGAGGTAGCACGCATTTTCCACATCCATCCGGTAACTCATCGTGTCAGCCACGTCCTGCCATACAAGGTGTATGCGAAGTTGAGTCACCGATCGTAGCCTGGCCTTTGCTCATGCTAGTATAGGACCCTGCCGCTATGACACTTTCCATCAACACTTAACCCAGCCCGTCGGAATCTAAGTGTGAGGACTCATAGTTCTGCCCGGCGGTGTATAGGGGACGATCCTTCTATCATCCTCCTTATCTTTCCATAGAGTTTGAGCGAGGACCCAGGTCAGGGGTAGGTCATCGAACCATCCCCTCATGGAATGGAGTCATCTCCATTGTTGAGGCATCCCATACTAATATGAGCAAATTATATGACTACGCCCTTGCCCATATGTGGGTAAATGTGGTCGCACAGGGTAAGATTGGTCGTCATAGTACTAGGACACAATGTGCATTTTTCATAAACATCACCATACTCCACTTCTTCACTTCCACACCGACATCTCGGCATTCCCAAAATCCACACAAGTGTTTTCAAAGGAGTTTTGAGTAAACAACATTTTTCCCAGCCAATAGTTTGAAAAATAACTTCCATCCAATAGTTTGAAAAAGAATTTCCATCAATAGTTTGAAAAAGAACTTCCATCCAATACCTCCCTATAGGGTGTCCAAATAATATACCAGTATTTTGGAAAAAGGGTTTCCAAAATCATAACTTTAGTGGCAAAAACCACATATATCACTTATGCTCTTTATAACTAAAACATGTGAACCAAAATAGAAGTATATAGATGCAAGCTCAGAGAAGTAGCTTGCCTGATTTCAGCATAATGTTCCTGGACTTCTCCTCACTGATCAAAGAAATAAACTCCGATTCTTCTTCAATAAATCCTTTCCAGAGACCACTCCGGTAGCGTTTATCTCTAGCGTCACAAACATGAAAATAAAACAACACTCAATAAGGAAACCAAACCACAAGTGGTATACAAACAAGTAACAAACCACAAGCATCAAACTAATCATTCAAACAACAAACTAGGATCATCGATCACAAAACTATCTTAGGCAAAGATTAACAATAAGCACCTTCCTTTAAACAGGAAATACTTCAGACAAAACTTAGGCCACCATTAGTCTCTGTAATTCAGAATATTTTACCGAGTTAAGGTAGAGACATTAACAAGATACTCAAGCTAGGAACATGTAACCCTAAGCATGCAGAAGACAAGCCAATTGGATTTACTCCACGAATCATCACGGATTAATTTATAAAATCCTTTTTCAATCTGCCCTTTTGTTAATTTATTTTAAACAACATTACAAAATAATTATCCACGTTTGGAAACAAGGTGGAACATGAAGTATATCACTTGCTAAACATTTTATATGTCAAACTTAATTTTTGGATCATTATTTTTAAAGATATGGATTTTCCAAAAGCATTTTCTTTTCTGCCATTTTCCTTATTTTAATAAAACATCAAATAAACTAATTTATTTGGATAGGTGAATTCACCAAAAGACAGGCTTTATTTTTCTGAACATTTTGGTATCTTATTTGTAATTTTTGGATCAATAAAACTTAAGTTATGAATTTTCCAAATTCATTTTATATTCTGCCCTTTTACTAAAGTTCCAGAAACAGCTATTTAAATTATTTTGTGGACATGAAAATGGTGTTAACAGGTAAAGTTATTCCTCCTGATCATTTTGATATATTATTCGCAATTTTTGGACAGATAGTTTAGGAAATATGAACTTTACAAGTTTTATTTGAATTTCTGCCTTTCTTTAATATTTTCAGAAAATGCCCCGAAACTTTTTATACCGAGCCAGTGGCTACCCACGGTCACTGACCGCTGGGCCAGGGGCCGCGCTGGCTTCCACGTCAGCGCGGAGGCCCACGGCCACGTTGACTGTGCCGAGCCACGACCGACGCGCGCTGGACGCGGTGATCACCGTCGCTGGGCGACGTCCACGGCTCCGGCGAAGGAGCACTCCGGGGATGAACTACTGGGGCAATCGACATGCACGTGTACGGACCATCTACTGGAGGAGTCACGGACCATTTGGTCACCGGAGACGGCGTCGACGATGTGCTACGGCGGCGGGTGACCACGGCCTACGGCGAAGCTGCGGTTACTCGGCGAACTAGGGACGGAGGAGGAGGACGAGCATGTCCAGGAGAACCGCAAACTCACCCTCGACACGTGAGTGTCCTCGGATGGGACTGAGGAGGTCGGAGGCGGTGGAGAGATTGCTCGACTTGCGGCGGCCGGAGAGGAAGAAGATGAAGATGCCCCGCTTGATTCGCTACGCCCCGCTCCGATTCCTTGTACCAGGAGGAAAAGGAAGACGAGGCGAGGACGATGGTGTGCATCGATTTGCTCTGGGCATCCTAGAACGGCGGCGATGTGGCGACGGAGCTCCGGCTAGGTTCGGCCATGGAGGAAAAAAAAGAAAGAGAGAGAGAGAGCAGCTGGGGATAAGGGAGAGGATCAGAGCGGCCTCGTGGTGATCTTATCCCCTCCCAGCGGCGAGGTGGCAGGCGCTAGGCAGCGCGTACTGCGGCGATGTACAGAGGAAGAGGAAGGCCAAATTGTAGAAAACTCCCTGGCTTTTCCTCATTTCCTGTTTCTTTAATTTCCAGTAGCACTTTAGGGATTTAATTGAGGCACTAAAACATTTTAGAAACTTATGAGAAAAATCAGGTAGCCTCCCCATAACATGTAGAAGCTCCACAAAAATTGGGGTGTCCAAATAAAAATGTTTTGAACAACTTTTGTTCATAGGGTTTAAATATGGCATTTTTCTTAAATACAATTTTATAATCCCTTAGAAATTTTAAAGCAAGTTCAGAATATTATTTTTGAACTCTTGGAACGTCCTTGACAAATATATTAACTTCAAATAGTTTTTATTTTCATAGAGAAAATATTTGTTTGAAAGAAATAGATAGTTAAGTAGGGAATATAATTTATTAAGATCATTTCTTTAACTCATGATCTTAATTTCCATTTGTTGAATACTTTGAGGAGTTTGTTTTAAATTTAAGTCACATACCAAATTTATTATCACGTGTGCTTTATTTTAGTGTTAAGCACAACTGAGGAATTATCCACACAAGCAACAAACACCACAAGATCAACATCGCAACCAAGACCACACAATTCAAACCACAAGAATTAATCACACCTCCATTTCCACAAAGCTATCTTGTGGAAAAGTGACCACTCCTAACTATGACAAGATGATGTTTAGAAAATATCCCAACTCATACTTAATAGTTTTCAAAAGGTTTGATAAAGAAGAATATGTGGGATAATATATTTCCCACTAGTGTTCTTTTTCCAAATGGAGTAGAAATAGGAGCTTATAAAATAGGAGTTGCAAAATATCAAGGTTGAAGAATAGGTAGGAGATAGCATATTGATCTCCATATTTTTGGAAACACTTAATTTTGGAAATACTTTTACTTTCCCAAATAATGGGTATTAGTTTTGGTTGTTGCTAAACCAAGTATCATTGAAATGAACTTTAGCCAGAAATAAGAATGGAAAAGATATATGGAATATTTTCTTGTCATAACATGATAACCAAAGTTAAATATATTTTCATCTTGGTGTGGTCTTTAGGTTAATATTTATTGGCCAAACAACTTAAACATCAATTCACAGCAAGTCAAACAGAGCAATAGGAAGGAAAACACAGTCATCAGTGAAACATTTCAAAAAGTTTTTGTTGGTTCTGAACTTTGGGGTCTTGTAAAACTAAGTTTTTCTTGGTTCCAAAATTTGGGATGTGACAAACGGTCTATGTATTTTGTCATAATGCCCACATGAATATCATAGTAACCATCATGTCATATATATGCATTGTCATGCGCTCAATATTTTGTCAATTGCCCAGCTGTAATTTGTTCACCCTGCATGTTAGTTATCTTTTATGGAGAGACACCACTAGTGAACTGTGGACCCCGGTCCATTCTTTTACACTGATAATACAACCAACTGCAGACATTGTTCCTTTTCATTCTCTGCAATTTACTACTGTTTTCCACACCATACGTTTAATCCTTTGTTTTCAGCAAGCCGGTGAGATTGACAACCTCACTGTTTCATTGGGGCAAAGTAGTTTGATTGTGTTGTGTGCAGATTCCACGTTGGTGATCGAGTAAACGGCGCCACCAACAACCTTCAGAAGTGATTTCTTGCTCCTACTGGTACGATTAAACCTTGGTTTCATACTGAGGGAAACTGCTGCTACACTGCTTCATACCTTCCTCTTGGGTTCTCCCAACGAACGTGCGATCCACGTCATCAAGCACTTTTTCTGGCGCCGTTGCCGGGGAGTAAGAGGATTTCTGCAAGGAACCTGTAGAAGAAGAAACTACTGCTGAAGCTGAAAGCTCATTGGATGAAAAAGAGGAGGAGAGTGATGAACAAAAGAAGGAAGAATGGATTCGCTACCCATGCCTACCTTCTAATGAGAGTAACTCTTTACCTCTTACATTATTTGATCACCCTCCATCCTTATCAAAGGAGGATGAATGTTATGTTCCTGTGGATTCTCTTGAAATATTCCCTATGAGTAAAACTTGTGGAAATGAGTATGCTACTGTTATTTATGATAATCCATGCTATTTTGATAAATCTTATGATAATCCTTTATTTGTGCGTAATTTCGAAATGCATGGTAATGAGAAAGTTTGTTTAGAAAATGTTTATGATAAAGCTCTAGATGATGGTCCTATATTGCTTGATAATATTATGTATTCTACTAATGAAAATGGGCTTGGAGAGGTCTTGAATTTATCTAGGTGGAGTCCCATACCTCTTGAGAATGATCAATCATCTTGTTATAAAATGGTTAAAAGTGGGTTTGAAAGTTTTAATTCCATTATTTTTGAGCTTGATAAAAATTGTGTGTTTGTAGATCATGAAAAGCATGCTTTATGTGATAATTATATTGTTGAGTTTGTTCATGATGCTACTGAAAATTATTATGAGAGAGGAAAATATGGTTGTAGAAATTTTCATGGTACTATATGCTGAAAGTTTTGAAGTTGCACTTGTTTTGCCTTCCTACGCTAGTCACTTTGTGCTTCATTGACTTGTTTTCTTACAAGACTCCTATGCATAGGTAGAGTGTTAGATTTAAACATGTTTTATATATGCTTCTTGATGCTCTCTTTTATGTTTCAACTCTTATCCTTATGTGAGCATCATTAAAATATTCTAGTCTAGCTAAAAGGCGTTAAAAAAAAGCGCTTATGGGAGACAACCCATTGTTTTATTTCTGCAATTTTTCTTTTCTTTTTGAGTCAAGGAGTTGTTTACTTCTGTAATAATTCCTTTGTATCTTTATTTTATCGCATTTTTGTGCCAAGTATTGCCTCTAATAGGAAGATGATGCTAGATGTGGATTTCTACGCAGGAACAGATTTCTGCTGTTCACCGTTTTACTTCTGTAAAATCACAGAAAAATTATTTAAATCTGCAAATTTTTGTGCGTGATCCTCAGATATGTACGCATCTTTCGTCAGTTTAAAGTTTTTCGATCTGAGCAACGTAAGTGCCTCGAACAAATTCGTCTTACAGACTGTTCTGTTTTGACAGATTCTGTCTTTTATTTTTCGCATTCTCTCTTTCACTAGTGTTGAGTGGAATTCTTTTTTAGGGTGAAGAGCTTCACATAACATCAGTGGCAGTAGTTAATGTTAAAAGTAACGGTCATGTTTCTGTCCTTGTACAACATGTGAGTTATTGATTGTGCACTAACCCTCTAATGAGAATTACTCTAAGTTTGGTGTGGCGGAAGTTTTCAAGTGTCAAGAGAGAAGGATGATATAATGTGATCAAGAAGAGTGAAGAGCTTAAGCTTGGGGATGCTCCCATGGATCACCCCAGCATATTCCAAGAAGACTCAAGCGTCTAAGCTTGGGCTCAGCAACTTATCAGGTCATCTCTTGTGAAACTATATTTTAATTCTTTCACATCATATGTGATTTACTTGGAGCATCTGTGTGCTTTTATTTTCAGTATTTTATTTTTCTTATGGTCAACTTGTTTGGACCCTAGCATTCTTGATTGGTAGAGAGACACGCTCCGCTTTTTCATATGAATACACCTATTCTTCACTTATACTTGTTGAGTATTCTTATCTAGCTATTGCTATGCTTTTAGCTCCTGTTTTGCATGCATCTCTTATTCAGAGCTGTTAGTTCTTTTAAAGAAAGTACTCTCTTGCTTCACTTATAATTGTTTGGAGAGTTTATGTTGAAATAAATTGATTGGTGTTTGGTTGGAACAGAAAATGCTGCATGTGGTAGATGGTATAATGGAAAAAGCTTACATATTCTTGTAGATCACTGTATTGGATAATTTGATACTTGTCAATTGTTTTGAGTTATCAAGTAGTTCGTGTTTAAGCTTTTGTATCATGTAGTTAAAACCTATTAATGAAGAACTACCGTAAAGCTCGTTGAAATTTGGTTTGCATGATTGGTATCTCTAAGGTCTAGATATTTTCTAGTAAAAGGGTTTGGTGTAGCGGACCTGCACTTAGAAAATGGCAAGGTCCCTGTGTATAGTGCAAACCCCTGGATCGTTTCATTTGCACACACAGTTTAAGACGAATATCACAACATTGTATCAATTTATTACACGAATGATCCAGAATTTATAAATATTCATTACAAGGTGCATAGCTCGAAGCTAGCTTTGAAAGAGTAAAGCAGCGGAAATTTATTCTTCATGGAGTCTCCATCTTCTTCATGTGCCACAGACGAAACATGTTGGTTGCAGACTCAAAACCCTTAACGTAAACTCACTCGTCGTCAGAACAATCTGCAACAAATAAAATTTTGCAACAGAGTGGGTCAGAACCATTAAAAATGGAACTGGCAAGTGACACTATGTGGACACTTAGTGGAATAACTCTAATAACCTATATGCATATCTGGCTGGTGGAGTTCAAGGCTAATTTGCATAAAGCCAATTTTCATATCTCTTTATAACACTTTTCTTTTGTCAAAACAGGTATGGCATGAAAACCACCCTCTTGTCTACCTTTGTTCAACCTTCAAAATTTTAACTTAAGAAATTGGAATGTTGGGAGCCTCTGTTGACGTCCTTGATCAGCTGCTCAAATTGTCCGTAACCGGGGACACGGCTAAGTACTTAGTTCTAACTCTCGAGAGGGTGTGCACTTTCATCACGAGACTCAAACAACCCTTCTGTCCTTGACCCTCATGTAGTGAAAAGGAAAGGAGAAGCCTGAGACGAGACCTTTGGAGAAAAGTCAAGGCAGAGCCATTATACCATGTGGCTGCACTGGAAGCATCTTCACTTGGAGAAAACTTTGGTCCCTTTGTTCCTGGGTGGCCGTCCTCAAGTGAACTCTCAGGTAAGAACCCCCACATACCATGGTCCTAAGTATAGTAAACTATCTTAGGTGAAAACCCCCATGAACATGGTCCTGAGTAGACACTCAACTCATACATCCAATCAATCCCAAATCCACCTAGGTGTTTCATTTAACTTAGTAGAATTTAAGCGTTTCAATAAACACTTTTGCATAGCATCAATAATTCTACTAAGTTATCATAGGATTCTAGACACAACTAGTAAACAGGAGATAGTAGTTTTAGCATAGCAATACTATCCAACACATGCATATAAAGAAATACTCTAAGTCATGCATAGAAAAATACTTAGGAAATTCATGAGGGTGTGCCACTTGCCTTGGCAACAGGGTGAGCAGGAGTAGCAGTTGCAAAAGCCTTCGTCTCTCTTTGAAATTTCTAACACATCAAACAAGCCACAATAAACATGCAATCATACCAAAAACTTTTTAAGGAAAAATATGCCATGCATGATATGCAAAAATACTCTAAGGAAATATGACATGCATGATGTGCAAAACAACTTGAGGAACATGGACAAATAACTTAATCAAGTTGACTAGGTCAAGGTCAAGGTTGGGCAAAATAAACTTGATATAATCAACTTAAATTGGTGGTATGGTTGCTCCAAGTCTTCACATGTTTGGTCTTCAAAGAATCTTCAACTAGCACTCTAGGGACTTAGTCATAAACACAAAGGACTTGGTCTATGTCCAAAGTGAAAGACAAAATTAGGAAGAAAGAAAAAGGATAGAAGAGAGAAGGATGTAGTTGGTCTTCAAGGATCATCTTCAATCTTCCTTGTCATTCCTTCCTTGGTGTGGTGACTCCATTGCTTCTTGTAGGACTTGATGATTTTGCAGACTTCTTCATTTGGTACCACCAGGGCTGGTCTTAATTTTAACTTGCTACACCACTAAGTCAAATGGAGAGGAAAGAAAGAAGAAAGACTTAGAGAAAAATAGGTGGTTGGTCTTCTTGAAGTTCCTCTTGATTTTCTTCTAAGTACTTTTACTTCTTAGAGATGCTTCTGGAGTCTGTTTTCTTGGTTAAGTCCTTCATTGGCCTTCCAGCTTCATGTTGAGAAACCCAAGGATGACAAAATAATTTCTAAGGAAAGTACACCATTTAGAAGATGCTAAATTTTACTAAGGAAATACTTAACCAATTTTAAAATGCCAAATTTTTCTAAGGAAAATATTGGCAAAAAGAGTTATCAAAATATTTTCTAAGGAAAATGATATTGTTGAGAGGCCATATTTTCTAAGTACCTTGTCATGCATCTCAACCTTCCAAATTATCACTAAGTTAATATATAGCTCGAAATGTGAAGAAAAATAATTCTTAAACAATAAGTATTATTAAAATCCTCCTAAAAAGGAGATAAATACAAATAAATAGTAATTCGCAGAAAAATAATCTACAAAAATATTAGGAAGGTTCCTACGGCTAAAGATTAACTAAACAAAGTTATAGCAATTGGATTTGCCCAAAAATAATTTTTAAAACTCAAGTTATGTCAATTTTACTTAAACAAACAATTCGAAAATTTGAACTTATTTAAATTTGTCAAAACTTGAAACTAACCATACCGAAAGTTTCTACAAGTCATAAGCTTTCCAAAAATATAAAGTTTTCAAAATTTGGCCGAGCCCATAAAAATTAATGATTGTTCTAAGTTACAGGGACTTTTCTGCAAAACCGCAAAATTAAAATAAAACAGAAAAATCTTCTCCACGCTGGCGCTGACGAGGCATTGACTGGATCTGACTGGGCTTGACGTGGCGCTGACGTTGCTGCTGACAGAGCGTTGACGAGGCGTCGACGTGGCCGGATCTGATAGGCTTATACCGCTTCGCATGGTGATCTAATCTAGCACGTTGATTACAGATCAGACGGCTCTGGGGTCGTTGACCAGAAGCGAGCGGCACGGCCGGCCGGAGAAGCTCCGGTGGCGGTGGTTCCATTGCCGGACTTTCGCCGGAAAATGAAACAGAGAGAGGGGAGGAGTGGGGCATACCACGGGGTGCAGGCGGGCGCGGCGGAGCTGATGGCGTGGTCGCGGTTGAAGGAGGAGCTGCGTGTCGTCGATGATCGCTTGCCGGAGCTGCTTCCGCGGACGGTGCTCCAAGTCGATGAAGCTCCCGTCGATCTGGCGCGCAAACAAATCACACAAAAAATCATACGGATGCGCAAGATCAAGACAAAGAAAATGGGACAAGAGAGAGGGCTCGAGATCGACGGTGCTCACCGGCGTTCAAGAATTATGGCGGCAGCTATGGCGGACGGCGGCAGCAAATGCGAGCAGCCTGGGGGCGTTTTGGCTAGGGTTTTTGGGGGCTTTGAGAGAGGGGTTCGGGGAGGTTTATATGGGGCCAGAAAGATCGGATAAAATCCATCTAAACCGACGAATTTGCTCCGGATTTGGTGCTAGGGTTCGGGGAGAAAATCGCGGCTGGAGGTTGGGGATGGAATCGGGCTGATGGGTGGGGCCCGGTTGGCAGCGAGAGATGGGGAGGTGGGCTTGCTGGGCCGTCTGTGTGCTGCGCGTTGCGAGAGAGAGAGTGGGCTTGGCCCAAATAGACTAGGTTCGCATTTTTTTCCTTCTCTTTTTCTATTTTCTGAAAACTTTTGTAACTTTTGATTTATAAATCCAAATCAAATCAAACCAACTCCTATAGTTTTGTAAAATCAAAGTCTTTGTTTTGAAACTTTCGAATAGAATTTTAAATATTGTTTTACCACAAGAATTTTTGAAATGTGGTTAACAGGAATTTTGAAACTTAATGTCTATTTTAAAATATAGGTTTTAGAACACAAAATTTGTTTCTTAAATAAAACACCACACAAGTGAATTTGGGATTAAAAATACTTTCTAAATAAGTACCATCAAGTCACAGCCAAAATTTGAATAGAACAAATAAAACAATAAAAGTCCAAATAATATATAAGGCATAACTTGCCCTTTTATTATATTTTCTTAATATGTTTTCAAGTGGAATTATAATTCTCACTTTTGAAGTATCCAAATGCAACAATGCAATAAGATGATGAATGCATGCATGATTTTTCTTTTCATAGCAAAATACATAATAGTTTTCAAAAGTTTTAAATTTTTCTGATTTTTCAACTTTTTGAAAAACTTGGGATGTTACAGACTACCACCCTTAAAAGGAATCTCGTCCCCGAGATTCGAGAAGGCTAGCAAAAGGTTGTGACTGTATGGCTACCACCCTTAAAAGGATTTTTTGTTGGTAGTGAAAACTTGATTCATAACGTACCGTTCACCATGCTAGGTTCCTCAAACACTTCTTCCACATTGATGTGGTTCACATATCCTTTATCGAAAGGATTTGGCTTGGCAGCTTCTTCGGCCTTCTTTGCTAGGCACTCATTGGCATAATGGCCCTTGTTCTTGCACTTGTAGCAAAGCACTTGGCTGATATCCTTGTGTTCAGGATTTGGGCGGTGCTGTCCATTGTTATGCTTTTGGCCAGCATGTCCATTTCCCTTGGGGTCTCCATTGCTTCCCTTGAATCCACCATTGTGATCATGATGCTTGTGGTGACTTCCTCCACTATGGTGATTTCCATGTTTGTGACCATGGTTCACATCATGAGAGAAGTGCTTCTTGAATGAGGGCTCAGAATGATGCTTGTTGATACTCAGCTTCCGCTTCCTGCTTTCAGCCTTCTTGATGTTATCGTCCAGTATGATTGCTTGATCTAGGAGGGCCTGATAATTTGGAGCATAAGCGACTGACAAAGGAATCTCCAGCTCGTCACTCAGCCCCTTGAGAAATTTTGCCTTTCTCTTGCCATCAGTGTCAATGTCTTCAGGAGCATAACGAGACAATGAATGAAAGTCATCCATATACTCCTTAAGTGTCTTGTTCCCTTGCCTCAGGTTTCGGAACTGTTCTTGCTTCAAGTTCATAACGCCCGAGGAGATATGAGCATTATGAAAGCCTTCCTTGAAGGTATCCCAAGTCAAAGTGTCCAGAGGGTGGGTGATTTGATAAGTTTCCCACCATTGAGCAGCTGGTCCTTCCAACAGGTGAGTGGTAAACCTTACCATTTCAGGATCAGTACACTCACAAGTCACCAGATCCTTGTGCACAGAACGCATCCAGTCATCTGCCACAATTGGCTCCGTTGCAGTGGAGAACTTGTTAGGCCTAAGAATCAAGAATCTGGCAAGCCTGTCCACTTGGGGAGGAGGTGGTGGCGGTGGTGGAGGTGGCGGTCCATTCTGATTGGCCATGAACTGAGCCATCATAGTCATCAACTGGGTTTGCGCTACCATCATCTGCTGCAGCATTGCATCGGTGTTGTTGTTGTTGTTGTTCTCAGGAGCACGTCGGGGAGGCATCTGTGGGTTTTAGCATAGATGAGTAAAAGATAGACAGATCTAGGAGAAAAATTTCTACCCTTACAAGCATTCAACATAAACACAACGATCAAACCAAAGCTCAACTTTAACTTTTAGAATAAAACATGGTCTAGTCGAATGGAAAGCGAACACACGGGGGTTCTGAAAATAAAACATGGGTACTGCCATACCACAATTTGATAGGTCAATACATCAACATGGTCTCATTATTCTAATAACTAGGGGTCTAGTCTATCTCCTTCCTGAGTGCATCTAGTTCTTCCTCTATTTCTTTGAGTTCATCAAGGTACTTCTGGGTGTGGTGAAGTCTAAATCGAATTCTTGCTCCAAGGTACTTGATGGCCTCCCATGCTGCACTTCTTCCGGAATCAAAGAATGATGTGTGGAGTATTGGGTTTGTGAACATGCAGCAACCTTTGGTCTTGTGGTCATCGTCTTTGCTCTTGTATATATGGAGTTGAACCCACCAGTACTCTTGACCTTCATCCATGAAAGGAAATCCTTTGTATAATGCTTCTCCTTCAAATCCCAAGCTCTTCATGTTATCCTTAAGTGCTTTTGGAAAATCAGTCTCACATTGTAGAGTCATGGTCATCACTGGTCCTTTCTTGATGGATTCAATGAGGCTGGTCATCTAAAAACAAGAGAAGATTACTTAGAAGGCAAATAGTTAAGATAGTTACAAGAATGACTTAGAAAAGTTTTAGACGAAGATTAAATACATTTTTGTCCTATGGGCTTTCTTATTTCTAACCAAACTTAGGGTTTCGAACCTACAGGCAACACAGTGCTCTGATACCATCTGTAGCGGACCTGCACTTAGAAAATGGCGAGGTCCCTGTGTATAGTATAAACCCCTGGATCGTTTCATTTGCACACACAGTTTAAGACAAATATCACAACATTGTATCAATTTATTACACGAATGATCCAGAATTTATAAATATTAATTACAAGGTGCATAGCTCGAAGCTAGCTTTGAAAGAGTAAAGCAGCGGAAATTTATTCTTCATGGAGTCTCCATCATTTTCATGTGCCACAGGCGAAACATGTTGGTTGCAGACTCAAAACCCTTAACGTAAACTCACTCGTCGTCAGAACAATCTGCAACAAATAAAATTTTGCAACAGAGTGGGTCAGAACCATTAAAAATGGAACTGGCAAGTGACACTATGTGGACACTTAGTGGAATAACTCTAATAACCTATATGCATATCTGGCTGGTGGAGTTCAAGGCTAATTTGCATAAAGCCAATTTTTCCTATCTCTTTATAACACTTTTCTTTTGTCAAAACAGGTATGGCATGAAAACCACCCTCTTGTCTACCTTTGTTCAACCTTCAAAATTTTAACTTAAGAAATTGGAATGTTGGGAGCCTCTGTTGACGTCCTTGATCAGCTGCTCAAATTGTCCGTAACCGGGGACACGGCTAAGTACTTAGTTCTAACTCTCGAGAGGGTGTGCACTTTCATCACGAGACTCAAACAACCCTTCTGTCCTTGACCCTCATGTAGTGAAAAGGAAAGGAGAAGCCTGAGACGAGACCTTTGGAGAAAAGTCAAGGCAGAGCCATTATACCACGTGGCTGCACTGGAAGCATCTTCACTTGGAGAAAACTTTGGTCCCTTTGTTCCTGGGTGGCCGTCCTCAAGTGAACTCTCAGGTAAGAACCCCCACATACCATAGTCCTAAGTATAGTAAACTATCTTAGGTGAAAACCCTGATGGGGGGATGATAACCCGGTAGGCCCATGAAGAGGGAAGCATGACCCGCCAGGCAGGAGGCCCGGCCAGGCCAGCTAACCATCAGCATGGGACGGGTTATGTTGCTGGGCCAGAGGCTTTGGCGGTAACCCGGTTCAGGAAGGGAAGTTTCGAGAAGACCAGAGGCGGTTCGTGACTTGGAGGATACGAAGGCTAGAAGAGCTAGAATAGGATTCCGAGTCTGGGTAGAGCCCGGGTTCGTATTGTAAAGTGCCAGGAGACTCGGTAGTCTATATAAAACCGGTTCCTGAGCCCCAGTTGAGAGAGAACTTTTACGATCCAAGCTTAGGCGAGAGAACCATCGAGAGAAACATCACAACCTTGTAACCTAGACCGAGATCCGGCTCTGTTGTCGTAGCCGGGTTATTGAGATTGAGATCAATAACAAGATAGCAGGAAGTAGGTCTTTATCTCCAATGGGGAGGCCGAACCTGGGTAAACCATTTGTCCCTGCCGTGCTAAACAATCTCCCAGACGCCAGTGTCGCCTTGCCCATCAACTCAAGCTACCCCAAAGTAGCATCTGTCGTGTTATCTACCCCACGACAGTTGGCGCCGTCTGTGGGAATCGCGTCCAAAGGTGTCACCATCATGGGAGAAGCAAGGCAAGGAGTAGAGAACTATGTTTTCGGCGAGATCACCCTCAACTCGCAAGGAGAGCCGTCGTTGATGATTTTGGCTGGGGGCCGGAATCAGATCTACTTGAATCAGGTGATGTTATTCCAATTGGCAAGTTTAACGTTTTTGTTGGTATGATTGCAACTAGATCTGCTAGTGATGGAGACTATGAATCTGTGTCAGGAGCTGCCACAATTGTTCAATCTGATGGAGAAGAGTCAGTTGGTACTGCCCCTGGACGTGCATGAGGAAAGATCGGGAAACCCGGCTCCAGTCCCGGGTGATGTGGTGGACTATGCAGATTCAGAATCGATCCTGCCCTTGTTCGAAGGCCGCACTACAAGAAATATGCTATGCTATGACCCTCAATATTGGTCACTGAATGGTCACGTATTTTAATTTGTGACCTTTTTGTGACCAAAAACACTTGGTCACGTTATGAGCGTCACTAACGATCCAATATGACCTTTTTTTTGGATTGGTCATACACCTCTATGACCAAAAGAAAAGGTCACAGATTTTATGACCAATTTTTTGGTCACTGGCAAAGCTGACGTGGCAAATTTGTGAACAAATGAAATGGTCGTATATCAGAATCAGCCCAGTCCAGTTCACCATTCTAGATGGGCCAAGCCCAATAATTCAGACAATTTAATGTTTTTTCCTGTCAATATTGGACGGCAACATGGGCCAAGCCCAACAATTTGGCCTTTTTATTTTCTGGGCCTGCCAAACAAATTAACCATTTTATTTTCTGGGCCATGGATATTTAATTTATATTCTATTGATTTTATATTTTCAGCTATTATAATTTGGATCTGGTCCCACTAGTCAGATTGGCCCACTGGTCATGTTGATCTCATAAATTGGACCCACGCGTCAGAAACAACCAAATTTGGTAGCTAATTTTCAGAAATGACTCACTGATCAGGTTTCCATTTCACATCTTTTCAAATCATCACTTAAATGATCAATATTTAAAAGACAACAGAGATAACACATGAAATTCGTCAAATAACACAAAATTAGTCTATTACAATCTATTACAACCCAGATATATTACAACACAGAAATATGCTTCACTTTGCTGAGTAGGGCTTCACGGCTTCGCACTTGGCCTAATGGCTTCACACTTCTATCTTAGGCCTGGAGTTCCTGTAAAAAAGGAACAACCACATTTTCAAGTAAGAGCTGTAAATAAATCAATGGATATGAACAAGGATAATGACTAGGCACAAAAAACAAGTAAAATAATACATTCAAGAACTCAAAAACAAATTCTACTGTGTACTGTAAATAATACATCATATTGACAATGACAGTAGAATACCATATTTTAGAATGACATGCTTACAAAACATTAAAGAATAGGACATCACTTGTTGAACAATCTGATATACTCTGTGTCTTCTCATTTACCAGCTCTTTCTGGCCTATAGCTGGGAGACACGCCCAGCAGCAGTTCACCATTTCATCATAATATCAGATGGAAACAAAAAAAGTACTCCTAACCTTGCAATCGAAATAATGCAACTATTGTTTCAGCTAAACAGTGTCAGATAGAACACAAAGCTTCGCTGTACACAAAACTTACAGGTGGTACCGAAAATTTGAAACGTAGAAGTTGATATAAATGCCAGGTTCACAGCTCAATATCCCATGCAATATATCAAACTTAATTATCATTGCAGCTCAATATGCCAGGTTTATCAGGGTAGTCTAGCTCCCATATCAGCTTTAGAAATAAGCAACTTCAAAGAAAAGGCAGAGGCACAAAAATCTAACTTGGTTGATCATTGCAGCGGAGCGATAGAGAAGCTCGCAGTCATTGCAATCAACGAGTACCTCAACCTTGGCGTTCTCAGCGATAGAGAAAAGGGGTACAAAGAGGGAGACACACAGGTTCACAAGGACATTTAATTCTATGACGAACCATGACATATTTCTCCAAAATGAACAAATTTCTTGTTTGATTGCTGCTATCCTTAGTTTGATTGCTGTCTATGCAGTTTACAAACACAAGTATGTATTGATTTGACATATATAATTGAATCTGTATCAATTAAAATATTATTTAGTTACTCATTTATTTTGAACAAGAATTAAGCTAATTAACCAAAGTACTTGAATAGATTTTCAAAATCTTGTCATAAGCAGGCAAATGTACAAGCATAATTAAGTCTAAAACTGTTGTAAGAAATCTTATCTAGAAGCCAGAGACTTAGCACATCTATAAATTTAATCTAACCATGATGGAAACAAATCCATGTCATTTGATCGCATCACCTCGAGATCAACACAAGGAGCAGCCGAATCACAACCATCTACGCCTAGATATCATCCACATCAAAATTGCCCGAGATATCATCCACATCCACACGACAATTAACCACACAGCCCGCATTAGCAAACCAATCGAGGCGCAGGGGAGCGAAGAGGGGAGATACGAAAAGCACGTACCTGTGACCGTCCAGCTTGATGTGCGCCTGGGCGTAGCGCTCGGCGGCTAGCTCCCTTGGTCGTGGGACGCCGTCGCAGACGGGGACGTGGAAGACGCCGGCAGCAGCACGCCCGGCCTTTCAGATCCGGCACGTCCACGGCCTGCCTGCCACGACGAGGTCGAGGACGAACGTGCAGACGGAGGAGTCGGAGCCGCCCATCACTGCGGTGGAGAACTTGGTCAGCAGCAGCTCGTCGGAGGAGAGCAGCGGCAGCAGCAGGTCCGCCTCACAGTCACGGTGGCGGCGCATCTGTAGAAACCGGCGAGGGGAGAGAAGTGGTGGGCTCTAGGGTTTCGAGGATGCGAGAGAGGAAGGGGATGGAGGCGATGCAGTGACGGGGACGCAGAGAGGAATGGGGTGGAGGCGATGCAGCGCGGAGAGGCAGCGCGTCCACGGCCTGCCTGCCGTGGGGCAGCGGTGGCGCCGTCGATCTGAATCGAGGGAGAGGGAGAGAGAATGAAGCGGGAAGGGGTGGGTGGGTGAGTGCGGATCTGGTGAGCGGCGGCGGCGGGGGGAAAATGATTTCTAGGGTTAGGTTACGGAGGGAAGAGGAGAGGGTGCCACGCGCTGTTGTCCTTTTCTGAATCTTTGTTAGGACAAGTGAGCAAGAGCCGTTGGATCAAAAGCTATGGACGACTCAGATCGGGCTTCAGTAGGGTGATCCGTGGGCAGAGTGGCTCTGCATTCTGATTGGTTCCAAACAATGTGGCCATTTAAAATGGTTTCTAAATGCTAAAACCAGGGGTGCTTCGTAGTTTTCTCATAACTTTTCGAAACAATGGTTTTTAGATACAAAAGTGTTCTCAGAAATGAGGTATCACCTATTTCATCAGAGATACAACAAAATTTTCCCAAGATTCAACCCCTAGATACAAACGGTCATGTCCGCCGTTTTGACCGTATTTTGAAATCGGCATACGAAATTCAAAAAAAAATCAAAAAAATGGAAAACCTTCACATGGAGTCATGATATGTGACCTAGTTAGCACAAAAAAATATAAACTTGTAATACGGCAATTTTCTTGGAAAAGTGTTCTCAGAAATGAGGTATCATCTATGAAGATTCATGGCTTTCGGGCCAAATGACGAATGATATGGCCACATTCATGGCATAGTTTGTTCAAATATGCCCATATTGGGCACAAACGTGTATCTTGGAACCGTGAACAATGTTGCCGAAGAACGTTTTTATTTTTCTTGCACAAAAAAATCATTTTTTATTTTCTGAGTGCAAAAAATTGGTTATTTTGTGAAGCACCTACCGAAAATATGTGGAAAGATAGGAGAAATACATTTTATAAAACTACTATACCACATAATATGTACAATTAACCAAATGATTGCGTGTTAAACAGTTTCTATCTACCTCTTGTAAAAAAGACAAATTCCTGCCGATTCAGCTGGAAGGGGGTCAAATTTGAACTACAGGTGCCTCATGGTTTTCTTATGATTTTTTGAAAAAATCATATTTAGGTACACAAGTACCTATTTCATCAGAGATATAACAAAATCTTCACGAGATTTAACCCCTAGCTACGAACGGTCATGTCCCCCGAGTTGACCGTATATTGAAATCGGCATACGAAATTCAAAAAAATCAAATAAATGGAAAACCTTCGCGTGGTGTCATTATATGTGTCCTAGTATCCATCAAAAATCATAAACTCGGAATACGGCAATTTTCTTAAGAAAGTGTTCTCAGAAATGAGGTATCATCTATGAAGATTCATGGTTTTAGGGCCAAATGACGAATGTTATGTCCACACTCATGGTATAGTTTTCTTAAATATGCCCGTATTGGGCACAAACGTGTATCTTGGAACCGTGAACAATGTTGCCGAAGAAACTTTTCATTTTCCTTTCACGAAAAAATCATTTTTCTATTTCCGAATGCGAAAAATGGGTTATTTTGTGAAGCAACTACCAAAAATATGTCCTAAAATAGGAGCACTTCATTTAAAAAAAATACTAGACCACATTTTATTTGCAAATAAACAAATGGTTGCGTGTGAAACGGTTTCCATCTATCTCTCGTTAAAAAGACAAATTCATGTCGATTCAGCTGGAAACGGCTAGATTTTGAACTGCAGCTGTCACACTGCTTGCCCGTTATTTTTCCAAAATTTCATTTTTACATTCACAAGTATCCATTTCATCATAGATATATCAAAATATCCACATGATTCAAATACTAGACACGAACGGTCACGGCCACGAATTCGACTAGATTTTCAAATGAGCACACGAAATTAAAAAAAATCAAAATAATGTAAAACCTTCGCGTAGCGTCATCATATGTGACCTAGTTACCACAAAAAATTATAAACTTGCGTTGCGAAAGTTTTACTGGAAAAGTGTTCTCAAAAATTTGCTATCACGAACGAACATTCATAACTTTCAAGATGAAGGAGCAATGTTTTGGACACATTCATGACATAGTTTGTCGAAATGTGACCAAATTTGGCACATGTGTTCATTGTGGGATGACAAGCAATGTTGCTGACCAAAGATTTCGACATGTTTCACAAAAAAAACCACTTTTCATTTTTCAAGTGCTTAAAATAGCATTTTTTGTGAAGCGGCTACCGAGAGTGTCGTCCAAAATGGCACCGATACATGTTTGTCCCAAAGTAGACATCATTCTATGTACATTCACCCAAAGGCATGCATTTCCGAGCTATTTACCTATTTATGCCCATTTAAACGGTACCCTGCCGATTCAGCAGGAAACGGCTAAAATTTGAACTACAAGTGCTATATATCTTGCCGTTATTTTTTAGGAATTTCATTTTTAGCTTCACAAGTATCCATTTCATCATAGGTACATCAAAATATCCACATGATTCAAACACTAGACACGAACGGTCACGGCCACGAATTTGACTATATTTTCAAATGAGCACACGAAATTAAAAAAAATCAAAAAAAATGGAAAACCTTCACGTAGCGTCATGATATGTGACCTAGTTACCACAAAAAAATATAAACTTGCTTTGCGGAAGTTTTACTGCAAAAGTGTTCCTAGAAACTTGCTATCACGAACGAACATTCATATCTTTCAAAACAAACGAGCAATGTTTTGGCCACATTCATGACATAGTTTGTCGAAATGTGCCCAAATTTGGCACATGTGTTCATTGTGGATGGAAAGCAATGTTGCCGACCAAAGATTTCGACATGTTTCACAAAAAAAACCACTTTTCATTTTTCAAGTGCTTAAAACAGGTTTTTTTTGTGAAGCACCTACCAAAAATATGTTCCAAAATTTGAGCAATACATTTTCTAAAAACACTAGACCACATTTTATGTACAACTAACTAAATTGTTGTGTGGCAAAAGGTTTCGCTCCACCTCTCGTCAAAAAGACAAAATTCCGCCGATTCAACTGGAAGCGGGTGAAATTTGAACTACAGGTGCATCCTAGTTTGCTCAAGATTTTTTGAAAAAATCATTTTTGGGTACACAAGTACCTATTTTATCAGAGATACAGCAATAGTTTCGCAAGATTCGGCCCCTAGCTACGAACGGTCATGTCCGCCGTTTTGACCGCATTTTGAAATCGGCATACGATCAAAACAAAATAAAAAAAATAGAAAACCTTCGCGTTGTGTCATTATATGTGATCTAGTTAACAGTAAAAATAATTAACTTGGAATAAGGAAATAATATTGAAAAAGTGTTCTCTGAAATATATTTAATTTTAAAGAATAATCCAAAGAAAATATTTCAAATTCTTCAAAACCCTATGTAAAGCAATATATAATGTTAGTAGTATTTTATTTTTTATTTTGACTAATTACAGTCCCTAATAGTCTATAATTTCAAATTATATCTTTACAAAAAAATGCAAAATTTATTTGGCTGAAATTTGAGTTCAATATCAAAAGTAATAAAATAAAACATAAAAGAATAAGAAAAGGAACAAAAAAAAAGAACCAGCCTCGCTGGCCCATTACCTTGCCGAACGGGCCCAAGCCTGTTTGTGTACCCAGTTAGTCCACACAATAAATTAAAGGTATTAGTGTTCAAGTATGACACAAACATGTTGCGTGCATGGTGGCTAGCGCAGCCTGTAGGCTTGCGTGCGAAGGAAGAGGTCCCAGGTTCGATTCCGGAGCGACGCAATTTTATTTTTCCCGCAGGAGGCCTTCCTCCGGTTGGACCGGCGGCCTGTTGGGCCCGGTTTTCTGCTGGTTAGGGCGGGTGGGTCCCACATGGCGGGTCCCACATGGCAGCAGGGTGGGTTCCACATGGCGGGTCACACGGTGGGTCCGACCAGGCGGGTCCCACATGGCAGCAGGGTGGGTCCCACATGGCGGGTCCCACAGGTCACACGGTGGGTCCCACATGACAAGTCACATGGCGGGTCCCACTGGTCCCACATGGCAGCAGGATGGGTCCCATATGACAAGTCACATGGCGTGTCCCACCGTTCAGATCGGTCAACAAGTCAATATGTGCTCCTCCTGTCAACGGGTCCCACCTGTCAGTGAGATGGCTGAGTATTGACACGTAAGCGAAAATGACACCTAAGAAATGACACGTAAGCAAAAATGACACCTAAGCAGTGACACGTAGGCGAGACTGCTGAGTTGGCTGTCAACTAATACGAATGACCATTTAAATTGGTCGTAATCGGGTAGAAAAAATATATTAAATTAATGTTATTTGCATTATGACCAATTCATGTTAGGAGATCATGACCTTTCTGACAAAATTGGTCATAAATTTGTGCTGTTTACACCCTCAAAAACAGCATATGACCAACTGGTTCAAAATGGTCATAGATCTATGACCAATATTTTGAGCGTCACAATAAAAGGTCATAGGATAGCATATTTCTTGTAGTGCCGGTTCGGATATGGAGTAGAAGAAGAGGACGAAGAGGAGCAAGAGTCCGTTCCAAGCCCGGTTAGGAGGGTGGCGGTTTACACGCTCCTTCGATCAACGCGGGGGCATCACCGTCAACGGTCGTGCCACCAGCTTTTACTCCGGGTCAGCAGCAGCAACAATTGCCACCAGTGTTGGAGCTGGCGGGTCAAAGGGTTGATGGAGACCCGGCTTCGGTGTCAGAGGAAAGTGAAAACACGGCGCGTTACAGGAATAGCTTCGGTTTTCTCAATAACCGAGCTCAGGGTGAGGAAAGAAACAATGCAACTGGGGCCCGGGCCATGTTTAACAATGGCCTGGTCCTAGATCCAACAGCACTTACGAGGATTGTTACTCCAGAGAACACGCAGCAAGAGCTATAGAATTGGATACAGCACGCCGGGCCTTGGAGCAGGTGCGCAGAGACACAATGGCAGAAAAAAAGATATGGAGATTAGGCGAAAGCAATTAGAGGATGAGGAAAATCGTCTCAATGAGATGACCAGGGCACACCGGAGGAGGCACCAGAGCCGGCTGGCTCCTGGAGAAAACGCCATAAATCCAGCAGTATTGTTTAGGACCCCAGAAGATCAACCAGTTGGTGTAACCCAGGTGGCTCCAGTTGTTAGAGCAAATATAGAACCAGACAGAGGAACAGGAGCAGCTGGGTTGCAGTTGCAGCGGCGCCGGGTCTTCTCGCTGGGGGAGCCAGGGGAAATCCGGGTCTGCCGCCCAGGACACCAAGGTTTCATACGCCGGCGGGTCACTATTCCAATCCAGCAGATAACGTATATGCCGCAACTTTGGCACTAGATCGTATTCCATTAGGAGACTCGCCAGCAGAGGTTGAAGCTCGGCGTGCCATTGACATGTTACGCACTGCGGTTGCTCAGCAAGTTCAGTATTCAAAAGAGAAAAGTGCGCTTCATTCTACAACATATCGTAGCAAGAGTCGCCATGGGGGAAACCCGCCATTGGCCGGGTTTGCCGCGGCACAGCAGCAAAACCCGCCCCAGCAGAACCAAAACCAGAATAATCAGCAGTATCAACCCGCCCCTGCAATTTCTGTGGCTCAGCAGATAGTCAATAGATCGCGGGCAGGAAGGAGTGCAGCTAATGCAAACCCGGCAGTACCAGCAGCTGGAGCACCACAAGGAGGACCGGGTCCCGTGCCAGCAGCATCTGCAAGCTCGCCGGGTAACATTAATCTTTTAGCAAGTTCTTCCACTTTGGCGGGTCCCAAGTGTCTTTCAGATGCCATTAGAGCAGAGCCTTTCCCTGAGAAGTTCAAGGAGCCAAGCAAGATTGCCAATTATGAGCCGAGCACAGACCCGGCGAGTTGGTTGAGCAGTTATGAGATGGCGATGTGTATACGCAATGCCACAGAGAACGTTTGTGCAAAGTATATGTATTTGATGATGAGTGATGGTGCAGCAAAGTTGTGGTTCAAGAATCTGCCAGAGAAATCTATCAATTCTTGGGATGAGTTGAAAACAATTTTCATCAAGCACTTTCAGGGCACGTGCAAGCGTTTATTTTCCATTGAAGATCTTGATCGTTGCGTACAGAGGAAGGGCGAGTCAGCTCGTCACTGGATGGGCCGGGTCACGGAGATCCTGCACTCTTCATCAGGTATCGAGCCCAAGGATGCAATTTCATCGATGGAGAAAACTTGCAAGTACGCTCCCTTGGTCCAGAAGCTGGGCGCATGAAGGAAGGACACCGGGTTAAGCCCGTTACTATGGCAGAGTTGATGGATGCGTGCAACAGACACGCAGCCACGGACAAAACCCAGGATGATAGTGAGGAAGAAAAAGGGAAAGGTGCTGCGAACAATGGAGGAAAGAACAATGGCCCGGGAAACAATAACAACAGCAATCAGAACCAGCACAAGCGTGGGCATCAGGAAGGAAACTCAGAGCTAGTTGCAAATGCAAATGCCGGGTTTCAGAGGCAAAGGATGGATGGGAATTATCAGGAAAACAGAGGTTATCAGGAAAACAGAGGTTATCAGGGAAATAATGGGAGTTACGGTGGTGGAAATAGTTATCAAGGAACACGCCCAATGAGCACTGAAGAGGCCTTCAGGATGCCGTGTCCTCGTCATAGCAAGAACGGCAGACCCGCCAATCATTCATTGGCCCAGTGTGTAGATTTGAACAGGTGGAAAAACAATGAGATTCAGAGAGCTCTGCAAGGAGCAAACAGGAGTGGAGGACCCGGCCCGAGTGCTAACCCGGCTGCGGGACCTCTAACTGGAGCAAACGCGGTACCAACTGGAAATACAGGACCCGGCCAAAACAGGTAATCAGGGTGGATTCTCGAACCAGCCGAGGCAACTTGGCCAATATCATATATATACCAGTGGCACGACCAAGAGAGAAAGAAAGATAGTCAAAAGGGCAGTTAATTCAGTGGCTGTAGGGGTACCAAGGTATTTGAGATGGTCAGAGCATACTATTACTTGGAGCAGAGCAGATCACCCGGATGTGGTGGAGCACCCGGGTCTGCTTGCGTTAGTTGTGGCTCCTCAAGTTCATGGCTTTGAGTTAAAGAAGGTTTTGATGGACGGTGGCAGTAGCATTAACATCTTGTACTGGGAAACATTTATGCGTATGGGTCTGAAGGAGTCACAGTTGCAGAAAACGTCAACAATATTTCATGGTATAGTTCCTGGGAAGTCTGCTACACCTGAGGGAAAAATTTCATTAGAGGTTGCTTTTGGCGAGTCTATCCATAACTTCAGATCAGAGTGGCTCACCTTTGAGGTGGTGAAATTTCCAAGTCCTTATCATGCGTTGTTTGGAAGGCCGGCTTTGCCAAGTTCATGGCGAGGCCGTGTTATGTATACTTGCAGTTGAAGATGCCGGGTCCCAAGGGGATCATCACTGTTCATGGTAACAGAGAAATTGCAGCAGAATGTGACGAGGGAGATGCAGCCCTGGCAGAGCGAACTTGTGCTAGAGAGGAGTTGAAAGCTTACAGGTCTAATCTTGACCCGCAGGACAACAAGCGCTCAAAAAACCAACAACAGAAGATGACAGGGCAAAGTTTAAAGCAGCAAAGGATACTAAGATGGTGGATTTTGTGCCTGGGGATTCCTCCAAGCAGTTCGCCATAGGGACCAGCCTAACTGATAAATAGGAAAGCGCGCTCATCGAGTTCATCCGTGAGAATCGGGATGTTTTTGCGTGGACACCTAGTGACATGCCAGGCATTCCGACTGAACTCGCTGAGCACCGTTTACATGTTGATCCAAAGGCAAGGCCGGTGAAACAAGGTTTGAGAAAAATGAACGCAGAGAGAAGAAAAGCTATAGGAGAGGAGATAGCCCGGTTATTGGAAGCCGGCTTTATCATGGAGGTTTTCCACCCAGAGTGGTTGGCTAACCCGGTTTTGGTTCTGAAGAAAAATAATGAGTGGAGGATGTGTATTGATTTTACAAGTCTCAACAAGCATTGTCCAAAAGACCCGTTCGCACTGCCGCGCATCGACCAAATTGTTGACGCAGTGGCAGGCAGCGAGCTCTTGTGTTTTCTGGACGCATATTCAGGTTATCATCAGATCAAGCTTAACAGGCAGGATTGGGAAAAGACATCGTTCATCACCCCTTTGGTGCTTTTTGCTACAAGACCATGACTTTTGGGTTGAAGAACGCAGGAGCAACTTATCAGAGGTGCATTCAAAATTGTTTTCATGATCAGATTGGGCGCAATGTGCATGCTTATGTGGATGATGTGGTGATCAAGTCAGAAAAAGCCGGGTCATTTATCAGTGACCTTACAGAAACATTCAAAAATTTGAGGAAGTACAAGATGAAGCTCAATCCTACAAAGTGCGTGTTTGGAGTTCCAGCGGGAAAATTGCTCGGTTTCATTGTGTCAGAGCGTGGAATTGAGGCAAACCCGGAAAAAATCAGAGCCATCCAGAGTTTGAAAAAACCTGAGGAATTGGCAGATGTTCAGAAGTTGACAGGATGTGTGGCTGCGCTAAGCCGGTTTATATCCCGGCTCGGAGAAAAAGCAATACCTTTGTACAAGTTACTCAAGAAAACAGACAATTTTGTGTGGAATCAGGAAGCAGACGAGGCATTTGAAGCTCTGAAGAAACAATTATCAAAAGCGCCAGTTCTGGCGGCCCCGGGTCCCAAGGAACCCATGCTGTTATACGTCGCTGCCGGGCCTCAAGCTGTGAGTGCTGTGGTGGTGGTCGAGCGTAAGGAGGAAGGCAAGGAAAACCCGGTTCAGAGGCCGGTTTATTATGTTAGTGAGGTGTTATCAGAAGCAAAGCAGCGCTATCCGCATTGGCAGAAGCTAGTATTTGGTGTTTTCATGGCAAGTAGAAAGTTGAAACCATATTTTCAGGAGCATCCAATCACAGTGGTGAGTTCAATACCCTTAGCAGATATTATCAGGAATTCAGAAGCTACAGGAAGAATTGCCAAGTGGGCAATAGAGATGGGGCCTTACCACATTGACTATGTGCCTCGTACAGCTATCAAATCGCAGGCATTGGCGGATTTTCTTAATGATTGGACACAGTTGAGTGCACCACCTCTTGCGCCGGGTCTCAAACCTTGGGTTATGCACTTTGACGGGTCTAAGCAAGCACAAGGTTCAGGAGCTGGAGTTGTGTTAACTTCTCCCAAGGGTGATAAGCTGAGCTATGTTTTGCAAATTCACTTTGATTGCTCTAACAATGTGGCAGAATATGAGGCTTGTTACATGGTTTGCGTATGGCAAAGGAGATGAGCATCAAGCATATTAATTGTTATGGGGATTCAGATCTGTGGCACAGCAAGTTTCAGGAACATGGGATAGAAAAGATGCACAATGGCGGCTTACAGGAGAGAGGTGGACAGGGTAGCCGGGTTTTTCTCAGGCTATCAGGTGGATCATATTGACCGCAGGAAAAATGATGCTGCAGATGCTTTGTCAAGACTCGGCTCACGCAGAGAGCCGGTTCCACCTAACGTTTTCTTGGACGAGCTATGGACTCCATCAGTTAAGCCTCAGGGCGTAGAGGAACTGGCGGGTCAGGAAGACCCGGATTCGCAATTGGTAGCAGCAACTCATGAAATTCCAGAGTGGACAGAACCTTATTTGGCGTATCTTTTGCGTGGAGAGCTGCCAGAGCAGGAAGTTATATCCCGGCAAATTGTGCGCCGGGCTAAGGCCTACGTAGTTATTGATGGCGAGTTATATAAGAGAAGTGTTTCTGGAGTATTTCAGAGATGTGTGTCTGGAAAGGAGGGCCGGCAAATTTTGAAAGAGATTCATGAGGGAGATTGTGGTCATCATGCTTCAACAAGGTCTTTAGTAGCAAAAGCTTTCAGACACGGCTTCTTCTGGCTCACAGCTCAGGCAGATGCAGAGCGCTTGGTGAGTAGATGTGATGGTTGCCAAAGATATGCACGGCAAATTCATGTGCCGGCTCAGGAGTTGCGAACAATACCCTTGACTTGGCCCTTTGCAGTTTGGGGGCTTGATATGGTGGGTCCTTTTAGCATGTCTCCTTGCAAGAAAACCCACCTCTTGGTTGCCATTGATAAGTTTACAAAGTGGGTTGAGGTGATGCCTGTTACTAATTGTGAAGCAGCTACAGCAGTCAAGTTTTTGAAGCAGATCATACACAGGTTTGGGTATCCTCATAGTATCATCACAGATAATGGTACTAACATGTCCCTTGGTGAGATGGCAAAGTTTTGTGGAAATCAGGGTATACGTTTAGATGTTGCTTCAGTTGCTCATCCACAGGCCAATGGACAAGTAGAACGAGCAAATCAGGAGTTGCTTCGAGGTTTGAAACCACGTCTCCGGGTCCCGTGTCTCAGAGCTGCTGGAGCGTGGGTTGAGGAGTTGCCATCAGTAGTTTGGGGAATCAACACAACACCAAACAGATCCACAAAGATGACCCCTTTCTTTATGGTGTATGGGGCAGAGGCAGTTTTGCCAAGTGATATAATTCATGACTCGCCTCGCGTGGCGGCTTATGTTGAAACAGAAAATGAGCAGACCCGGCAGGATTCTGTGGACCTGCTTGAGGAGAACAGAGAACAAGCACTGGAGAGATCAGCAGTGTATCAGCAGGATTTGAGGCGGTATCATAGCCGCCGGGTTAAAACTCGCACTTTCCAGGAGGGAGATTTAGTGCTACGATGGGTGCAATCCAGAGAAGGGATGCACAAGTTATCTCCCCCTTGGGAAGGGCCCTTCATCATAAGCAAGAAATTGAACAATGGTTCATATTATTTGGTGGATGCAAGAGAAAAGTCCGAGTCTGTTAATGACACATCGCACTCTACCTTTTCATTGGAAGAGCGTGAGAGGCCATGGAATATTGCGCAGCTGCGCCCATATTATACTTAGCATGAGAGAGAGATATGAGATGTAAAACACGATGTAACAGGCAGCAGGTTTCAGACGCGCTCTTTTCCTTACCAGGGTACCTAAGGGGACTGGAAGGTTTTTAATGAGGCGGCTTGCTGACCTAACCTTTTCTATCAATAAAGTGAAGGTTGAACAGAAATTTGTGTTCTTTTCGTTTCTTTTTTGATGTTTGATAGTAGTGTTGCATAGTTCTATGTTAAGTTTGGTCTTGGGGGCTTGCCTTGGGGGCTCGCCCAAGACCCGGCTTTTACGGTCATCCGGGTCTCGATGTTTCGTGACCCGGCTGTGCAGTTTTCGTTACAGTATCCATAACTTTGGATTCAGAGGTATGAAGGTGAAGTTTACGTTTTAGTTGTTTATGTTTTTGTCATAAGAATAAGTGCATAGTTATCTTTGAGGACGCCCAGAGAGCGTGTCCCACCAGTATGAGGATCAATGGGGTAATGTTGCATAGTTAAGCCATTACTTTATAAACATTGATCCAGGTCTTGGGGGCTCCTACTACAATAGTTTGCAGCTGCAATCCCAAGACCCGGCTTTATGCCACTAGTTTATTCTTGGTTATCTTGCTGTTGAGCTGATGTGACTCGCAATTTTATGGCCTGATTGCTCACCTGGAAATTCAATCAACCATGAAGCCCATTGGGACTTGGTTCGACCCTGTTTTTCTCAGAGAAGTAGCGACAGGGTATCCATGCGAAAGCCGGCTCACAGTTAAAGAAATCAAAAGGGTCATCAAAACCACAGAAGAGGCATATTTCATAGCAAAAGTTTGAGAGTAGCATAAAAAGTTTCATCAGGTGCATAGGCGCACCATCACAGGCATAGTGCAGACAGTGCAAAAGTTATTACAATAAGCGCCCAAAGGGCCGAATAAAGATTGTTTTCTTGCAGAGATAACAGCATCTGCGTAAGTTTTCAAGCTTTGGCTTCAGGAGCCGGGTCACGGGGAGGAGAGCCGGTTGGTTGTTCTTCGACGGTCTTTGCCGGGTCTTCTTCTTCGGCGGCCGCCGGGTTAGCCTCTGGCTCCTTGGTCTCGTCGGTTTCTTTGGCCTTGGTCTTGCGCCGGGTGATTTTTCGAAGTGGCTGGAAGAAGTTTTCATCATCTTCTTCAGCTATCGCCCGTGACGGAGGAGGAATAACTGGCGTAGAGGAGCTGGGAGCAGTGGAGGTACCAGGAGCATTTTTGCCGGGTCAATGGAATCCTTATAGCTTTGGAGGAGATCGACGCGTTGTGGCTCGTCATCCATGATCTCTTCATCATTTTCAGTATACCCAAGCTGCAAAGTGGTGAGCTTCATCTTGCTGGCAATTACAGTGGCAACGTGCCGGGTTTGCTTCACAACCCGGGCGTAGCACTTCTTATCGAACTCTTGCCATCAGTGTCAAACTGAGGAAAGCCCTTCTTCAGTGGAGCCGGGTTTAGCTGGGGATGGTAGGCCTTTGCCAAGGCAAGACCTCGCATCACCCCGGCCCTGCAAGCTGATCTCTTGAGCAGATGGATCCATTGCGGCATTGTTGACAGATGCCCAAGGACTTCAGTGTACTTGCTTGGCGGGTTCTCCCAGAGCCTAGCGGCTTTGATGACCTCGCAGCTGCCAAAGTACAGCTGACGTGTCAGCGTGTACATGCTTGATCTTCTCTGCAGCGGTTTTGCGGAGGTTCCCATCACGAGGGCCTGTGTAAGGAAAAGCGTAACAGTGAATTTCAAAAACCGGGTCTTTTGATCAGTTTAGGTTGAAATTCAAAGGAGTAGTGCTTACCCACTAAAGATTCAACCATAGAGGTGATCATTCTTTTTAGCCGGGTCAGCTCGTTGTTGGTTTCATCCAGCTGCTTCTGCAGGGTCTCCTGTTGCTCCTGGAAGTTCTCCTCGTTCTCCTGCATGTCCTTCTTCAGATCGGAGTTTTCTTGCGTCAGGGCAGTAATCTTTTCTTCCAAGGCCTGGAGTTGAGCTGAGTGATCAGCCCGGGTCTCAGATTCAGTTTTGGCAGCGTCAGTGAGCCGGGTGATCTCAGCCTGGGCCTTGGCATGGTCTTCCTGTTAAGATGCAAAAAGTTATGTTAGTCCCAGGTCGCCGCAGGCGTGCAACCCGGCACTTGGGGGCTACATGCGCAAAAAGTCTAAAATTTCTAACTGTAAGTCCCAGGTAGCTGTGGACAGCTAACCCGGCACTTGGGGGCTACTCAGTTTGAAGTTCAATTGTTCAACGTAATAAAGAAGTCCCAGGTTGCTGCAGGCACACAACCCGGCACTTGGGGGCTACAGTGTTCAAAGTTTCGATGTGAAAATGGGCAAGTTTTAAATGATGGAAGTTTTTTAGTCCCAGGTTGCTGTAAACAGACAACCCGGCACTTGGGGGCTACAGGTTTGAAGTTTTTACCTAAGGAATGCATATTGTAAGCACCAAGCTCATCACAAGTGATGAACTTAGAGCTTGGGGGCTACTCAGGGTATAGTTATGCAAGAAAATATAGGCAAGAAGTAAAAATGGGTACCTGATATCGTTTTTGGATCAGGGCGACCAGTTCTGTCTCCAGGGTCTTGTGTTGAGCTAGGCGAGAAAAATATTCGTCGCAAAGTGCTGGAACAGACATGGTGTCCAGAGCCGGTGATTTGAGGAGGAAGCCGGGTTCTTGTTCTTGGCAG
The DNA here is from genome assembly GCA_947311845.1 of Poa pratensis. Taxonomy (NCBI): domain Eukaryota; kingdom Viridiplantae; phylum Streptophyta; class Magnoliopsida; order Poales; family Poaceae; genus Poa; species Poa pratensis. The sequence goes on along the minus strand of CAMZMU010000037.1, from coordinate 48,337,920 downwards.
GAGTTGCCGGGTCAGCATCTGGGGCTGGCACCTTGGCAGAGTCTCAGGAGCATTTTGTACTGGAACGTGCCGGGTCCCAGTAACCTGCACTTCATCTTCTTTAGTCCCAGAGCCTAACCCGGGCGAGTGAGCAGCTGGGGAGGATTCTGGCACCGGGTCAACAACATTTTTTGGAGAAGCCGCGGGGGTTGCTTGCTCCCTTGGCTCGTCTTTGTCCTCTGGTTCTTCAATATGTGCCTCCATAGGAGAAGGCTCTGTGGTTGCTGGAGGAGGAGACGCCGGGGAGGAGATTCCGGGTCTTCATCCATAAAAGCCCTGGCACTGGAACAAATAATGTCTTAGTTAAACAAGAATGGGACAGTGAAGTATAAAGGTATGGAAAAGATGTGTGAAGTATTTCTAACCCGGCGTTGATCTGGAAATCCTCGGGTGTGCTAACACCATCCGAGGAAGAATCTGACAAACGAGATGGTTTAGGAACCCGGATCTTGCCAGCTAAAGGGAACTGTTTGCTGGGCGTCTTCTGGATGGATTTGGCCCAGCTTGATAAAGAGCGTTGAGGGATACCTGGGCTCAGGGAAGCTTGGCTTGTAGAAGACCGGGTTCGGCGTCTCTTGTTCGCCTCAGCCTCCTTCTCAGCCTCCTTTTCCTGTGATTGTGCTTAAGTTTGAGATGAGTTCATCATGAAGATTGAGAAAAGAGAATGTGGTACCTTGGCAATGGTGGCCCGGGTCCTCTTCTGAGTAGGAGCTGCAGTAGCTTGGGGACCCGGCGCTACGTCAGAAGCCGGGTCAGTGGGGCCTGGAATAAAATTTGCCGGGTTATCAGTAGAGGTGTCCTTGTTGGGGACTTCGTTGTTAATCAACTGGAGGAAGAGCCGGCCTACGGAGTCTAGCTCACCTTCTTCTTCTTCTTCGTCGTCTTCACTTTCTGTGTCCTCCCCATCAGGAGAGGATGTAGGGGTAAAATCCACGCAGTCATAGTAAATAACAGTCTATGGATGAGTTACCGGGTTAAAGTAAACAAAATGGATTGAGTATTGGCATTACCGTGGGGGGTTTGTTCTTGGCACTAAACGGGGCGAGCCCGTTCAGTGCAATGGCATCTTTCTTTTCGCCAAGCAATCTCTTGGCATTCTTCACAAGCTGATCATCAGTGAGCGTCATCTCAGAGTAACGCAAGTTGTCTGTAGTTTCACCAGTGTACTGGCAAATTAGCCGGGTCCTGATGCTGAGTGGCTGGATGAACCAACCGATCCAGCACTTGACCAGATCTGTGCCCTTGAGGCCATGGGCGAGTAAAGCTCTGGCCCGGCGAAGAATGGGCTCGAGCTTGACCCGCTCGGCGTCATCGGCATAACTATTCATTTTGGCATCATATGTTAAGCCCGAGTTCCGGAAAGCCGGGTAACGGGCATCGTCAGATTCTGGTGAAGTGTCTTGGCAGTAAAAATATGTGTTTTGCCACCCCTTGGGATGGCTGGCTAGAAGGAGAGCCGGGAAATCGCATTCCCTTCGGCGCTGGATTGCAACTCCCCCATATGGAAGTACTTGATCCTTGCGAGAGGGGTTGCAGTAGAAGAACTCGAGGAACAGCTCGAGGCTTGGAGCCATTTGTAAGTAATCTTCACAGAACACCACATAGTTACTGATGTTCAGCATGGAGTTGGGCGCGATGTCTTGAGGCCTAAGGCCGTAGTACTTCAAGACCCGGCGAAAAAACAGGGAACCCGGGGGGCGAAGGCCGCGCTGAACGTGGTCGAGGAAAACCACCACTTCACCTTCCTTGGGGCTGGGGCGGATTTCTTCTCCAGCAGCGCGCCATTGGATCTCATCCTTTGGAGGGAGCTCGCCGCAGTTCACATATTCCTGAAGCATCAAGGTCGTCACCGTGGATTTGGTCCAGTTGACCTGAGTAGCAGCGGGGGCGGCGGAGCCAGATGCACCGGCGTGGGTGCTGTGAGGCTTCTTTGCGAGCTTCTTCGCCGCACGGGGAGCTCCGGCCTTGGCTTTGTCCTTCACCATGGCTGAGAAGCTTCGGGGTTCTCTGAGCACAACAATGGAGGTGTGAAACCCTAGTTCTAGATGTAGATGCGTGGAGAGGGAAATGCAAAGCAAATCTGGATGAGATTCAAGTTGGAATCAAGTGCGGAGCACGGATAGTGGAGTAATCGTACCTGTGGATCTTCTTGCAGGAGATTGGGAGGCTCGATTTGAGATTGGATCCGCGGTTGCTACAGTGCGCGCGCGAGGAAGAAGATGAACTGGATGGGGAAAAATGACCGTGGTGTCTCTTGGTCTCCTATTTATAGGCGCAGTGAAAACCCTAGGGGTGTTGTGGTAAAAAGTGAAGAGATAAGGATCTTTGACTAAAAGTCAACGACAAACGGAATGAGATAATTACGGAGTATTAAATGATAAGATCGTGATTAAGATGGATAAGGATGGAGTTATAGTTGGGTGATAGTTTTCGCTAAGTGTTGAAAGTGAAACCCGGGCGTCGGAACCCGGCAAGGGATAACCGGGTTACGGCGTGAACCGCCAAAGAAACTGGCCAAGCAAAGGAGAAAAGAGGCATGTTCTAATGTTAAATTTGTTACCTGTTATCTTATGTTTCAGGTGATTAACCCGGCTGGCCAGGATATCAGCTCTGCTCAAAGAAGCAATATTCAAGAATAAGAAGCCGAGCATGCCAACCTGGCAACCAGGTTAATCTGGGGGCTACTGATGGGGGGATGATAACCCGGTAGGCCCATGAAGAGGGAAGCATGACCCGCCAGGCAGGAGGCCCGGCCAGGCCAGCTAACCATCAGCATGGGCCGGGTTATGTTGCTGGGCCAGAGGCTTTGGCGGTAACCCGGTTCAGGAAGGGAAGTTTCTAGAAGACCAGAGGCGGTTCGTGACTTGGAGGATACGAAGGCTAGAAGAGCTAGAATAGGATTCCGAGTCTGGGTAGAGCCCGGGTTCGTATTGTAAAGTGCCAGGAGACTCGGTAGTCTATATAAACCGGTTCCTGAGCCCTAGTTGAGAGAGAACTTTACGATCCAAGCTTAGGCGAGAGAACCATCAACAGAAACATCACAACCTTGTAACCTAGATCGAGATCCGGCTCTGTTGTCGTAGCCGGGTTATCGAGATCGAGATCAATAACAAGATAGCAGGAAGTAGGTCTTTATCTCCAATGGGGAGGCCGAACCTGGGTAAACCTTTGTCCCTGTCGTGCTAAACAATCTCCCAGACGCCAGTGTCGCCTTGCCCATCAACTCAAGCTACCCCAAAGTAGCATCTGCCGTGTTATCTACCCCACGACAACCCCCATGAACATGGTCCTGAGTAGACACTCAACTCATACATCCAATCAATCCCAAATCCACCCAGGTGTTTCATTTAACTTAGTAGAATTTAAGCTTTTCAATAAACACTTTTGCATAGCATCAATAATTCTACTAAGTTATCATAGGATTCTAGACACAACTAGTAAACAGGAGATAGTAGTTTTAGCATAGCAATACTATCCAACACATGCATATAAAGAAATACTCTAAGTCATGCATAGAAAAATACTTAGGAAATTCATGAGGGTGTGCCACTTGCCTTGGCAACAGGGTGAGTAGGAGTAGCAGTTGCAAAAGCCTTCGTCTCTCTCCGAAATTTCTAACACGTCAAACAAGCCACAATAAACATGCAATCATACCAAAAACTTTTTAAGGAAAAATATGCCATGCATGATATGCAAAAATAATCTAAGGAAATATGACATGCATGATGTGCAAAACAACTTGAGGAACATGGACAAATAACTTAATCAAGTTGACTAGGTCAAGGTCAAGGTTGGGCAAAATAAACTTGATATAATCAACTTAAATTGGTGGTATGGTTGCTCCAAGTCTTCACATGTTTGGTCTTCAAAGAATCTTCAACTGGCACTCTAGGGACTTAATATATTTACATGGGTAGACATAAATATATTTACATGACTTCAAGGACGTGCACCTACAACTAACTGGCAAGTTGGCATGATCATATGTATATTCAGTTACTTTCTGGAAGATGCATTAACTTCAACACCTTAACCTGGGTCATCCTCAACTTTTGTGCACTCGAAATTATCTTTATTTTGCATGTATTCCGTATGCTAGTAGTGCGCAATGCAAACCTTTAATAAGAAAAATGATTACTGTATTATAGGAAAGAGTGATATATATTAATACCGAGTAGAAATTGTTAAAGCCCTTTTTATCTCCAAGAAATTGAACTTAAGTACCCAACTAATTGAATCTTTATATCCTTTAGTCTAGCTAATTTGATTTATCCTATATTAGCAGCACAACATATATGTATTAGACGCAACTGTTGAAACAATTTATAGGAAGTGCAGAAAATTATCCTTTAGTATTTGGAGGAGATTTTAGACAAGTACTACCCGTTGTCCGAAAGGGTACAAGAGCCCAAATAGTAGACGCGTCACTAAGCAGATCAGAACTCTGGAGCTGCATGAGAAAAATGAAGCTTGTGCGCAACATGAGAGCTCAAAACGACCCAGGGTTCGCGGAGTACCTATTGCGCATTGGAAACGGAACAGAGGAGACAAACGATAACGGAGAAATACTTCTACCAACAAGTATATGCGTGCCCAATAAAACAGGTGATAAAGGATTGGATACACTCATCAACAACATCTACAAAACGGACGCCGCTTCCCTACAAGATCCAAAATACATCACGTCAAGAGCAATTCTATCCACAAAGAATGATTGCGTAGACAGAATCAACCTAAAAATGATTCATCGATTCCAAGGGGAGGAGATGGTGTACCACAGCTTCGATTCTGTAGAAGAAGACCCATATAACTACTATCCACCAGAATTCCTAAACACCCTTACCCCAAACGGACTGCCCCCACATATGCTAAAGCTAAAGATTAATTGTCCGATCATACTACTCAGGAACATTGACCCAGCTAATGGCCTATGCAACGGCACAAGATTGATCGTACGCGGATTTCAGAAGAATGCAATAGATGCAGAGATTGTGCTAGGACAGCATTCTGGAACACGAGTTTTCTTGCCTCGAATACCATTATGTCCCTCTGATGATGAAATGTTCCCGTTCCGTTTCAAGAGGAAACAATTTCCAGTCAGACTCAGCTTTGCGATGACAATCAACAAATCACAAGGACAGACAATACCAAATGTGGGCGTCTACCTACCTGAACCAGTTTTCTCACATGGACAACTATATGTTGCGCTATCAAGGGCAACCGCAACAGCGAACATAAAGGTACTAACAGCAACAAGTGAAGAGGAGAAGACAAGTGAAGAGGAGAAGGAGAAGGAGAAACAGAAGAAAAAGAAGAAGACAACTAAGGAGAAGATCAGAACAACGGAGACGTACACAAAGAATATTGTGTACACAGAAGTCCTCACCAAATAGGTTATGTAAATATTTGAGGAAATAAATAACCATCCGTTATTATGTGTTCACTAATTACTGAACAATCTGTACACTAACTCACTTGTGCTTATTTAAAACTATGATCAATCTAATGATACAGCCTTCAGTCAGCCAATCACCATCTATATAAATTATATCTCATATTCACAATAGCACATGCAGATTGCTGCAAATTTATTTTCTGCAAATACCAAGTCATATTTCTTAATTCTGCCGTTACGATATATGGCCCTTTATTCCTCAGAATTACAAAGTATCGAAGCATAAATACTCATGTACCAAAGTAATTATCTTTGCTGAAGCTAAGTGGGGAAATAAAATCACCTGGGTACACCAGAATATATTTCAAAGCTCCAAAATAACCAATATGGAGGTAACCGTACATCAATTGGAGGCTATCTGGGGATATTTCAAAATTGACCGGTAAAATACATAATCGAATTGGTATCCTGCAAAAATAATACAGTTAGAAATGAGCATCATGACAAATACAATTCATGAGAACAGGGGGAACTTTAGTAAGAAAGATACCTTCCAGGATGAAGAGATCACGGAATAGTATCTTTAGGTAAGAAATAATCTGGTTTGTCTTCAAACCGCAATGATCGACAGTACTGAAAGTAAGAAACAAAGTCTGATGGGTAGGACTTGCAGAGTACATGACTCAAAATTTATAAAGTATCAGTACTGAGGTTATTACAGAAAATGGCATATAAAGTGTCCAGTAAGAAATTACCTCCACTGGAGCATTTTTAATGACTAATTTTGACAATTTTCTGCTCCTTAATGGCCCCGTTCAGCCCCTTCCATGGTAGGCTACTGAATGTAGAAATACCAACAGAGTTAGCATAATTAACAGCAGCAAACGTATACACTGTAGTATATAGAAATAGAGCAAGTGGGGTGCAGAGCCAGCTAGCGACGGCCCTGCCTCGCCGGCTTATTTCAGAGATCCATCTGAAACAATATACAGATAACAGTCCATGCACAATGATCCAGGACCTTGAATTCACAAACTCCACAAACAAAATAGTACAGGAAAGCCAACTCTAAGTAGTACTTCGACATTGCAGGTATAGATACCAGGTATGGAGGTAAAAAGGAAAATTAGTTGTATTTGGAGACATCTGTTCCAAAATAATTCAATCATCTCTAGAACAATCACAAATTCTTGCTGACCACACCGAACTGAAGACAATGGAAACTAAATACAGCTACCAGAGCATTCAAATAAATTGTACCTGCAACTCATCCAGCCGCCTGTCCACCTTCTACTCATCAGCCGATCCCTTTCCGTGCTCGCTGCAGCCAGCACGCCACCGTTTACCAACAGCGACATGGAGCAGTCAACGGCAAAAGACGCTGGTACAGATCAATCCACAACGCGCCTATTTCCCTGAATATCATTGAACTTCCTGGCGCCATCGTCGCCTCCTGCTGCCGCCACGGAAACACAAACGCCAAAAACGCCGAGGGGAAAGACCATGGAGGGGAAGGGGGCGCAGAAGAGGAACAGGAGCTCGCCGAGCTTCATCAGTGAGCAACGAAAAGGGGCCTGGGAGGGCGAGCGCAGCAGTGTAGATCTCACGGAGAATGAATGACCGAGACAAGAACAGAGTGGTTAGTGAGAGTGACTCTTTTTTTTGGTGACTCTATGGGCTAGAAGATGGGGGAAAGTGAGTGAGCGGCGACTTCCGTTCGGTGTGTGTGAGTTTTGTAAACAAATAGCACAATGGAATAGGGCCGCGATGCTGCAGTTTTCATGGAATATATGCAAAATAAAAGAAGATTATGGGTGTGCTGCCGCTGCGATCGAGACATTGATAGGATACCTCAAGTTTAATTTTTAAGGTAAGCGAATCTCTACTACTTAAAAAAGGAGCGTTTCATGTGAAGGTTTCTAAGAATAAATTACAACATGTTAAGATTTTGAAAAAAACGACACTTAACAATTTTACACACTTTTCCAACTGATAATTTAAGAAATTAAGATAAAAATCCATAGACAGAATATGTCTACACTTAATATGTAAATAGATTGCAAACTTATGAATTATTGAATGCAATTCAATTTAACGACGAATTATACGGCTCTATTTTACATTAAATTGTTTGCTGTCAAAGAGATACGAAATCATAGGGCGTGCCAACAAAATAAGTCTTTTCGTGCCCTCCTCTCCACAAACCCATATACACATCGGTCAAACTAAAATGAGAATTCGCCGGCGAACTCAAAACTGTCGACAATGTTGGAGAGGATGATTAAGAGTTCGAACGACGAAGATTTTTCCTCCCGTTGCAACGCACGGGCATTTTTAAGGGTAGGATAGGAAGGATCTTTCTTTAAGCCACTACTTTCATCAGGGCTTCTTAATGGCCGACTCGTGCCAGCTGCTTACTTTCTCTCGAAGGAATCGGCATACCTGACAAGCAAACAGCGCTTGTGGAAATGGAAATGATATGACAATGACTCCAGCTTTCCCATAAGCTTCAATTGAGCGAGGTACCATCCATTAGAGACCATAGCCCTGGATATTCAGTTGAATCATACTTTTCTGGCTAGGGAAACAAGATGATCTACTCGTGCGAGAAAACTAGAGACTTTCTGCTCCTTGAGCCAGGAATACCCATATTCATTGGCAGCTGAAGACCAACACAATTGTGTTTTGAGATTAGATTGAAACAAGCATACTTTTCGGATGAGACAGCACCAAGTCAAATCTGGTCTGGCAAACACCTTCACTTCTCTGGGTCATACACGTACTTTACTCAATTCAGGAATGCTGATCTCAACGAAACCTATTCCTCTGTTTCTTGGCGCCAAAGGGACTACCACTATATTCCTTCCCTAATGATTTGAAGATTCTATTCCTCCGGATGTTTACGACTTCAATAACAGTCTGGAATTACGTACCTTGACTCATAGGAAGTCAGACCGCGGTGTTAAGTACCTATTTTATTCATCGCTAGAAGCCAATCATTACCTAAGGTTTCTTCCCCGGGTTTCAGGGTCGAAGGAACTATTTCTAACTGTTGACTCGAGTGCCAGGCCTTTGAACTCTCAGTATGTTAATTCACTGGCTCGGTATCTTCCCAAAGAGACTCGCTCTGGTGGACCATGCCTTCTGTGCCTTGAACGCACGAAATGATGAAAAGAAAGTGCATCCTATCCTGCTGCTGTAGCTAACGCGTTTAAGTATCCACTTGAGGAAAAAAGTTCTATGTCCGGTGACGGAACGGATGATTTCTTCCCAATTTCCCACCCCTGAGTATGCCATTGAGCGCTCGGGGCAGCTAAATTGATATAGTGGGGACCTCTGAATGTACTACGCTTATCTTCCCAAAGAAAGCAATTTCCTATCTACGGGATTCGACTCACAATTGCCCTAACCTCAGATAAACAGTACTTGATATTTCGGGGGACGGGCAGCTACCACCACCCCTAAGGTCAGTTCTGTTCCAAGAAAGAGAAACTTCTACTTGCCCTGGCGAGAACCACGCACTTTTCTCTAGGATTAATTTAGTAGATTAGAGTACCCGCGTCGAGCTGTTCCAAATTGGATCTGTTGTTTGTGGAAGTTTGATTCTCCCTTTCTAAGGTGGTTGGATTGCGGTGGGCCTTGGAGATGATGGTCCCCATAAATCAGAATGCACATAATCCAAGATACCTTCTGTTGTATGAACCGAAGTATTGAACTTCACCCTCTTGTGCTTGCCAAAGATGCAATGCTCACAGAACTTCAGCTTGCCAGTGCTATATCCATCAAGAAGTCCTCTCTTGTTTCATTCTGCCAAACCAAGTTCACTCATATGCCCGAGACGCATATGCAAAAGATTAGCAGCATCACAATCAGATAATTCATTTGAAACAACAGGGGCGGCATTACCTGAAATTGTCGTACCTCGAAGATAATAAAGACCGTTGGCCTTCTTTATGTCACCCTTCATTACAACAAGAGAACCTTTGGTGACCTTCAGGACTCCACCTCCACCTGAATACTTGTACCCCTTATCATCAAGGGCACTTAGCGAGATAAGATTTCTCTTCATCTTCGGAATGTATCGAACATCCGTTAAAGTTCTGATTGTGCCGTCAAACATCTTGATCCGAATAGAGCCTTTGCCTTCTATCTGACATGGTGAGTTATCACCCATCAAAACAGAACCAGCAGCACTAACAGGTTCATAAGTGGTAAACCAATCTCTATTCGGGCACATATGAAAAGGGCAAAGGAGCTTAGAAGGGTGATTTCGAGTCGTTATGATTATTAAGCTCAAATAACTTGAGGTGGTCGGTAGTAGAACTAGAGCTTTAAGCTAGCCTTTCAGCGGGGGCAATGTAGACACAGATGCAATATACAACAAATTCAATCTGACAATCGACCGACAAAATAGCAATACAAGAGAGAGGGAAAGCTAAAACGTGAGCAGCGAGTAGAAAAACGACGGACGACAATAGGCGCTGCTTCGCTGATGTCCATTGCTAGCTGGTCTTCAGATCAATTTATTCATCTTGGTGGTGTGCTCTGTGGTTCGCTCGGAGGAAGAAAGGGACCAAAGAGGGGATAGCTATGGTACTTTCTTCTTACTCTCTCACATGCATAACGAGCAATCAGACAGCATATAACTCGGTGGGATTTTGGAACTCGTCGTTTAGGGGGACCAATTCGCCTATTTCATAGCACCTTTGGGAGTCTTCGATGGAAGCAAAACCCACGATGGTGCTTATCTAGCTTCCAGTTCATGTGGGATTCCTTGCTACTTCCTATAGCTCTTCAAGGTTTTGCAGATACATTAGCAACTTTGGCCTCTATGATTGAGATTACCGAGGGACTCTGATACCAGTCTTGGTGCAATCGTCAGGGTCACCCGCCTACTGTTTTAGCCATATAAACTTGACAAGATGAGGATGGTTATGATCCGACAAGGTATGATGACATATAGGCCATACTTCCTAAATAGGTAAAGTAACCACCATAAGCTGAGGTGAAAGATCGAGTTGTACTTTTCAAAACTCTGCCCTGTTTATTATCTGTGGTGATAAGTTTTACATAAGATCATTTAACGGGATGCACCTTATCAGGATGCAGATCTAGATCACAAGTAAGCAGTGATGCGCGAGACGGGTGCAAGCTCGAGGAGCTAGGAAGGATGGAAGAAAGCTTGACCGTTTTTTCACTGAACTACTCGAACTTTTTGTTCTAAAAAGCTTAAATAGCTCAGTTCGAGAGAGGGTTGAGCTTCATCGGTTAGTGTGCACCAAAGGATGAGGTTTCTTTCCCGTCCTACAAATTGAAACCGTTCTAGCTTGATACTGCGATATCGGAAAATCATCCAACGGAGCATGGAAACCATTTCGGTGGCGGTAATGGCCTCCAGTAGTTTTCTATGGAACCATACCACTATGGTCATCTATATGATTAGACCGTGCCGCTTCACTAGACTTTCCTGAACCATCCATTTGATCCCCACGGTCGTGACACCACTTTCTAAACAAAAGTTGGCTAAATCCAATGCGGAACCAAGCAGTAAGATAAATTCATCATGGTAATTATTACTCGAAAACCAAAGTGGAACGGAGAGAACGGAGAGTCAGTTACAATGACTCAATTGTTGAGGAATCATGTTGAAAGAACAACATTCTGTGTAAGAAATCTCGTATATAGACATTTTTCATGTATATCCGGACGACGCTTTTGATTCCATTATGAAAGTACGCTGTACTGGACTTGCACCCCTAGTTACGCAGAAGTGCAAGCACAGAAGCGGATGACCGGACCTTACCAACATACTCAAAAAGTATTCTATACTGGGGTCTGTGCTCTTGACAAGCAGTGTTTCCAGTCTAGCTGTGTCAAATCGGGTGTTCAGTGTCCTTCTAGGTTCTGGCTGGTAGAGCAGAGGACTGAAAATCCTCTTTAGTTTAGCGCGTTGGACTCCAAATCCTTGCTGCGCTTGCTGTGGTTCGAATCCACCTCAGAACGAACAATGAATGAATGTGGGCTGGGCGGTCAACCAGGTAAGCCTGTGCCCAGGAAAGAAAGGACTAGGGAGGGATTGAGAGAAGCTTTCACAGTGGAAAATGCAAAAAAAGCATATCGTTCTTAGAAATTGTGGAATTTGACTCAGTTAGAGCTATGGTCAAGAGGGAAGTTTTGTAAAAGCAACAGGAAGAATTGCTCAGATACCCGTGAGCGAGGCTTACTTGGGTCGTGTTATAAATGCTCTGGCTAAACCTATTGATGGGAGAGGCGAAATTGTAGCTTCGGAATCTCGCTTAATTGAATCTCCTGCTCCGGGTAGAATTTCCAGGCGTTCTGTATATGAACCCCTTCAAACAGGGCTTATTGCTATCGATTCGATGATCCCCATAGGGCGCGGTCAGCGAGAGTTCATTATTGGGGACAGACAGACTGGCAAAACAGCAGTAGCCACAGATACAATTCGAAAGACAAAAGGGAAAGATGTAAGAAGAACGAGAGCGAAAGAAAATGCAAGTGCAAGAGAGAGAATTGTAGGCTTATTTCCTAAAAGCGGTTGTTCTCGCCTCCCTGTGCCCAAAGCGGGGTGGGCGAGAGCGCTGCGGTTCGAGTCTTTATCGATCGGGTAGATCCATATGTTCTGAGGGGGAGACGAGGTGTAGCGCAGTCTGGTCAGCGCATCTGTTTTGGGTACAGAGGGCCATAGGTTCGAATCCTGTCACCTTGATGTGGTATTCACACAATGGGGCCGAAGTGCAAGGCCCCGTAGCCTATCCGTGGTCGGGAAGGCAGGCGAAAAGCGCGCAAAAAAAAAAGCAACAAAGCTTATTTGGCTTATTTTGGAATCCATTATCAGGCTTTTGGTATTCTATAGATATAGAATATTATATAGCTATTTAACAGGTTTGATTTACATACCTCAGTCATGTTATTTGTCTAGCCTTCAATCAGAATAGCCTCTCCACCGGTTCCGAAGATTCTTTCGGCATCAATGTGCTTTTGGAATCTTCCTATGAAACAAATAACATTATGGAACAGTTTAGGACAGAACAGGCCTCAGTAGAAAGCGAGCTTTTTTCGCGTATAGCCAACCTCGAAGCCCAATTAGTGCACGGGCTGACCCCTCAACTCAACCCTGACGAGTACGCTAACTTGGTAAGGGAGCATTTTGACGGTGCAGTTAGTATTGACCACTACCGCCAAGTCCCAAATTCCTAAATTGATGAAGTCCACATAATGGAGCTCAAAAGCCGATTCAAAAAGAAACTTTTAGAGCATCTTGAAACCGCACATAAGAAATATTATGAATGAATCACCTTAAAATAACATATGAGAGACAGCTTTCTATTTTGGAGAACAACAAGTCGAACCCAATGAACAATTCCATTCAAAGGAATGTTCTAGAGGGGCCCTTTTCCACTAGATTCGCGATATTTAACAAAATGGAATAAATTATTAACGATTTATAGAGTTCCGGGATTACTTCACTGATATCTATTTTCGCCTAAGCACGGCCTCTAGGTTAGTTCAAAGTGTAGTACAACGAACTATCGATACACCGAAAACGAGTAAAGATGGATACATAAAATGAAGACATCGTGGATTACCCAAATTGGGACGACGATAGTACATTTCACTTTCTTTCGCAATATTTCTGATCATGACTCAACCACTAGCAAAGGGGATTGCTTACTCTCAGCCGCGTTTTCGCTTATGCTTAGTCAAGTGAGGATTCCATTCGAAGTAACGTAACAGGAGCACCATCTTAAAAACTTATCGGGATCCGGAGTTTTTCGATAAAAGGTCCCATCCTTCAATATCATGATTGGGTCAACCAGGCCAGATCATAAGTGAAATAGTTTGATCGGGTCGACCAGGTCAGGCCCGATCATGAGTGAATAGAAAATCGAAAACGTACATAGCAGTTCCAGCGGAAATACTTTGTTTAATTCTACCACTTCTACTAGGAGTAGCCTTTTTAGTGCTAGCTGAACGTAAAGTAATGGCTTTTGTGCAACGTCGAAAGGGTCCTGATGTAGTGGGATCGTTCGGATTGTTACAACCTCTAGCAGATGGTTTGAAATTGATTATAAAAGAACCTATTTCACCAAGTAGTGCTAATTTCTCCCTTTTTAGAATGGCTCCAGTGGCTACTTTTATGTTAAGTCTGGTCGCTTGGGCCGTTGTACCTTTTGATTATGGTATGGTATTGTCAGATCCGAACATAGGGCTACTTTATTTGTTTGCCATATCTTCGCTAGGTGTTTATGGAATAATTATAGCAGGTTGGTCTAGTAAGACGGGGGGCGGCCGTTCGGTCGCCTATGATATACGGACCAATTGGTCAAAAATGGGTTTGTGCCGCAGGTGTTGAACGATCTACTCTACACAGGTGTGGGCTTACAGGGCTAGGGCTCATAAACCCTTTCTTTCATTCAGAAAGGGGTCGGTCACTTTTCCGGGCCGGGATCGATAAGTGGAAGTCATAAAAAAGAGATGTTTCTCTTCGCACCTCATATCAAGAGGAAAGGTAGCTTGTCAAGCTGGTCTCACTATTGGAAATTCTAGCTTTCTTTTTTTTGAACCGGCTCTTCTTCTTTGTCAACGTTACTAAGGACCTGACGGTTCGCCTACTTGATGGATGAAAGAACATGAGAAAGGGTTATCAAATAAAAGGCTAGAAAGTCTACTACAGTACAGTCAAAGTCAGCGGCTGAGTTTGCCTAGCCTCGCCTACTCATTTTTGGTAGGCGAGCGAGTTAGCGAAGAGGCTTAGGGATAAGAGAGTGTCGGTGCGTACGTAGCCTTCATTCTACTACGCTACACAAAGTCACTTAGCTCGACGTTAATTAAGAGAGTAAAGGAGGAATACCCTACATAGAAGAACCACAGTTCGCTTACAAAGGTATAACCTTTAGCTCCCCGGGGCTAAGCTGCTTCGCACCACTGATAGACTACTTAATTAAGATTCCATTTCAAAGGCGCTACTTTGTTTCGCAAGCCTTTGTCATTGTCAGTCAACTAAGGTTGGCCCTCGGCCCCCTGCGAATCCGTAAATCAGAGAGCATGCCGCAAAAAAAAAGATGGTCCCCTATGCATTTCATTCTTTCCGGAACGCAAAGAATGAAAGTACCTGACCCCCCATCATGGTGAACCTCTCCTTGTGATCGGGATGAGGTAGATGCCTCCCAGCCGGGGGGCGGATCGAATCGGAGTTTCCTTAGGTAGCCACCGACCTACAGTTCTCCTTAAACTTCTGTGCTTGGTGGAAAAGAAGCGAACAAAGGTACGCTCGCTTGCTGTCTTGTTCTCTGCCGCGGACTGGGATCGCTCGCCAGCTAGGCCCTCTAGAAAAAAAGTTGGAGCAACATTGTATGAGAACATATTACCCATCTTCGGGGACAAGGGGCGGAACGACCTCTCGATCTACTTACTGCAGCCCAGGACGGGCGTCGTCGTCTAGGCGTGACTTCTTGTTTTGATCTCCCCTACGCCTAGGACGTTGTCTGGGCCAAGAGCCATAGTTAGTTGCTGTTTCCATTTGGTTCTTCTTTCTCGTTGTTGATACCGGCAAGACCCAGCCAGATGATGATGTCTGCTGGTTGGTAGTGAGAGGACTCTTAGTACCCGCAAAAAAAGGGCGCTGGTGAAAAAAAACAATCATTTGATTTAGTTTCTTGCTCTCCCTTAGCAGCGGGAAAGGAGTCTATCTATCTGCCTAGCTTTGGTAGATTTCCCCCAACGCAATTCAAAAACGGAAATTCCACGAATCCCTGAGGTGGATAAGTCCGACGACTCAGCAGCAGTGCGGAATTGAGTTTCTGGTCCGGTGGATCTGATCTATAGTTAGGGGGCAATACATACCAAAAGGTTCGAAGAAGGAAGGCGCAGTATATAACCAACCCACCCATAGCCGGTCTAACTGCTGAGAGAAAAAAGTGCTTTTCTTTCCCTAAGAGTCCTCGAGTACACACAGCTATTGCTGATCCTTTGCGAGATCAGGATGAGACCCTTAAGAATTGAGAATCAATCCATGTTAGGTCAACATCGAGACAGAGCATCTCAGTTGGCTCTGTCAAGGAAGTGAAACAGGCATTCCTAGGTTGGGGTTACCATAGGATTGACCCTCAGTCAGGCCTCCGATTCCAAGGAGTTTATTCAGCAAGTTCCCCGCGCTACCCCGCGGGAAGTCTAATCGGATCAATCGGTGGTTCCGTAATGAGTAGTCGAATACACATTGAGGGGGCCTTGCCTCCTCCTTCCCGCCCACACCTTCATTCTTTTCCTCCTCTGATCTTAGAAAGCATACTAAACTTCACTCCAATCTTTCTCCATTAGCAACAAGAGCAGCTCTATCTATCGGCCCTTGATGAGTAAGCTTAGCTATACCGCTTAGGTTGCAAAGCAGCAAGCTCCCTTCTAATGCGTTATTAGGCTGCTTGGAGCCTTCTCGCTTAGTAAGCCGCCTTCGGCCCTTCCTCCTTCTTACTCTGTTTGGTATTCGCTCGCGGGTTTGTTTCCAGGTTTTCTTTCGTTCTTGGTTGGCTCTCCCTATTGTAGATCGTGCGTCCTGCGCATTGATCCGGCAGCGAGACCCGCCCTGGTTGTAAAGCGAGCCGTCCTTCCTTGCATTCGTTGCTTTGTCTTCGGTTTGTTTTTAAACTCTACCTTCTATCGGGACTGTGGTGACGAACCTTACTCTCCTCGGTCAAGTGGTTGACCCGTCTGTCCAATAAGTTTACTAAGTGAATGGGAATCCTATAGTTTGACCAGCCTGGGAAGAGTAGTCAGAGGCAATTCGCTAATATGGAGCTGTTTATATCGGCTTTATTTCCTAACTAACAGGAAAAGAGAGACATGCGAGTTCGACTCTCGTTCTATCCATGTTCAGCAGTCCCTTTCCATCTTGGTACTGTTGATGGCAGTACCGCTCAACTACGAGATGCTTGAAAGTCGATGTATCAATAATGTTCCCAAGAGTAGCATAGAGCCTCGAAACGGCAAGCCATGCTTCAAGCTAAGTCAGTATGGATCTAATTGATTGCTAAACTGAAGGAACGATCTCTGTCGAAGATTCTCATTCTGAAGCGGGTGCCTAGCTCTGGAAGGATGGACGGGATCATACCTATTTGAATTGAAGAACATTCTGTAACACTTGTTTTTGAGTGGGGAAGGAAAATAAGCACACAAGCGAACAACCATCTAACCGTCAGTCTGAACTCCCAGGATCAGTCCATCATTAAGAAAAAGCTTCCGTTTCCGTCATTCAGCAGTGGAATGGAATAGTTCGATGGTATTGATCGTCCAACCATTGATGTCTATCGTGATAAACCGTGTGATTTGAGCCTATCTATAGGTATAACAGTGTGATTCTATAAGCTAAGCAGATGAGGCAACAAAGAACCTAACCGTCCTCTCTGATTGACTTCATCAGAAGATTCCTATGGTCTTGTTTACCTTTCTTCTTTCCTTGCAACCTTGGATCGATATGGTTCATTCCTGGGCTATGCTCTTTCAACGGTTGACAGAAGAGGGGGGGACGGGCAAGGATGATCAGACTGCTTGGTTCGGTTCGTCAGAGGTATTAAAAAAACCTTCTTTTTGGTCTTTTCTTTCTTGCCGCCACTTTAACAGGTGCCGCTGCAATGAGAGCGTAAGTTGCGGAGTTTTTTCTGGATTCTTTTTCGTTTTGGTGCGCTCTTCCTTTTTTTTAGAAAGAAGGGTTCAGTGGGAGGGCAAGGGGTAGTTAAGTTTTAGGTTGGCTCTTTTTTTTACATACTTTATTTTATTTGTAATTTATTAAAGAAGTAGCAATTGTTCATTTCATTTTTTTGCATTGGTAGTTATTTTTCATTTGAAAGGGCAAAGGGGGGAAGGGAAAGGATTGACCCTCAGGGATCATATTACTCCAGAAGACTGGGGGAAAATAGCAGGATTGGAAAAGTTCGAAGAGACTGAGGAAGACAAATCCATTGTCGAATCCTGCAGAGTTCTAACATATAGTAGTGGGGGCTGGCTTCCACCCCTGAGAGAGCTTTATTTACCAGAAATCCCGCCGAGTCCTAGTGGGCCTAGCTAGATTCCGCGATAAGTTCCTAGAAATGGAGGAAATGATGCATTCAAAGTTCGCATAATTGCAAGAAAGACAAAATCCTTGAAAGAAAAACCAAACAAGACCAGATGTTCCCTATTGTTATCGGGAACGAGACTAAATGTTCGGCCTTAATGAGATGGACCTTGATTCCTCTCCGGCCAGGAAAAGATGCGGCTCCTCTTTGTTCTACTACCTTCATCCTCGGGTGAAGCCGGTTGGCTCACCAAACAAGAGGCCGGCCTACTGTTAAATCATTGGTAACCATGCCTAAACGGTCGGTCATCTAAGCTATCGGCCAAGGCAAGTGAGAGCTGTTCAAGAGTTGGGGGCATATCTTTAGCTCGAGCAGCATCCGCTCCCGAAATGTGAGTGAAGCTTTAAACAAAGAAGAAGAGCTACGAGTGGAACAGCTTCTTCTATTCCTTGTTGGCCTCCAGCTCCTTCTGTCCCTCAATCCTCTTCTCTGCCCTTTTTTTACTATTATGCGTGGCATGCCCCCTGTTCGTATCTTAACAGGGCAACCTTCTCTTGCAAACAATCCCTTCGTCGCTAACACCGGTAATGCCCCATCCCTTTAATACTACCTTCGAGGAATTTCTCTCGCGTCCCTGTAGTGATAAGAGCGCATTCTCTAACAGCTTTGAAGCCGAGGCAGCCATCCTCTTGCCAATCCTAAACAAAAGAAAGAAAAGCCCTACCCGCCTTCATTGGTTGAGTAAGGGGCATTTACCTATCAGTCCTAGTCCTAAGGCGCAATCGGAGCACTAAGCCCAATTACTGCTTTACTCCTTAAATTAGACCTCATTCTCCTAGTCCTATTCCTGATTGTTATTTCGGATTCTGTGCCTGGGTGGTATCTTCTTACTATTGATTAAACCTCTTCGGGCACTTCCTTTATTTGAAAAAAAGGGGTCTAGAACTACAGTGATCTGATACCTTCTTCCCTTGGTCTGGGTAGGTAGGTTATGTAGGCTACAACTGTTCATAGGTTGTTCGATCGCAAAAGGCCAAATAATTGATTACTAGTATGCCGGATATTGCCAGGAGGCCCTTCCCCCTATGTTTGACTCATCCTAGATGAGTTCACACCTGTCGATTCCGGTCAAAGAAAAAAGCTTTTTCACGGCATCCGTCCCATCACACCAATCTACGCCAAGATAAAGAATGCTGGGTTGCCAGGAACAAACCCTGTGATTCAAGGTCTTGCCTAGAATTGCCTTAATAAAAATGCACCCCATTAATTGATCCCTCTTTAGGGTAGTATAAGTACATCCTCGGCTATAGCACGAGTAGAGTCGAGTTCTCGTACTAACCTAAGAGCAGATATGCCGAAATATTTCCACGTTCAAGCAGCTAATCAGTAAACGACTTCTCCGTAACAGTTTGAAGATTGGCTCGCAACGCAAGTAGCGGCAAGAAAGGAGAGCAAGACTTCCTTTTATAAAAGAAGAAAGAACTAGACTTCTATAAGAAAATTTTGATAATCGTAGATCGTGGAATATTCATCTATCTTATTAGGTAACTACTTTAGCTGCTCTCGAAACTGAACCATCGTGAATAGAACTAGCGCTTAAGGAAGAGTAGGATCTGTTAGCAAGTCATATTCAATCACCCGGTCTTCTCCTTCCTAGCTTTTAGATAGCCCTGATTCTATCTTGGATTTTCATACACTTAGCCGTGTACGTATCTTGGCTAAACTCGAACCTATAGTTGATCTATCCATACTCGGTAAAGAATAAAAAGGTACTTGAAGACGACTTTGAATGGGAGGAGGTTTTCTTTTTATCCCCCCTAACCTTATTTTTATGTCTTCTTCGTTCTCAGTCCCTATGGTCCATTGTAGGATGATTTTCCTAAGGCCTTGAATTCGTTGGCAAGGTGATCAGGGTCCTCTCCCTGGTCCTATCGAACCAGTGACTTCTCTCCTGGGATTGAATATGTTTTGCCTTTCCCCGATGGTTCCGCATTCCTATGTGGGTAGGATTCGCCAGGGATGAGCGGCTTATTTAGCCTATGCGAAGCGCGAAGCATAAGAGAAGAGTGTAGCGAAGCGAGTGTAATACTTGTAGCGAATATAAGTAGTGTCAAAGCCTACACTGGCTTAGCTCTGCAGATGTTTTCAGGACGAAGACGGTGATACGATACCACTCGCCAGTGATGATAAGATTCACTCATAGCATAGGTGGAAGATCCATCCAATTTTCTTTATAGATTTATTTGTTCAAAGAAAAGACGCCTAAAAATCATTCAGGGAACCTACTCTTGGTATCCTTTACCACATTCACTTTCCATATTCCCTTTCTTTCGTTCAGACGCTATCGTACCTCAGGGAAAATCCAAATTTCTATCAACGATTCCCACCCAACTCTGGAATGACTCTCCCCTCTCTCCCTTAACATATCGAAGGCCTCTTATCCGTCAACCGCACCTTAATAGCTCAGACTTCCGAGCCTTGCTGGATGATGCAGAAGGGCCAACATCAGAGGATCAATTGAATAACCAACTCTCCCGCCCCGCTGCCGCTACTGCTCGAAAGCCAACAAATGCACTTGCTCATCCCAAGCATCACTTTCCACAAATAGTACCCAACGTGTGTCCTAGCCGCCAAGGGCACCCCACTTGAGGAGGCAGTTTTCGAATCCGATCTTTCTGTCTGCCCATAAGAACGGGACGGTGAATTAGGGGCGGGCCCCTAATTCCATGTACGCCTATTCCACGGACCCCCCCCCCCGGGTGAGGATTAGCTCCTATGATTTGCCGATGGTAGTAGGATTTCCTATCACATTGATAGAAGGGAAGGTCATCTACTAATAAATAGTGAAACGGAATAAGATTAGTTACGAGGACACTTGCTAATAGTAAAAAAAAAAATAGTTGGGCCCTAGTCGATGTGCTCTTATTTGGAATCTATAGCTTTTTGGCCGGGTAAGAAAAGGAAGTAGTAGTCTATCAGGCAGTCTAATTCGTCTTCTCTAAGGTCAGGCAGTGAGGCATTAAGAAAGAGCAGCAGCGGCTTTGTCAAGCGAATAGAAAGAGCTGCTCGTCAAGCAAGGGATGGTCGATCGAAGGGATTGTTTCGGGCAGGCTCTCGAGGAGTCTATCGAACCGTCTTTAGCATCTTCCTCGTCAGGAAGGGGCGCCACAAGAGAAGGAGTAAGGAGCCTTTTTCGGGAACTTTGGAAGGTCTTTACTTTTCTTTTTCGTGAGGATAGCGATTTGCGATGCCTGTCATGATCGCGCTGTGAGAATCAGAATAGTAATTGGATGTCTTCCTACGACCCTCGTCCGAGATCCTTTCGATGAGTGCAGAAAGCACACGTCTTGAGGTATGCCGAAGCACAAGCAGTTAGTGAAGAAAGTTGGGAGAGATTCATACCGACTGTGAGAAAAAAGGGTTCTTCAATCTGGGTAACATTCAATCCACGCTTAGAGACTGACTTTGTATGGCAACGCTTCGTTAAACATCCCACATCAGACGCCTACATTGTTCAAGTCAACTTGCCAGATAATCCTTTTCTATCATTCTAATTAGATATGCGTAAGACTTTAAAGGGTGAACCCAAGACAAATAGGAAGATGATCTAACGATTGCTAGCAGTGAGAAACTCAAAATAGAAGAAGATAGCGTTTTTTCCTCCAATAGAAAGAGGGCTAGCTGCGCTTATTCCGACAAGGCTGAACATGAGTTGCTCTCAAAGGACTTGACTTCTTAAATCTCTATTCTACGTTTTTCAACTAATCCACACGATGAAATCCTATCTTTCAAGCTTTCTCTCACTAACTTCGCCAACTGTCCTTCGCTCCAGATGGTCAATGTCTTCAGACTAGCCATCTGTCCTTGGCTTCTGTACCCTTCTTTCTAATCAATTTAGACCTTAAATGAATAGAACTACCCATTTTTTTCTATCTATTATATTGCGATGTCTCACTTGGAATGGAATGCAGTACGTTGATCCAGACTGAATGATGCACTTTGGGCCTTTAGGAAAGAGGGTCCTCGATCGAGAGAGAATCTGTAAATGATGCAAATGGTTCGGGAAATAGGTTCCTCAGAGCACACAATTCATTCATAAGCTTTGCTTTCTTTGACTCCAAAAAAGGATGATTCTATTCTCTTAAGAGTAGGTCGAATCCCCGTGAAAATCGGGATATGAATGAAAATCTTCATAATCTTCTTTCGGTCCCATGGTGGAATGCCTTTATGCCAGCCTGTTCCCTAAGTAGGATAAGTTCATTGAGTTATTACAGGTAGTATTGCTCTCAAGCTAGGAAGGAAAGGTATTTTTTTCTAGGCCTTCTTACTGCTTACAGTTTTAGGGTTCTGGCTTGAATAGGCCTAACGACTGCTAATTCCCGTCTTCCTCGCAATGACTGTTTCGGCTCAACTATAGCAATTCTCGTTTGAATAAGAGCTTAAAGTAAAGACAGACGTGAAAGCGAAAGTGGAATCCTCCTGCCCCGACTCTAACTCAACCACCAAGAGCGGCAGGAGGGCAATTCCTCTTCAAAGAAGCGAGCTAAAGAAGGACTATTACTACCACCGAACCCAAGGCAAAGCGAAAGAAGGTAAACCGAACCACAGCTACCTATGAGTTCAGAGTGGCCAAGAGGATGAATAGGTTATTCTAATGACCATAGGAATAAGGAAGACTCGTTCGCTTTAAAGCAGCAAGACCGGAAAAAGTTCCTTCGCTAACCTGTTGGCTTAGTGAATAGTTCTGCCTTCATTGAAGAAGAGACCTATTTTCCACTTTCAAAGTCGATTCTATAAAAGCAAAAGCTAGGCCTTAATAAACTACTGTTCTTTCCAAGGAAAGAGAGAAAGAAGTAAAAAAAAAAGCGGGGGATCGCTAAGAGCTCCTCTTCCGCTAAGACCAGTAATCTAGAATC
Organism: Poa pratensis; assembly: GCA_947311845.1. NCBI lineage: Eukaryota > Viridiplantae > Streptophyta > Magnoliopsida > Poales > Poaceae > Poa > Poa pratensis. The sequence continues at coordinate 48,315,502 of CAMZMU010000037.1, read as the reverse complement.
TATTCTTTTAAAGAAAAGGAAATTACCCACTCAACAAAGAGCGGAGTCGTTGTCGTGAACAGGATTCTTCCCACCCTTGGGAAGTAGGCTAGCAGAAAGAAATAGCTTTTCTCTCATCGCCATTTATGGTTATGGTCTGGGGATTGACCCTACGGCTATGGCTATTGCGCTTATCAATTCAAAAATGCAAAGATTCTTATTCTTTGCATATATTCTATTCTTCTAGGGCATAGAATCTAGCACCCTCTTTTCTTCCTTCAAAGCAAGCTTCAATCTTTCACGACCGACTTCAAGTAGCCAGTATAGTATCCTACGTAATTCATTCTTCTCCTTGCTTACTTTTCAGGGTAGTCTCGGCTAATTCGGCTATTAAGCTAAGCCTTTGACTAGTATGGTATGAGTTCCTAAAGCAGTTCACCGTGTATTAGCTTCCCCCTTGCTTTCCTGGCTTGGCCACTAGCAAGAACAGCAACCGACTCTACTTAATAAACTGCTGCCACTTCCGGGGAAAAACTAGAACTCCTAACTCAAACCTAACTAAAAAAATCGGCAATTCGTAATGCTCTCTTCCTTTCCAGACCCCTTTTCAGGAGCGGGCGTGACTCGATTCCAAGATCAACCATTCCCGAGGATCGTGCGGAAGCTGCTAAGTGGAAGAAGTCCATAGGTTCAGTAAAGAAGAAGGAAGGCGTACTATAAGCTGAACAAACACATTTGATTCAACCGGCAGAAGTTCACGAGAAATTCAACTCCTTTGACTGCGCTAGTGAACTCTCTAGTTCTCATATATAAATAAAAAACGAATTCATTCAGTGATTTAGAGACAATGACAAATCATTTGTTGGTTGCGGATCATCTCACTCAACCACACTTCAGTGATTGAACATGGGTCGGTCCCTATTTGACAAGGGAACTTCCCCCATTTCATTGACCTTCGAACCGCTCTTGCCCTCCCCTTTCACTTCCATAGTGGTCTTCTTTGGCCGGCCCACTCATTTCACTCTCAAGCTCTCTGAGAAGAGAGAATCCGATTCAAGATGTTTCGAATTCAGCCTTTCCTTCATGTTCGTGCTTTAAGTCAGTTCGTACTTTTCAGTATATAAGAGAATGACTGAACTCGCGTTGAAAGCTACTAAACAACGGCTGACAGAGACTCATAAGAGGGAGAGCGGTAGCAAAAATGAGATCTTTCGTCTAGACAGAAGAGAGATCCTTTCCTTCCTTTCTATAGGAAATGACTGATGTTGCTAAGTCACCTTCTGCTGCTCTTGCGTCATCCCTTTTCCAATTCTTTTTGTATGGCTCGGTTGCATCCGATTGATCGATCCCTAGTCACTGATTACATGCATGAGTTCTTTGATTCACTACTGACTTCTTCTGTGGAGCCGAGTTCGCCGACTGAGACTACTTGAAAAGAAAGAGCCCTCGACCAACCGATCTCACGACGATGAGTCACCCACATACTTAACAAAAAATGAAAATAGAAGAGCAAGTAAATCAAGCTCAATTACAACTCACTCTGATCAAATAGCACTCAGGTATAGGATTTCCAGCGGAAAGGTAGCCTTGCTCGCTTCTTTACCCTTGTACGCACAAATCTAGCTCATAGCAGCACTTTCGAGTTCGGTTACTTAATAAGTACAGAGATTGGAACAACTTAGCGCGGGAAGTCCCATATCTTGTCTTAGCCTCGCCTCACCTATTTCCTCATAACGAGATCAGAATGAAATAGAATGGAATCTAAAGTCTTAGCTAGATCAGGGCTACCACGTTCCCTCAGACGAAAAAGAAAAGAATACTAGACCTGTTGGACTCGCAAAGTAGGATCAGGCTTAGTCTACTAGAAACAGAGGAGAGCGAAAACTAAGTCAAAGGGGGAAGAGCTGTTTATGAGCATTTTAAGGCCGGTTGACAACATCCAATGTCTCCCACGAGGGTGTCTGAAACTCCAGTTTTTCTAGGCAGAGGTAGGTATAGCCTTTATTTAACACATTTTAGTTTGTAGGAAGATTCCCCGCTCTGAAATAAAGTCTATTTGGAGCTTCTTCCAAAGAGGTTGGGATTCTAGTTTCAATTGGATGTGTCCCGGTAAGATCGTTAACGACTGATATACTGCCTGAGACAGGGCATGCTCTCCCCAGTAAGTTTCGTTCATAAACTGGGCCGAAGATCTGACAGAGGTTGACTTGCTGGCTTGTGAGTTGCCAGCTCCGTAGTTGATTGCTAACCAGAGGATAGTGACAGCCAATATTCCTATTCCTGCTTGTGTGCTTGTTTGCTATTCTTCCTGTTCCTGTTACGAGACGACCTCGGCTCAAGCTGACCCCACACCGAAAGTCGTCAAGCAGTCTTGGGCTCCATCAATCAGTGAGGAGGAAACCAAAACCTGTTGGAGTTCCCCGCCATCACCTCGCCTAGATCCGGGGGTTCATACCCTCCTGTAGCAGAGATGTAAGTCGCAAAGGCTACTTGCCTGCCGAGGGGGGGAGAACTACCTAGTATCAAATTCACAAAGCAGCACATTTAGTAGTTGACATCTTTCTTTCTCGTTTTCATCGGAAAGGAGAGTTTTCACGTTAAGCAAGAAGAGCTACGAGTTGGAGGGCTATTTCACCGACCGTCACTTCTCCTTTGTATCTGCCGAAGACGCAAGTAGCCCAACGACAGGCTTGTGTGGAGTTGAATGACAACACGCAGAGGTCTTTTGGCTAAACTGGGGGCTCTTTGTCTAAAGGAAGGGCAAAGTCAACAGGCCAATCCCTGTTTCAGAATTGGAAGAAGCAGTAGGAGGTTCACCATCAGAAAGGCATGGGACAACAAACTCTCTTAAAGCTTTCTTCGAATAAGTCTTTCGCTTGACTTGGCTCAACGGCTTTAGTTCAGTAAATGCTTTCGTATGAAGCTTGAGTCAAGTCTAGTCTCATGCAGTGAAGATCGTCAAGCAATCATTGCTCGTCTCTCCGAAACCTATTGATAAGGAACGCGTTCAAGTGTATGGAATAATAAAACCTTTCACGTATTTGTTAACATAGCGTTGGACGATTGATTCCTCTCTTTCTCCATGGCCTGCTTCCCATAACTGGCCTTACTAAAACTTACGAAATGATAATTTGACCTAAATTTCCGGTTAACTGCTGACTTTCTTTGCTAGCTCACCCGAAACTCTGTCTTCAGGAGGAAAGCTTGCTTGAGTACCTTACTGGAAAACAAACCGCTTGAGCTGTAACCGAAACAGAAAGGTTTGATGAGCCGCTGCTTGCTCTCTAACTGCTCTTACCGCTTCTTCTTCTTGACCTCTGCTCACTGCTGCCAATGCTGTGACTGCCGCCCCTATCTCTAAAGCTGCGGATTACAGCTCCTGATTCAAGCAGTTCAAAGTCTGAAGTATGAGTCTTGTTTGTGACATTCAATTCCAGAATGAACATTCAAAGGAAAAGTAGTATGGGACAGCCTGCTGCTTGCTATTACTGACTGCGGCTGCCGACCGAAGAACTGAAGATCTTCAATCTATGTTTGAGTGCTCTTGCGAAAGAAAATAATTTCTAATGCTAAAATGACTTTCAAAATAGGATAGGATTCCATATATTTTTTTAGAAAGAAAGATACTGTACTCCGCACAGGCTACACCGCATCCTTCAAAGCCATTTAATGCCTTCTTGCCTGCCTTCAGTTCATGCCTTCAGGCCGGCCTGCTCTTGCCTATGAATGAGATGCCTACTTCCCATTAAGTCAAAATACCTCATAGACATATTTTTCAGAATACTTAGTTAGTTAAAGAGAAAGATAAAGATGGCTTTTGACAATTTTGTGAGTCCCCTCGTTCCCGAGCAAGAAAACGTATGCGCAACAACGCTTTCGCGCTAGTTGCTCAATCCGTTGCTTGTTCGGAAGAATCCGCAAATGAATATTCTTTATTTCCTCTCGGACAGGCCCTCTTTTTTCATTCGAATGTACATCTTTTTCGGTAATGATCATCTACAACTGAAAGACTGACGTCTTCCTCTACTCGATCCTTAGTTATACAATCTCCCTCCACCTCAATTTTTATGATCCTCATAGCCTTTTTTATTCGCGTCCTCCCCCTGCTGGATCTATTCCTGCCGCGTCCACGTCCTCTGCCTCCAGCAACTAGAGCAGCATCATCTTGTTCATTATTGAGAATAGGCCTCTTCTCACACCGTACCAGTTCTTTTTGCAGTTGAATCTTCCCGTTCTGGCTTATTGAGTGTATAGATTCTTTTTGAAATGCAATCTATTCCCACGTCACTCTTCTCATAACATATCCTGTTCTCCTCACTTTGATTCAGGATTCACCGGTTGATTTAAGACGGCTTTCTAGCCCCATTTGACAAAAGTTAGCTTCCCCTATCTCTTTTGTAGGAATCAGATAGCAATGCTCATTCGTGAATAGCATTTCATGCTTCCGCTACTTCGTCGGAGAGATCCATGGAAACTAAAAAAAGAAAAGCGGACGGCATTGTTCATACGATAGCCGGAAAAGTAAGTTCTCCCGCCGGCTATTCAAAAAAGAAAGACTTACTTATTCATAAACTTCCTTTTATCGAGCATAATAGCTCTTATACGCTTGTACAGAGGAGTATAAAACAATGTATATATATATATATAGGTGCTTAGTATCCTACAAAAACATTAACATCCAAAGCACCGTAAGCTTGCTTTCTCTCCCGCTGACAGACAAAGAAAAGGTTTTTTTAGACTAGTCTATGGTAGGCCTACGCTAGTGGAATATATTTTGAGTTTGTATTCTAGCTTAGCTCTCTCTATTCTTTGCTTAAGCTATCGTGTCGTGTAGATGGATGGCATCTCCCTATTCCCACATCCCCGGATATGATTAATGCATGGAAGCTAAGGAATTGGGTCATTCTTCAGCCCAAGATGCAAGCATTTGGACTCCATCCGAATATGGCAGTTGAACTCTTATAATAGGCTTGGCTCTGGAAAAGGCAAAAAAAACGAAAATAAAGAAGAGCTTCTTGTTTCCAAGCGGAACTCGAATGGGCTGCTAGCAGATTTGTTGGGGATGGCAAGTTAACACCGTGGGTAGGCTTGCCTTTCACTCGCTCTGGCACATTTTGGCGGAACGTCAACGTTATATATAGTGGAATTCTAGAGGTAAGTTAATGTTTTCCAAAATCCAAATGGAAAAGGATTTGCTAAAATATGCAGATTAGAAGCTAGTATCTCCAGTTTTATGAGAGAAAGAAGAGGAAGAATCGGCGAACATCCTAGCCAAATGGTACTTTTGTCTCAATCCGATCAAAAACAAACATATTCTATTGTGTGTTGACCACCGGGAAACGAATGGATTAAGATGAAGACGGACGGTGCAATTAGCGAGCATGGGAAGGCTTGTGGAGGTTTAGCAAGACAAAGGGGGGGATATATGCGTTCTCTCAAGCAGTTAAGAACAAGACCATACTCGAAGTCGAGCTCTTTTGCATCTGAACATGTATTCAAATAGCAGCTGAAAAGGAGTGTCAGAGGATTTGGATTGATTCGGATTCCCTAACGTAAGACATGGTCTACTCTCAAGATCCCAAAGTCCGCAGCTAAGGAAAGCCCCTTCTTCATAAGATCAAGAAAGTACGAGCGTCTTTCGAAGATTGGAAAATCTCCCATACTTGGAGAGAAGCAAACCAACCGGCCGATTTGCAATTGACTATGCTTAGTAGTTTACATCTTTGGTCTTCACATTTTCCCTTCCATTTTGTAAAGTTAGTAGAAGAGGATAGATCCGGTAAATTGACGAATGTCAATCTTCATTTTTGTAGATTAATACACTGGTAGGGGTCGATCAGGCAAATCCCAAAGCTGACCCCCGAACAGCTGCCGGACTGCTCTACTGATCTTCTCTCTCTTCAGACTCACTGAACCTTCTCAAAGACTCCCTTTGCACTGAGAACACAATTAAGAACCCTCCTTCTCACAAGAAGGCAAACCTTGTACGTTGATCGAATCTTCTTTCGCATCCAGAAGAGAGGCTGTGGGCTATCCGAGAGAGTGGTTCAGGTGACTACCGGAGTCATTGATTAAGCAGGTCAGATGGGCTTAGTAGGGCTCGAACCTACAATATCACCGTTATGAGCGGTACGTTTCAACCAATTAAACTATAAGCCCAATCGGATCTCTACATGCCGGGAAGAGCGGACAGAAAGAGGAGACCTTTGCTCTATCTCCTTCTTCCTCTTCCCGGGGCCCCGGAGGGGTTCTTTGGCAAGCCCTATTAAAGAAGCTAAGTGACTTTCGTCACTCAAGTAGTGAGTTTGAGAGTGACCGTTAGGGCGACCACTTGTACTTCTAGGCCTTGGCGACCTATATGTTACGCAACACAGCTTCACTCGATTCAGTAAATCAATAGTTCAAACCAGCCCACTAATAGCTTAGATAGTGGCCCTTCCACTTTGGTATAGTTGACCCTACCTATTGACTCAAGGTTCATAGGAAGGGGGAACCCAGACGTAGTGGGATGTAGGCTTCAGTTGTTTTGGTACTTTTTCACTACGTCTTATTCTTTTTTTTTGAACCGGCTCGGCAGGTCAGTAGGCCTTTTAGAAGGCGAACAAACAAAAGTTCTCCGCGGGCGCTAGCGCTATCTTGTTCGCTTTTGTCAACTGAAGTCGCGCGTAGCGCCAACTAACTGATAGCTGATAGAGCGCGGAGCCCCGAGTCTAAGCGAGCAGAGCCATTTCTTTCTACTGTCGTCAAAAGAAAAAGAAAAGTACTAAAGGCGAAGGGCATTCTGTTGTACAGCTACTTTGGTATAGTTACAAAGGTAACCGGTAGGTGACTGTTGAATCGACAGTAGTTACGAAAGGGGGAAATAGCTCAGTTGGTTAGAGTGCTGGTCTGTCACGCCAGAAGTCGCGGGTTCGAACCCCGTTTTCCCCGCCCGATCTTCCTCTTCCTGCCCGACTCATTTTGTCTTCACTGGAAGCTGCTGATCCCAGCGTAGCATTCAAGACAATTGTTCCTTCTTCGGTCTCCCTCCACCCCCTTCGTTTGTTGTGGGTCGCGTCTCACCGCAGGCACTTTATGAATGAGTGAAGATCTTCCTTCCCCCCTTGTGTCTTACCAAGGACAGAGTTCCTACTTGTGGCGAAAAAAAAAGTATACCATCCCACCCGGCCTAACCCGGGGGGGGTGAAGGTTCCTCTCGGAGACTGCCAGTCTACAAGAAGCTGGCAGAGCTTTAGCCATTGGACCACATCCATCCATCCTCCTACTTAAACAGTGACGCCTTTTCTTGTTCGTTCTTCGAATTACGCTAGTGGAGACTAATTCCTTCCGGCTAATGAAGATACTACCCCAGTCTTCCCATTCATTCCCAGTGGATCCTTCTTATCCCTTTTCATTGAACGAACCAAGTTCACCTATACGAGAGTGAGGAATAGAAATCCTACAATCAACTTCCCACTTTTGATGTCCCGTTTGACGATTCTGCTGCGTCTTTAGAAAAAGAAAAAGGAGAAGGTCAGAAAAGCTATAACTATCAATTCGAATTCTGAATGAATCAAATCTCCCCAAGTAGGATTTGAACCTACGACCAATCAGTTAACAGCCGATCGCTCTACCGAACTGAGCTATTGAGGACGAACGGACTTAAGGAAGCTGACTCTCGTTCTTTGGACCAACCAACCGCAGACCGAAAATCAAAAAAGTTCGTCACTTTTTCTCTTTCACATACACCGGGAGAAAGGGTGACGATAGCAATCCCCTTTGCCTCCCCGGCCGGGGAGCCTCCAGGACAGGACAAGGGGGGCGGCGGTCAACCATCAACTCTCGATATGCATATTGATCAATCGATCTCCGCGTCCTGCCAGTTCGCTAAGTAGACTCACTCTACCGAGGGGCAACTAAGGTTGGTTCCTGCCAATTCCCTTGCTGATCAGCCTTGGAATTGGCAAGTATGAGAGAGGACTCTCTCTGTCTCTCCGAGTTTCAACTACTAAGTGAAGTTAAGTAGCACTTCAGCTATTCTAAATGTGAATAGATTCCGATCAAGCAAGCAGGAGAAGGTGGTCCTTTCATCTCTCTGTCTGCTCCATGCTCTATAGCCTAAGGATCATGAGCAGGTTTAATGCTATAAAAAAGGATATCTGCCTAATCATTTCGGTAGATGCAGTAGTGGGAGGTCACGAAGGAAGTAAGGGGGCATGTTAAGTTGATAATTTCGAACATTGTAGCATCCTTTTGACGGTTGGGCTTTGAGTTGATAACTTTTAAGAACTCTTAATATGAAAATACACATCATAAAATGACGCATCGAGCGAGACCATTCTGTTTCATTGTGAATGAAAGACGTTTTCGACCAACAACATCTACTCATATCCAGCTTCGTGTCATTTTTGAACACAGCGATCAGCAAGCAGCAAGCGGGGGAGAGTCAAGTCAAGTACAACACAGGACTGACGGGGTGGGGCGCGCCAAAGCAACCCGGGACCCCGGAGGGGTCACTACAAAAGCGCTGGCGCCTTCTTTTTAAGGTGAAAAACTACGCTAGCTAAGAAAAAGAAAAGGGCTGCGCTAATGGCAAGGAGCAAGAAAAGGGCAGCTAGCTCGAAATCCTATAAATCGAATACCTCCTGGCTTCAGTTATGAGAGAGAACTCCAAGGCAGGATAAAGACTGAGTTGGATTCAGCCGCGTGGGGAATGAAACAACATTCATGGAATGAGTTGAGGCAAAACCTCCAGCTCTTTTTGAGAGTCAGGGGCAAGCCCGGCCTAGCGCTTTAAAAAGGGCTGTCTGCATTACTGGATTCACTATATCAAATCAAATTGTAGTAAAAACAAGGGGCCACGTAGACTATTCTGAGGTGGTATGCTAAATCCATGATCAACTGATGTAGCTAGTGTGACTAAAGCAGCTATTGGCTTAACTGGTTCTAAACTCTCCCACCCGATAAAGGAATTGAAAGACTACCCCGGGCCACGTAGACTATTCCCTTCCGCGGACATTCTTTTATAGTCTAGAAGGAAAGTAGCAAAGCCGAACGCAAATACACATGCAAATTGCGTCGACTACCTCATCACTGTCCAAAATGGGGGATACCGCTATTCATACATGGATGGACGAGGGACTCCGCTGACAACATCAGTAGATGACTTTTCTCGCGGAATGCTATTAACGTTGGAAAAAACACAGCTCTCAAACTCACCCGGAGGGTGATAGGTAGAAGCATTAGTACCTAACGGAGCGGTATCTAACCAAAAAGGGAGGTGATGTTCTTTTTATAAACAGGATGGAGCATGGCTTCCTTTCTTCTTAGATACATTTCATTCATTCCATTTCTCTATAGTTTACACCAGAACATCTTGCTAATCCTGACAGATCTCGAAAAGGGTGGGGGCACTAGAACCAAATCTACATACACATCGAAACTTCCTATCTCAGCCAAGCTAGCACCTTCATCCCACCAATGCATTGTACGACTCTCCACCCTCCGCCTCGCCTTTTCCTCCCTCATGAAATCCTAATTTCCCGCAATGAAATTCGATTTCGTTCATGTCGGCGGTTGGCAAAACGGCCCTGAGATCCGGGACTGGTAAAACATGGGTGCCCAATTTGATTTTCCGTGCTCCGCCTTAGTGCCCTTATGAAGGCGGCGGGGAGTCCTTAGCCTTTGAACCAAACTCTAGGGAACGCTCAATTGCCTGACGTCTCCACTGCAATGGTGAACTCAGTTACATACACTGAAATGGATTGCATCTATTGTTCCGTTCCAAACAAGGCTGATATTAGCAGGGCAAGCCCTTCCATGCAATTTCTTGCTTCGCTCTACAGACGAAAGTGCCGGATAGTCAATGGTAACCAGAAGATCTATGGTTTTCGAGAGAAGGTAATTGGAAAAACGATTCATTCCTTTGCTTTCTTTCAGATATCTATTCAATAAGATGATCTGACCTTACCTGAAAACTAGATTCATGAAGAAGCCCAAAAAGTGCCGGGCTTAGTGCAGCCCAGTTCCTAGCCAGTGACTAGCCTCTGGCACTCACTTTCCAAAGCACCAATTGACTTGCTTTCAGAACAACCCTGATCAGTTATACCAGAAATACCACCCGTACTACGTACGCCATTCCCAACGCGGAGCGCCTTTATTTTCGTATTGAACTCCGCTAGGAAGAAAAAGTTAGACCGTAGCCTTGTCGAACAACCTCGTTTCTCGCTTTTGTCGATTGACTCGTGGGACTCTACTGAATTCCAGCATGGGTGTGGTAGATTACTGACGTGAAGCCGGACCTCTATGAGTGCTCTACATGGCCGGATCAAAGCTAT
>CAMZMU010000037.1:48261265-48275533 GCA_947311845.1 Poa pratensis | reverse complement strand
GTGGAGAAAAGAAAGAGGCTAGCAGGCCCTACTGATAAAGACAGTGATGAGGAAGATGTACAGCCAACAAAGAGAGAAAAAAAAAGAAAGAGCTAGCTGAAGAAAAAGAGGCTCGCAAGAAAGAAGTCAAGATCGAAATCGAAGCATTGTCATTGGGTTGAAGAATATCGACAAGACTTTCCATTCATCTTTTTGTTGCTATTTGGATTCCGTTTTCAAATAAAGTCATCTTGTAGTTAGAAATCACCTTTAGAATCATCAGCCTCTGTCCCTACACTGACTCGCTTATCCGGGATCGATCCCGGTCCTTTATTTCGAAACGAGGATAGGTCTCTCGCGGAACGAGGTGTAGATTGAGAAGAAAGATGAGCGTATGGTCCATACTCACTCGGGTTCACACTTTTTTGCAGGGACAAATGGGTACATGCCTGTAGATCTTCTTCTCACAGCGAGCACTTGATTACGGAGCCTGATTCTATATATTATTTATGGATTATTATAGAATCTATCTTTTTCTTCAAATCATAGTGGGAATCCTATTACCGATACCTAAACGTTTTCTTTGTCGAAACAGAAAGGAGGGAAATTGGATAACCGACGACACGAGTTTCCCGTTCAACGTTCCGCTTCGCTCCACTGTTAGATAGGCAATTCAATAGTTACCGACGAAAGGAGTTCCCCTTCTCTTGGCCAATTGACGTTCTGCTTCAATAAGTCATGACCTTCACTCTCCTCAAGTGAGGAGGGCATATTGTTTGACCAACGAAAGCCTCACTAGTTCCTTCTTCCCGTTCACTATTCCCGTAGCCTGATACGAGTTATTTAGTTCGTGTCTCCTTGTTCTTGGGAAGAACCGAAGGTTCATTCGCGGCACTCGTAGACATAGTTGTATTTCAGACCCTCTTCTTTCCCTAAAAAGCTAATAAATCAAAACAAGAGAAAAGCAGAAGCGAAAGCTCGAGTCGAAGAGTGGAGGTCGCTCGGTAACTCGAGTCGATCAGTCCCATTCATTCTTGCCCGAAACAAGTGGGCTATTCATTCCGGTGCCACCTTTGTTCAATCGAGTCCATGTTCTCTATTTCCCAAAACCCATTCGTTCACCGACCCGTGGACCAGAGGTTGCTTGCTTGGAATTGAGCTTTCTAGCTTTCTTTAGTACAATCTTTTTGCGAGAGCAACCCCGGGTTCGTTCCTAAGACTACACTCACAGCTTTCTCTGTTCATGTTCCGGCATAGGAGATCTAGTGGTAGGATAGGGGACAGAGCTTTAGGGCTGCAGTAAACCTCATATGCGCGTGGCTCATCATAAGACCTTAGCCTGATGTCCTACCCAAAGACTTCAAAGGTAGTCACAGGACAACCTTTCCGAGTTCTAACTTCCAAACCTATAACTTGGTTTGCTTGCCTGCTTCCTATCTGACCTATCAATCAAAGAAATGTTCTAGTTCCGCGATACGAGCTTGACTGTCGCTCTGAGACAGTAGATTTCTTGGTTGGGGGTCCCTTTATCAAAGGCTCCCTTCCCTACTGATCATACAACAAATGAAGGTGGTTAGAAAGATGGCACATCGATCTTCTGTACACCCTGTTCGTGCTGCGGAACGAAGAAAATCCGCCTTCCTTGGAAAACGAATTCCCGACTCCGAAGTATCAAAGGTGGGTGGCGCCTTCTGAAGAGCCCTTCATTCTGCGACTCAGATAGGCTAGGATTCGTGTCTCAGCCGGAAGGGGTCGTAGGACTGACTCAGACAAAGCGTTAGAAGTACGATCTCCGAATCTATAAGCTTTGGCCTGCCTTCTTCCCTTATCTAATCTCTTAGGTAATAATAAAGTGGTGTTAATTGTCACGCTAAGGAGCTGACCAGTGACATTTCTGTCTCAATTGAAGTCAACCTTACTATACTCGCTTGTAGGAGATCATCGCTCAGAAGGGCGTTCTTTCGCTAGAAAAACAAGAGTTTGAAGATCACCCACGAAAAGGTCAGAACTCTCGATCTAGCCCCACTTTCTATAGCAATTTATCGACATGTTGTTTCGAATGTCCTTGAAAAGGCCTACACACATACCCTGCCACTCGATGTAGGTTTTGCCAGCGATGTGTAGTGGGTTTGTTCAGTAGAGATGGGTAGAGCGCACAAGTATTGGAAGGAAAGTTTCACCCAAGAGAAAAAGTCTGTATTGAACTATGATTTGAATTCCTTTCTTATTAGTGAAAAATGTTCATTGCCTTGATCAGAGCCTTTAAGCCTTTTAGAAGCGAGCATTTCTGCAGCTTCTATTTTTCCTAAAGCTAATGAACCGAATGGAAGAGACTCACTTGGAATAAATAATAAAGAAGGAACCAACAAGAAAATCCAGAATTGTTCCAACCTCGGCTCGGGGTCTGTCTGGAAATAATAGTTCTCTCTCTCATCTGGTCTCGCCACAGTGACAAGAAAAACTAGTGAATAATTGGAATAGAACGCAATCGTCAACCAAAATCGGGTAGGATGTATTATAAAAGAAAGCCTTGCCTCACTCGCAAGTGAGGACCTCACCCCTCCTTCCTCATTTATTGATAATGGATAAATACAATGAATGTTCATTGCTTCCTCAAAACAAGAGTTCCACGGGCGGTTTTGAAGAAACCTCTTTAAGCAAGGCAAGGCGATTCATGAAGGATTCCTCTCCTCTTCTAGTTGGTCTATTAGACTATTATTACTATAAGGTCCCCTAAAACAGGCATACCCGTAAAGGAAAGGCAAGGGAAAATGGACGGAGATTGGTCAGTGGTCTCCTCTCCAGGTCGAGTATTTCTGTTGTTTTCTTTGATTTGGGTTAAGAACAGTAGTCGGACATTCCACTTTGTTAAGTTCTTTTTTATGATTCGACATAACAAGAACAGAATCACGCTCTGTAGGATTTGAACCTACGACATTGGGTTTTGGAGACACACGTTCTACCGAACTGAACTAAGAGCGCTTTCTTACGACGGGAGATAAAGCAGTAAAGAAAAGGATGATTTTTGTACCGCATGCATATAGCAAAATGAAACTCTGAATTTTGTCCAATTTGAATCGATCTCAATTGATCCCTCGTTACTGCCCATAGGAGAAGTAATAGGTAGGGATGACAGGATTGGAACCCGTGACATTTTGTACCCAAAACAAACGCGCTACCAAGCTGCGCTACATCCCTTTTCCAAATTGTTGTACAGTATCATTGTACAAAACCCCTGCCTTGTTTTCCACATCGTAATTTTGTCCTCCATCTATATACAACTTTCTTGTCATTTCTTCTTTTTGGTTTCATATAATAAATGATATACATCTGAAACCCAACCTAACGTATAAAGAATGAATATTTATCGGTAATGCTCAGGAAGAAAGAAGGGGTCATCTTTTTTTTTTATTCCACCCTCATGTACCCTTCTTTGCATTTTTTCTAAAGCCTGTTCAACCTCATATCACCTAGAACAAGTCATGGACTTCTTCAATGAAAGAAAGTCTCATGGAAACGTTTTCAACGAAATAAGAACCATACAAAATAGATTTATTGATCTTTTGATTTCTTTTTTAGCTGTTTTTTCTTTTATCCTAAAGATATGCAGAACGAGTGTATTATGAAATGTTCGTTGTCTAGCTTTGCATACATCGCTACTTAATCGTTTAGTGGTTATCGATGAAATTACTTCACCATAGAGAAAATATTATGGAAGTATATATTATTGGTTGCTTTTGTTTATGTCCAATTGGAAAAGTGGATCTTCAAAATTCATATGTTTAGCCTAAAGTACATAACTTGTGTTCCTCCCTAGTTCTTGCAAAGCCACCTAATCAAGCCTCACCTCATTTGTAGTTATAACATGTTCAGCTGAAAGCAAACTCCAAATCAAATTGGTTTACTATTAGTAACACATATACTTTTTGACCTTAGCTCTTTCTTTATTGTTCATTGAGCAGTTCAAATGCTTTGATTGCTTATAAGATAATAGGTGCAAATATTCTTCATTCGTTTCTTTTTTGAAATGCAAAATGGCATTCAAATCCATTCTTTCTCATAACTTGAGAATATGTACAGCGCAGAACAGAAAAGAAGGCAGATTTTATGAGTTGTAGGGGCGGACCCACTTCCACTGATTTCTTGCGGGAAGGTTCTATAAGGGAAGAAGAATCAGAGCTGTGACCTGCTTGATTTCTTTCGGAACGTCATTACGAGAGTAACAAAGAAAGAATAACGTAGATAGGAAGGAGCGAGCCCCAAGGATAATGAATTGGTATGCCGGGTGCTTACTTGAGCAAGAAGCCAAGTCATCGATAATCAAAGAAAGGTGTGAGTGAACGAGCCCAACTTTCCGATTCAAATATGACTCCTTTCCACTTTCAACAAATAGAGAAATCTCCGCTAGGCTAGCAGTGGGTAACCAACGTAGTGCCCCATTCGTTCCATGACATCCAATCAGTTCTCCTCGGATTCCAATCCAATCTCCCAATCAGTGATAAATAGACGGTCGGATGAGATCTCGAACGTTGTCCCTACCTACTGAGGAATCAAACAAAAGTGTACGTAGAAAAAGAGAGTGTTGGAAATGCATCGAGGAGAACTTACCTTGTGAGTCACTACTCCGGCACTGGGCAGGAATACTACTAGCGAGGCTTATAGGCGGCTAGTTCTTAAAGAAATCTGTCAGCTATAACCTAGCCTATTGAATCTGGTACGCCCGAAGCACGAAATTAGATAGGTAGCCCTACCTACGACTAGAAAAGTATCGTATTTTTTTCTTCCAGTAAATCTGCAACTCATTCCTTCCATTATGGAATATCATTTGGAGTGTATTTTCCCTAAAAAAAAAAAGCTTCGCCCTCACTTCACTGAACTTATTGGAAATGCCTAGGACAGAGTTCATTCACTTGCCCAGCAGCCCTACTCCTCATAGTTGATCCGAATTTCTATCCCTGATTGAGTCAATCAGGAAGAGGAAGACTTGATAAAAGATGAAAAGAAAGGATTGATTACCTTTTTAAGTCAAGAAAAGAAAGGAAAGGGTTATTTATGAGTTTATGTAGATGAAGTTTCAGATTCTTGGATGAGCGGAACATCTTTGAGACAAATCATCTCTACCCGGGTACATAGCTTCATCCAAACCATGGATCCACGAATTGTTGACTCGCTCTAGAAAATAGCTTCGTAGTTGGGAGCTCTGAACCGATGATCGATATGGTTTCCTAGGATGAGAACTATGGTTTACTACTTGACAATAAGAAAGTTGTTTTATCTTTTTTGCACTTTTTGAGGTGTTTTGCCTAGTCTGAATTTCCCCTTCTTCTATTTGATCAAGATGGATAGCAAAAAAGCATGAATAGGCCTACTGGGATGGAAGGAGAGAAGGACTGAACGAGAAAAGGAACTCTTTGTTTACCTTGGAATGAATTGCTCAACTACTTAGGTAACGAAACGTTCATCTACGATCTTTCTTAATTAAGAAAAGATAGGACTGTACGGCAGTTCTCGTTAGTAGATTCGCAGAACAGAAGAAGAAGTTCACTCTGACTTGCGCACTACAAAAAGGCAGCCAACGACTTCGGACGTACTCCGTCTTTCGAGCCTCTGTTTAGCTTAAAAAGATAAGGCGCTAGTGCAACGAACGCTGCTTTGGTGCGTCCCACCCCAACTAACTAGTGCTTGACTTGACTTTCCCCCGCGCCCTATCCAATGAATAAGGAGAAGGCCGGCCTATCAATGACCGAGCCAGTCTGATCTCCTTTATACTTACCTCAAACAACGAGCGAAGTCGAGATGTTGATGAGAAAGGGGCGAGTCTCAAGGCCAAAGAGTGCTCTTTGAAGGCTACTATGCATCCTTACGAATACAAGAGTGGTTTTTTTTGTTTTGGGTATAGCAGGACTTGAACCTGCGACCATTAGGTTAAAAGCCCAATGCTCTACCAACTGAGCTATACACCCGATTTTACAAGAAGGCTTGGTGCGGAAAAGAAAAGAGGGCGGCCTGGCCCCTTTTCTTCTTATCATATCACAAGGGCGCGGCTCTGTATGGGGCTCGTACTGTGGAGCAAGTCTGGGAGTCCTTTCCACTCATTGAGGATTCTATCTAAAAAAGAAGGTCAACGGGGGAGACTACAGTAGCTCGAACTCAGACTATCTACGAAAAAGGTAAAGTCGTCTTTCCTAGGGTTCGACCGAAAGGAGCTGTGTTCTATGGTTTGACGTTGTGGAGGTCCAGCACTCTTCTAAACGAAGAAAGAGGGGATTCGCGCTACCTCCTACTCCTACAGAAGATCGATTGGCGCGAACTTCCGATCGATTCCTTATTCATTGTTGCCGACCCTTACATCATCATAAAGAGAATCAAGATATCCCAAGAACCCAGCGGCGGGATGAATGACTAGCGCTCAAGAACAAGCAAGGGATGAGCGCACGGGAGCGGCGTTGCTTGTTGCTTTATTATCACATTAGAGAAGCGGAACCTCCAAGCTCAGACATCTCGAACTCAGAAACTACCCTTCTATCCCACCCTGCTCTTCCGGCATCGGAAGCAGAACTACCTGACCGAAGGAGATAGACAGGAAGGGAAGACGGTCATACAAAGGCCGAATAAAGCTCTCTTGAAGCTGCATCTGAATAGACCTAGAGTCACTCAGTACATACGAACCCTTGAATAAATAAGAATTGAGAAGTATGAAATGTGGGCATCATAACAAAAAAAGAAAAAGACCGAACTAGTAAGACTAATGTCTACTTATTTATACCTTTGAGAGGTCCACTTAGACTATTATTATTTTCTCTTTAGCTACGTAGGTTATATAAGATTCAATTCAATCTAACAAGCGGACTGGACTACCTTCGGCTACTACAAGATATTTAGAAACCTAAGAAGCTGAGCCTACTTTACGCACTTAAGGCAGCAGCAGATGATGAAGAAATGGGCGGTAGATGATAATGAGAAAGGGCGCCCCTTGGCATTTCCTGTGGGGGAGTCTGATTGATCCAATCACGACGAATGATGTCAACCCCCTGCGCCTAACTTGACTCTGATTCCCCCACTATGAGAGCTGATCCAGGGGCTAGTTCGGCTACAGAATGGAATTTACGAAAGCCCGTCTTTCCGACTCAATGTATTGCCCTTTGGGACCAGGATCTGACGAGGAAGTGAGAGAGGGGACACCAAACATAGGTGCGTACCATTGCCCCAATCCAATGGACTATGTCATACAGGGAGGAACCCTTGGAGGTTGGGACAGAAAGAAAGCAGGTTTTGCTTCCTTCGAGCTACCAAACTCTTTCGTCAGGTGTGGGTCAAGTTCCCTCATTATTGCTTGACTTCCCCTTTGGGGCACGAAAAGGTGGACTAGGACTTAAGTAAGGGAGAGGACAACCCCTGTTTCTGGCTTACCTTCAACGAGTGAGTGCTATTCCCATTCCTTACTTTGATCCGACCCTGTTCCCCGACCAGTTTGCTTGCTCACTAGAAGAGTCAAGCGAGAGCAGCTAGTTTAGAAGGAAAAGGACACCAGGGGCTATTCGGCCTCACTTGTCGGAGACTGAACTACCGCTCGCTTACTTGCTGATCAAGGAGGTCATTTCAACTTACTCTAAGCATAGAAGGAAGAAGATTTCAAAACTAACAAACAAATTGTCTTCAGCCCTACTTACTTATAGGCTGACTTGGCCCAGGAAACAAGGTTCTATTAGGCTTGCAGGGCTTAAAAAAGAATGAGCTAGATCGCAGGTATTTGGATACGAGGTAGTAGCGGGGTCTAGTCGAAGCGGTGCGCAAAGTGTACAAAGGCGAGTCTCACGGGCAGCGGCACGTGAGGGGTCTCCCGAACTTCATGGAAGACGCAGTTAGGGAGTTGGAAGATGCACTTTGGACTCCTGCACCAGTAAGAATTGAACTGGAATAAAAAGTCGGGGTAGCTAGTCACTCCGTTACTGAGGAAAGAGAGGATGGCATTTCCATAAGTAGACTATCCTTCTTACTGAATCCTTATCCTGCCCTCTCTACTCGGGAACAATTCATTATTAACTCGTACATAAGTTCCGGGCGTCGACAAGAGAGTTAGCGATCTACAGCTGGTTCGGTGGACTGGTGGTGACACGGGCGGGCCCTCTACTTTATTTGCCGAATCCAATCGATCATGGGCGGCCCTCTTCGTTCACAGTCTTTCTTTCCTTTCGAATCCAATTGTTCCAATCTGACCAAATAGCAATTCATTGAAATCATTCGGGTCACCTCTTTTTTAAGCACTTGACCAAGCCTATTTCTATAGAAAAGGACAGGAATCTATTGACTTTGAGTCTGTCTCCTACTACGAAATTGGAACTGAACACAGGATGGCAATAGTGATCAAAAAATCCCCTCGTACTACGTCATTATTTATTCTATTTTCCCTGGTAAGTGCTCCAGATGCAGTTGCTTTAGTTGACGTAGTGAGTGGAACCTAATTATCTGTTTCCTTGAATACCAGAGTTGCCTTTTGTAGATTAGAAAGCCAACAATTTTGCAAGGAGTTGATAATTGCACTTGAAGTAGTAAGTTTAAAGACAGTTGAAACTTAATGGCACCGTTTAACCAAGCACTCTTGTAGCTTTGGAAACTCTGTGTTCAGATCGGTGAGGCAAGAGACGAATTCATCGTCAGTTACCTCCACGATATCCAAAATACCCTCCAGACCATGAAGACAGATTAGTCCTGGCCTCTATGTGACTCTGTGTGTATGAGTGTGTGTTGTTACAGTATTTCCAGCCAAATCCCAAGAAGAAAAAAGAGCTAAGAATATGAGGTGGTTGAAATAAATAGAATCAAAATACCAGAAAGACAATCAAAATAAGCGCATTTGGGAGCAAATATAGTGACCATTAATGAGAGTCAGGTTCAAACAATTCCAGGATTGTAAATACCATAACAGCAAAGTAGAATGCACCAAATTGAGCCTATTACCGGTTCCAGGAAGAGCACACCAAATGAAAGAAACTATTACTCAAAAAGCGAATCACATCTCGATCCACAAACTGCCAAAAGCCTTTGTTATTCCATTCCCAGTGGAACGTCAACCTGTTTAACAACAATTTTCTAAGAAACTTGCTTAATTCTAAATGAAACAACCTGATTTTCAAGTGACAGGCAATATCCATTTAAACCAATTATGAAAGAGAAAAGGGCTAACTGCACAGCTAATTGAATTCCTTTTCGAGGTTGAGTTCATCTTGAAACCGCATTTGCTTCCTAATTAAACTGAGACTAAATCAGAATATTAAAAAAACGAAAGACTCCACAGAACATGAATGAATTCAGGTACATCACATCAGGCTGATATGTGCCGGTATCATACCTGTTTCAAGATTCTTGCTAAGCCCTTCTTGTTGCCACATATCCAGTTTCTTCTAAGGTTTCTTGAATTGCTCAAGTTCCTGCTCAACGCTTCTTGTCTAGCTCCAGTCTAGCACTTGTACCAGTCGCCTACCAGATCACGGCTTTGCTCCAATTCTAGCAGTCTCTCCAATTATGCAATCCTCTCCAAAATTGGGGCTTTTCTTCACTTCAGCACTTCCCCTCGCAGTGGATTCCACTAGGTTCTTAACCTCTTCCCAATTCTGAAACTGAAACCTGCGATGTCTAATCCAACTCGGCACCTAACCAGCTTGTCAGCATCGTAAGTTTGCCTCAACATTCCCCCTAGAAATAAAAAAAGAATGTAAATCTACTTTCATTTATTTATTAGGGACTTTTTCTTTTTCGATTTTATAGAATAAGTATGCTCTGGAGTAAAAGGATTCGAACCTTTGCATGCCGGTACCAAAAACCGATGCCTTACCACTTGGCTATACTCCAAACGGGGGGAAGGCTCGATGAAAACGAGCTGGGATATATATTTTTCAGAAGGAAGAGTTAGTTACCCTCGGTCTTCCTTCTTTCCCGGGAATCAAGGAAGTAGTAGCGGGACAGTCCTTTATTTCCCCCTTTAGACCAACTACAACAAGCTCGCTCCTGAGGATGTGGAAGTTCTGTTTCCTTGCCTTGCCAAGCATTTCATCTGACACTCTATCTATACTATAGCTAGATCAATTCCTATTCTTTCTTCCAGGCGACTTTACTCCAAAGAATTTGGCCTTCTTATCTTGACTCGATCTCACGAAATTGGATTGACTGGCACACCGCGCATCTGGCATTCGCTTCTCCTATCTATCTCTTCCAACTAAGCTGATCACTGGAAAATATGAAATCCTGCAAGCAATCATTCCAGAGCCAACTACGAAGATACCTGGTCTTCCACTCTGTTCACTGGAGGAAAGACAAGAAAGTCAACAATACCGGAACAGAGGAATTGGCTCGCTCCTTCGCTCGCTGGGTAAGCGTAGAATGCACACCAGTCTGGTATCAAAGCGTATCTACTTGAGAAGGAGACTACTTGAACAGATGAAATGGAAGGAAGAAATGAAAGTTCGATCTACCAACGTAGAGTCCGCCCCTCCCAGGAAGAATCAATTTGCTACTTTGGCTCATCAGTTGGTAAGTCTGTCTATGAAGTTCAGTGCCCAGAAAAGAGACAAAAAGACCAAAACAAGCTTTTTCAAGCTCTACAAGTCCTATATATAGTGTTCCACTAGATAGCCGTGTTAAACTAGTCCAGTCTTGCCGAGTTGCCTTATCTTCTGGTTACCTGGTCCGGTACTTCTACTTCGAGAGTGAGTTAGTAAACAGGATAAACTTTATGATCCATTTTTAGAAATTGCAATCACAGAATCAGAACGAGTGGGTCTAGAGTCCATCCTCACACAGTTGAAATGCAGCTTCTCCCTTCTCCTTTCCAAAAGCAAGTGGATCTCATAGCATAGCCTCAGACAATTCGAAAAGTAGGTCTCAGTCTCATTTTCAGATGCCATTTTCCACCGGAAATAGAATCCCATATTCTTTAAGCCAAGCCGCCAATCCTAGGGTCAATGCGGAACAGGAAACCATTGCTATTTGAGCAGTTAGAGAATCTAAATTCCACTCATTTAGAAATAGATCAGCGAATGCCAGAGGAAGGATAAGGGGAGCCTACACCAACGTAGTCTTAGCCCTAGAACACATGGAGCTTGGAGCACTGATAATAAGTCTGTCTGATTTTAAAGGAGTTTATGAACAATCACCACATCCATATTGAGGAGAAAGCTCACTCAGGCTACTTAACTTGTAAATACAGTTGCGCTCATGATAGGGATTCCGTTTATGGCGTGAGGTGAAGTTAGAAGCATACCTGGATATATACTCGATATTCATTCGGTTTAAGGCACCTTCATCGTAGGAACCCAGATCCCCGGCCGTTGGATAGGAGCACTGCCGTTACCGTGCTTAGAATTGATGAAATTAGATTTCTTACAAAACCCAGGATCTTCCTATTCGTAGGTGGTATACAACTACCCCTATCCCTATTGTTTTGATACATGGCGTATTGGCTTTGCCGTAGAGCTAGCTAAAGATCCATCTTTCCTGGATTAGTGATTACTTCAATCCATACCCCTATGGAATAAAAAAAGCAAGGGCAGAGGGACCTGGATCCGGAACCATACAATAATTCGTAGGAACCCACACCGGATAGAGGGCCGTCCCTTCCTCTTAAGAGGTGTAATTTGGGGATGACATTAGATAATCCGAATCGTAGTCCTCGCGGGAATGGTCGCAAAATGCGAAGGAGGACGCCTTGTCGAAGCTGGGGATCTAGATAGGTACCGATCTCGGTGGGGATGACCCTATTGAATCTATTGAATTTGTTTCATTCCTTTCATGCACAGATGAACCTTGTCCGCTTTGGAAGTACCTTTGCCCTGGAGGATTGTCCCGTGATTGAGGGATGGACTTTCTCTACAACTATTGCGAAACAAGACATATGAAAATCCGAAACAGGGAAGTACGAAACTAAAGGGAAAGTCTATCGATGAACTCCCTAGTTCCTATGTTTGCTTTGAGGCAGTGCTAATTGCTAATGTGTGAACTATCACTATACTTTAATAGATTTGAATTGTCCCCATCAAAGAAAGATAGGAAAATCTGGCCTATTGGGTGCCGATCCACTCGATCCTATGCTATGCATTTGTGACCAAGGCGAGGTAAGATCATGAATACAAGATGGCGATGAGTCATGCCAAGTTTGGGGAGTGTTGCTCGTACCCTCATTGCATGTTTTAAAATAGGGCATACTGCCTGTGATTTACTATTGACTTCCAAGTCGACACGAGATTCTATTTCTTTCTCTCTACACTATGTACTTACTTTTCCGGCTATGCGAGAGAGAGACTTTATCTTGGGTCTATAGGCACAAATCCAGTAGAAAATACCAATCCAACTTCCTCCTAAAATCACTTCTAACAGGCGAGCGTGACTTGTGCGCTTTTTCGTTAAATCGAGCAAATGGATGTGTTTTTCCAGCCACTGAGTATCTAGGCTCATTCCCTTTACCAAACATTGGAGTCGCTGCTCGGGTTTTCTCGAAAGCTTTTGCTTTCTTCGGTACTGGTACTTCGGAATCCGGTGCCAAGCTTTCTGATCTCTCTCCGTGAGGAGAAAATTCCTAGGATTGATGCTCGATTAGATAGTTGATTTGATTTTCTATTACTAGAGCTTGGCAGTGAAGACAGTGCAGCAGATTTTCGCACTACCAGAATGGGTCCTTATGATTCTCAAAGAATGATGAGGGGCAAGGCTGATACCTCGCAGGTGATGCTATCAACTGTGAAGAGGCTTCGAGGCAAGATCTACAAACGTCTGCCTCGGCTCGCTACCAAACTCGTAAGCAAACAGCGAGCGGGACGTGAAGCAAGCCAGCTACAGGTGCTAGACGGCTTTCTCGTCAAAGAGCGTTCTATTTCTAGGGAAGACAGTCTCAATCGGCCGTAAAAGACGGATTTGTTTATAACTGACCCATTTAGAATATACCACCCAACTAGTCACTCATGGGAGGCTTCACTTGTGAACTACAATTCCCGTACTACGTAGTATGATTGGTTGCTCAACTGCCCCTTAAACTTAAAGGAAGAGAAGGGCGAAGCATATACCAGTGTTTTGCCAACGGCACGAAGCGAATCTTGCAAGCCAGCCTAGCCCTACGCCTAGATTGATATTCACAAGAACTACTACGTACGGTATTCACAAGAACAATAAGTTGAGAGGAGGAGCAATAAAACTGGACGAAAGCAGTAGGAAGAAAGCGATGCCCGGGCGATGGTAGTACGAAAAGCTCGACTCCTTTGGATTCCGGATTAGAAGTAGCTCCGGCTGCGGCTAGAAGGCAGTTATCATAATTTGAGGATGATGGATTTCTTATTCACAAGCTAGATCGTATTATAAAGGAACGAGGCCCATCTATAGTAGGTGGGTCCCAGCTCTTCACGAGGGTCAGTGCGGCTTTAAAGCTCCTAAGTCGTCCACTATACAATAAAAGAATCGAAGCCAGAGGAAACAAGTGAAGGTGGATCAGCGATTCCTGTTCAGGTGGTTCCAAAACTAGAAACTATTCCTCTACTCGCTATGCGAAAAAAACCTGAGAAAATAAGTATAGTCTAGATCGTACTCATGAAACTCATATAAGAACAAGGTATGGAAATTCATCTTTACAGATCGGAGGAAGAGTAGGTTATTCAGCCCGAGACTTGAGATGATCGATCTTGAAATGATAAGAGAAGGACCCACCCCTATAAAGAAACTATTCCAATGACTTTGTTCGCTTCCCCTGAGGCAACGGCTGTACTCGGCACACAGACCTGGCTTATGAGCAGGATTTTTCAGCCAAGTGCGTATGGTTGCTACCTGTATTCTGATAGGCCACTTAATGACACTGGCTCCCAGTTATTGACTTATGAAGAATGGCTTCTCGATGGAAGAGAAACAATAATAGGAAAATAGGAAGCTGCAATCTGAACCGGCTAACTAGACAAAAGGAGAGAGATTGGCTCAGTTCAGTAGGAGGAATTTCTACCGATTATTGAGTGGTTTGTTTCCTTTCCCCTGAAAGGTCAAATGGTTTATTTGCACCTGTAGTGGGACACCTCTCCCAGCTCCCAGCCAGGGTTCAAGCAGGAAACTATGTTAAGGAGCTGATCCGAATACAGATACAAGGCCCCCACTCATCACAACGAACGGTGAGCTTTCCCACTAGCCTTCACAGGAGCAGCACAATCATGGCCAAAAACAAAACAAAAAAGATCGTAGTACGAGAGAACCAATGGCATTTATATATTCTAAGTAGTTTCTTCTTTTCTTTTTAGAGGACCTGGCCAACTCTAATTCCAATGC
>CAMZMU010000037.1:48228765-48256265 GCA_947311845.1 Poa pratensis | reverse complement strand
CTATGCAACGGCACAAGATTGATCGTACGCGGATTTCAGAAGAATGCAATAGATGCAGAGATTGTGCTAGGACAGCATTCTGGAACACGAGTTTTCTTGCCTCGAATACCATTATGTCCCTCTGATGATGAAATGTTCCCGTTCCGTTTCAAGAGGAAACAATTTCCAGTCAGACTCAGCTTTGCGATGACAATCAACAAATCACAAGGACAGACAATACCAAATGTGGGCGTCTACCTACCTGAACCAGTTTTCTCACATGGACAACTATATGTTGCGCTATCAAGGGCAACCGCAACAGCGAACATAAAGGTACTAACAGCAACAAGTGAAGAGGAGAAGACAAGTGAAGAGGAGAAGGAGAAGGAGAAACAGAAGAAAAAGAAGAAGACAACTAAGGAGAAGATCAGAACAACGGAGACGTACACAAAGAATATTGTGTACACAGAAGTCCTCACCAAATAGGTTATGTAAATATTTGAGGAAATAAATAACCATCCGTTATTATGTGTTCACTAATTACTGAACAATCTGTACACTAACTCACTTGTGCTTATTTAAAACTATGATCAATCTAATGATACAGCCTTCAGTCAGCCAATCACCATCTATATAAATTATATCTCATATTCACAATAGCACATGCAGATTGCTGCAAATTTATTTTCTGCAAATACCAAGTCATATTTCTTAATTCTGCCGTTACGATATATGGCCCTTTATTCCTCAGAATTACAAAGTATCGAAGCATAAATACTCATGTACCAAAGTAATTATCTTTGCTGAAGCTAAGTGGGGAAATAAAATCACCTGGGTACACCAGAATATATTTCAAAGCTCCAAAATAACCAATATGGAGGTAACCGTACATCAATTGGAGGCTATCTGGGGATATTTCAAAATTGACCGGTAAAATACATAATCGAATTGGTATCCTGCAAAAATAATACAGTTAGAAATGAGCATCATGACAAATACAATTCATGAGAACAGGGGGAACTTTAGTAAGAAAGATACCTTCCAGGATGAAGAGATCACGGAATAGTATCTTTAGGTAAGAAATAATCTGGTTTGTCTTCAAACCGCAATGATCGACAGTACTGAAAGTAAGAAACAAAGTCTGATGGGTAGGACTTGCAGAGTACATGACTCAAAATTTATAAAGTATCAGTACTGAGGTTATTACAGAAAATGGCATATAAAGTGTCCAGTAAGAAATTACCTCCACTGGAGCATTTTTAATGACTAATTTTGACAATTTTCTGCTCCTTAATGGCCCCGTTCAGCCCCTTCCATGGTAGGCTACTGAATGTAGAAATACCAACAGAGTTAGCATAATTAACAGCAGCAAACGTATACACTGTAGTATATAGAAATAGAGCAAGTGGGGTGCAGAGCCAGCTAGCGACGGCCCTGCCTCGCCGGCTTATTTCAGAGATCCATCTGAAACAATATACAGATAACAGTCCATGCACAATGATCCAGGACCTTGAATTCACAAACTCCACAAACAAAATAGTACAGGAAAGCCAACTCTAAGTAGTACTTCGACATTGCAGGTATAGATACCAGGTATGGAGGTAAAAAGGAAAATTAGTTGTATTTGGAGACATCTGTTCCAAAATAATTCAATCATCTCTAGAACAATCACAAATTCTTGCTGACCACACCGAACTGAAGACAATGGAAACTAAATACAGCTACCAGAGCATTCAAATAAATTGTACCTGCAACTCATCCAGCCGCCTGTCCACCTTCTACTCATCAGCCGATCCCTTTCCGTGCTCGCTGCAGCCAGCACGCCACCGTTTACCAACAGCGACATGGAGCAGTCAACGGCAAAAGACGCTGGTACAGATCAATCCACAACGCGCCTATTTCCCTGAATATCATTGAACTTCCTGGCGCCATCGTCGCCTCCTGCTGCCGCCACGGAAACACAAACGCCAAAAACGCCGAGGGGAAAGACCATGGAGGGGAAGGGGGCGCAGAAGAGGAACAGGAGCTCGCCGAGCTTCATCAGTGAGCAACGAAAAGGGGCCTGGGAGGGCGAGCGCAGCAGTGTAGATCTCACGGAGAATGAATGACCGAGACAAGAACAGAGTGGTTAGTGAGAGTGACTCTTTTTTTTGGTGACTCTATGGGCTAGAAGATGGGGGAAAGTGAGTGAGCGGCGACTTCCGTTCGGTGTGTGTGAGTTTTGTAAACAAATAGCACAATGGAATAGGGCCGCGATGCTGCAGTTTTCATGGAATATATGCAAAATAAAAGAAGATTATGGGTGTGCTGCCGCTGCGATCGAGACATTGATAGGATACCTCAAGTTTAATTTTTAAGGTAAGCGAATCTCTACTACTTAAAAAAGGAGCGTTTCATGTGAAGGTTTCTAAGAATAAATTACAACATGTTAAGATTTTGAAAAAAACGACACTTAACAATTTTACACACTTTTCCAACTGATAATTTAAGAAATTAAGATAAAAATCCATAGACAGAATATGTCTACACTTAATATGTAAATAGATTGCAAACTTATGAATTATTGAATGCAATTCAATTTAACGACGAATTATACGGCTCTATTTTACATTAAATTGTTTGCTGTCAAAGAGATACGAAATCATAGGGCGTGCCAACAAAATAAGTCTTTTCGTGCCCTCCTCTCCACAAACCCATATACACATCGGTCAAACTAAAATGAGAATTCGCCGGCGAACTCAAAACTGTCGACAATGTTGGAGAGGATGATTAAGAGTTCGAACGACGAAGATTTTTCCTCCCGTTGCAACGCACGGGCATTTTTACTAGTGAGTGTAAAATGCAATCATAAACCTCGAAGGAGAGAAGCCATCATAATTAATGCGTCCATACCTCGCAACATCATCGATTGCCCCTCCCCACCAGGATCGAGTCTCAGGTGAAAACGGACCCGTTGCTCCTTTGTCCTCACTGCCCACTTGGGGAATCACGGTGGGTGCACCACCGAAGCTGCAAGTGCCACTACCACTGGCCGGGGTCCTGCTGCAATAGATGGGAACATCTCTCCCTCTCTGAAAGCTACCTGAGCTCATATGGCTTCTTCTTCCTCTTTTATCGACACCTCCACTGAATCCAGGCGTGCTTGAGTCACTCCAGTCGCGCCGATGCGCGATCTGTTGAGCCCATCCATTGTTCTAGCTTATGCGAACTCCAAATCTGAGAGATCAACAGTGCGCAAGCGGGAGGAATCAAATTTGAGAATCACAGAGTATCTCAGAAATAGAGGGTTGATCAATGGATGGGGAGTCCTAGTCAGTGGAACAATACATGCCGGTCCGCACGAGCATGCTCGTAGAATAGTGGTGCAATGGAAATCACCATGGGAAGTCAAGAACGCATGCTCTGCCGCCCTCTCATTGCTGCTTCTATAATTCCCTAAAACTTAGCAACATCTCCAACAATAAAGGTGTTCTTTCCCTTGTATCTCATTTGTATGTTGAACAAGGCACGTCAATGGATGATTACTCGTTCGCCTAGGTTGTAACAGATCGCGGACGTCTATAAGTGGGAATTTGAAGGACTGGAGATGGTGGAGCCAAGTACTGGACCCACCATTTAATTAGGCTTGCTACGCTGATAGGAGGCGGAGATTACATGGTTACATAATTTGGGTAAATTCCGTGCATATGATTAGGCTTGGGCATTCGTTTTGGTTTTATCAGTCTGATCGCTTCGGTCTCTGACAACTTTGTGGTCTTCCAGACATGGCACCTTACTAATTTTGTACTTTCCAATCTTCAGTCATTTGGTCATCGGTCTTTTCGGTATGGTCTATGGTCAAGGCCAACAAACCGATTGCAGAGAAAGTTTAACATGAAGTTCATGTTTCATTCAAATTTCATATCACACCACAAGTGTATCATAACCAGCAGACAAAAAAAATGTGTTGTGCGGAAATCCGACAAGGCAGCATGAAACCACTACAACCCAGTTAACGAGGAGAAACCTTAGTATAAGGGCGTCTTCCTAGGCAAGGTGATTTTTGATACCTCCCTAGCGACAAGTGGCGCACTGTGGGGAGTTCTCTCACTCAGAGGTGAACCATAGAACTTCGACGCCCAAATCGTTTTTTGAAAATAAAAACTTCGACGAATTTCATTCAAACTATAGAAAATTTTACAAATTTGAATGAAATCTAAATAAACCTAATCTACTGGCGGCGCTTGCGGCACCTGGAGGCGCCTCCTCCTCGTCCTTCTCCTTCTTCACGCCGGTGTCGCCGCTGTCTGGAGGTGGAGGCGGAGCAGACGCCGCCGGTGTCTGGAGCAGCGATCCGCCGTTGCGGATGTGCTCCATGACGGCGTTGAGCGTGCGTTCGGGCACGCCCCAGAACGCCTCGCGCCCGGCGATGTTCTTGTCGCGCGGCGCCGGCCCAGGGCCATCCCAGCGGCTCATCTCCTCCTCGAAGAGCCGCTGAACGCCGCCTCATAGTGGGTGAAGATCGCCAGGTTCTCCGGGTCCCAACGCGGGTCGTCGCGCTCCTCCGGCTTGAGCTCCCGCCAGTAGTGGTCGATGACCTCGGCGCGGAAGTCGCGGTTCGCCCGCGTCAGCGAGCGTGGCACCGGGATCCCGCGGACGGAGATGGCAAAGCGGCCTCCGACGCGCATGTCGGGCGGCACCGGGTAGTCGTTCTCCCGTAGCACCTCCGACTGCTCGCAGAGGAGGGTGGGCGGAGCGAAGCCGTTCGCCGCCGCGCCTCCGGTGCGCCTCCAGTTGCTGGCCATGTTCTCCGGGTGCGGTGGCGAGGTTTGCGAGTGCGAGGGCGAGGAAGAGGTGTGTTTGCGAGCGGCGGGCCAGGCCTTTTAAGGTCGCCGGAGGCGGTTGCATTGATTGCGTGGATCACACGTTCGTTGGGAGACCCCAAGAGGAAGGTATGATGCAGTGTAGCAGCAGTTTTCACTCAGTATGAAACCAAGGTTTAATCGAACCAGTAGGAGGAAGAAATCACTTCTGAAGGTTGTCAGTGGCGCGCTGACGTGGAACCTGCACACAACACAATCAAACTACTTTGCCCCAACGAAACAGTGAGGTTGTCAATCTCACCGGCTTGCTGAAAACAAAGGATTAAACGTATGGTGTGGAAAACAGTAGTAAATTGCAGAGAATGAAAAGGAACAGTGTTTGCAGTTGGTTGTATTATCAGTGTAAAAGAATGGACCGGGGTCCACAGTTCACTAGTGGTGTCTCTCCATAAAAGATAACTAACATGCTGGGTGAACAAATTACAGCTGGGCAATTGACAAAATATTGAGCGCATGACAATGCATATATATGACATGATGATTACTATGATATTCATGTGGGCATTACGACAAAATACATAGACCGTTAATAATCCACCGCCAGGTTGTCATACCGAGTTCCCCGTTGGTATTAAGTTGCAAGCAACGGATAATTGCATTAAGTAATGTGCGTAATGTAAACAAATGCATTAGACCTAACGGCGCACCCTTAAGCTAAGCATCGGTTATTTTATCCTAGTGGCAACAGCACATCCACAATCTTAGAAGTTATTGTCACTCTCCCAGATTACCGGAGGCATGAACCCACTATCTAGCATAAATACTCACTCTTGGAGTTACAAGCATCTACTTGGCCAAAGCATCTACTAGTAACGGAAAGCATGCAAGATCATAAATAACATATAAGATAGATTGATAATCAACTTGACATAGTATTCAATATTCATCGGATCCCAGCAAACACAACATGTAGCATTACAATAAGATGATCTTGATCATGATAGGCAGCTCACAAGATCTAAACATGATAGCATAAAGTGGAGAGACAACCATCTAGCTACTGCCATGGACCCGTAGTCCAAGGATGAACTACTCACGCATCACTCCGGAGGCAGGCATGGTGATGTAGAGCCCTCCGGTGATGATTCCCCTCTCCGGCAGGGTGCCGGGAAGAGCTTCTGAACCCTCCCGAGCTAGGGTTGACGGCGGCGGCGTCTCTGGAACTTTTCGTGGATAATGGCTCGGGTATTTAGGGTTTTCGCGTCGGGAGGAATAAATAGGCGAAAGGGCGGCGGCTGCGGAGCCACGAGGGCCCCACACCACCCCACGGCGCGGCGGGGGGCCGCGGCCCCATGGTGTGGGTGCCACGTGGCCCTCCTCCGTCTCTCCTCTGGACTCCGTCTTCGTGTTGGAAAAATAGGAGGTTCTGTCCAAGTTTCGTCCAATTCCGAGAATATTTCCAGACTAGCTTTTCTGGAATACAAAAACAGCAGAAAACAGGAACTGGCACTGTGGCATCTTGTTAATAGGTTAGTCCCAGAAAATGCATAAAAATGCTATGAAGTGTATATAAAACATGTAACAATTGGTATAATATCAACATGGAACATCAGAAATTATAGATACGTTTGAGACGTATCAAGCATCCCCAAGCTTAGTTCTACTCGTCCTCGAGTAGGTAAAACGATAAAAACAAAATAATTTCTGAGGTGACATGCTACAATCATAATCTTGATCAAATAATATGTAAAGCACATGTTATGAATGAAGTGATCCAGGTCAATGGTCTATAGTTTGCTAGCAAGTAGATAATGAGCAAACAACTGAATCATATAAGCAAAAACTTTTCATGAATAGTACTTTCGAGACAAGCATCAAAGAGTTTTGCATAAGAGTTAACTCATAAAGCAATAGATTCTAAGTAAAAGGTATTTAACCAACACAAAGGAAGATTTAAGTTTCAGCAATTGCTTTCAACTTTCAACATATATATCTCATGGATATTTGTCAACACAAAGCATATAATAAGTGCAATATATAAGCATATAAAAATTGTTGCACCAAAGTTGACACTAGTGTTTGCTTCTAAGATAGAAAGAAGTAGGAAAACTGACTCAACATAAAAGTAAAAGAAAGGCCCTTCGCAGAGGGAAGCAGGGATTAAATCATGTGCTAGAGCTTTTTAAGTTTTTGAAATCATATAGAGAGTAAAAATAAGTTTTGAGAGGTGTTTGTTAATTGTCAACGAATCAGAAAATGGAAAGTACAATATGACCCCTGCCAACCAGACTTTTAAGAGCGGCTCCCATGAAGGACGTTATTTCTACCAGCAAGGCAGATCATCCCTCTTTCTCTTTTGTTTACACATGCAGATATTTCACTGTTTGTCATTGCTTGACTGATAAATCAGGGCAAAAATGTGAAGAGAATTAAGCGGTTAAAGTTGTAATTAATTGGGACTGGGCACCCCATTTGCCAGCTCTTTTTGCAAAATTAATGGATAAGCGGATGTATATGCCGCTAGTCCGGTGGTAAAGTCTGTTTGACAGTTGACATAAAGACATCCACCCCGTCCTCATGAGCTTGGTAAACATTGACACAAAATAGGAGTAATAATTTTTGAATAGTTTAAAGGTAGCACATGAAAAATTTACTTGGAATGGCAAGGAAATACCACATATAGGTAGTTATGGTGGACACAGATGGCATGGATTTTGGCTCAAGGTTTTGGATGCACGAGAAGCATTCCCTCTCAGTACAGAGTTTAGGCTAGCAAGGTTATTTGAAGCAAACACAGGATATCAACCGACACAGCAAGGCTTATATGAAAACATATTGCAAGCATTATAAGACTCTACACTGTCTTCCTTGTTAACCAAACCCTTTTACTAGAAAATATCTAGACCTTAGAGATACCAATCATGCAAACCAAATTTCAACGAGCTTTACGGTAGTTTTCATTAATAGGTTTTAACTACATGATACAAAAGCTTAAACATGAACTACTTGATAACTCAAAACAATTGACAAGTATCAAATTATCCAATACAATGATCTACAAGAATATGTAAGCTTTTTCCATTATACCATCTACCACATGCAACATTTTCTGTTCCAACCAAACACCAATCAATTTATTTCAACATAAACTCTCCAAACAATTATAAGTGAAGCAAGAGAGTACTTTCTTTAAAAGAACTAACAGCTCTGAATAAGAGATGCATGAAAAACAGGAGCTAAAAGCATAGCAATAGCTAGATAAGAATACTCAACAAGTATAAGTGAAGAATAGGAGTATTCATATGAAAAAGCGGAGCGTGTCTCTCTCCCAATCAAGAATGCTGGGGTCCAATCAAGTTGACCATAAGAAAAATAAAATACTGAAAATAAAAGCACACAGACGCTCCAAGTAAAGCACATATGATGTGAAAGAATTAAAATATAGTTTCACTAGAGATGACCTGATAAGTTGCTGATGAAGAAGGGGATGCCTTGGGCATCCCCAAGCTTAGACGCTTGAGTCTTCTTGAAATATGCTGGGGTGATCCATGGGAGCATCCCCAAGCTTAAGCTCTTCACTCTTCTTGATCACATTATATCATCCTTCTCTCTTGACCCTTGAAAACTTCCGCCACACCAAACTCAAAGTAATTCTCATTAGAGGGTTAGTGCACAATCAAAAACTCACATGTTCTATAAGGACACAAACATGACCGTTACTTTTAACATTAGCTACTGCCACTGATGTTACGTTGCTCAGATCGAAAAACTTTAAACTAACGAAAGATGCGTACATATCTGAGGATCACGCACAAAAAATTTCAGGTTTAATTAAATTTTCTGTGATTTTACAGAATTAAAACGGTGAACAGCGGAAATCTGTTCCTGCGCAGAAATCCAAATCTAGCATCATCTTCCTATTAGAGGCAATACTTGGCACAACAATGCGATAAAGAAAAGATACAAAGGGATTGTTACAGAAGTAAACAACTCATTGACTCAAATTTTTTTTTGCATAAATAAAATAATGGGTTGTCTCCCATAAGCGCTTTTCTTTAACGCCTTTCAGCTAGGCGCAGAAATTAAGAATCAACTGTTTCCAAGTGATGAAGCATCAACAATTTTACGCTTAGCTCTCTTACCCTTACCCTTATCTTTAGGAAATACTTGGTTACACATAGGTGAAGAGGCTAAATTCATAGTGTCTTGGCCCACATCTATTATTGCTCCAAAGCGTTTCAACAGAGATCTTCCAAGCGCAATTTGTCCTACTCCTACACATTCAATGACAAGATAATCAATAGATATTGTTATCCCCATGGAGTTTTGTAAATACTCCTTCGGCTACTCCTCTTGGTAATTTAATAGTATTATCATCCAAAATTATACAATCTTCGCATTTGGAGAGCTCCCAAAGATTTAAAGAATCAAAATATCCTTGGGCATTAAACAGAATTCAGACATAATATCACAGCGAGCATAAAAAGTTTCACCATTGATAACAACTTTTACTGAGGGAACCATCCCGATGGTTCAAAATTTACTGGCACATTATCATAGTGTTCACAAATTTGATTATACCCTTCTTTTAGACTAGACATGTTTGTTTCAAGAGTGTTAAGTCTATCACTTATGCTTGTCAAAGCCAAATCAATTTTACTGATTGGAGGGCTAGAAATTGTAATCATTTTTTTTATAGCATTAAAAGCTTGATCCCCATCATAACGAAGGAAATCTCCTCCTACCACAGCATCTAAATCATATCTGTAGCAAAGAACAAGAACAAAATAAAAGCTACTAAGAAGCAGGCTTAAAGTCATTTTAGGTTCAGTTTTAGCATAAGACTAAAAAATTCTAAACCAAGCATATTTAAAACTCTCCTCACTCCCTTGCTTGAAAGTGAAGATCTCTTCCTCAGGTGACATGATGACATGACTGGAAAATAATAATTCGAAAAATAAAAGTAACTATTTGATGCATGTAAAATGCATACATGAACTTTGCACTTTAATTGCTTATATTCCAATCATATTTGCATCATATAAGGGTTATATCAATGTTTTATAATGATTATTGGGAATATTCATCTATTTCCTATTTTTATGGAATTAACCCTGCACAGGCAGAAAACCCCGTTTTCTTATTTTAATGTTTCAGGGACCCAAACGTCAACGAAATCACCTGGAAATTTACGGGCGTCAATATTTGGAAGGAATAAGACCTGTGGGCGAAGGAAGCGAGCAAACGGAGGCTCGAGGGCCAAACGAGGGGGCCCACGCGGCCAGGTACTGTAGCCGCATGGGACCCACCCATTTGGGCCTCGTGGCTCCGTTGCCTTCGATCTCTTCTCCACCGACATCGTCTTGACCTAAAAACGGCTATAAAAAAGGTCCCCTGACGTTCTCTGGAAGGAGCGCCGCACAAACACAGAAACACCGAAACGGAGATCAGGAGCTGCAGATTGGAGGGGGAAAACTCCGGCGGGGCGCTGCCGGCGTGGTCTCCATCTTCTCCATCGACTTCTCCACCGTCTTCATGATGAAGAGGGAGTAGTCCACCTCTGGACTATGGGTTTGTGGAAGTAACTTATGTATCTCTCCTCTCTTGAGCTTCACTAATTAGCACCGTATGAGCTGCTGAACATGATTACGGTCACCGTTGTAATACCTTTGTGGTGGATCTTTATGAGTTAATATATGTTTGAGATTGCAATGTTTGTTTCAGTTATGAGTATAGATGCATATTATGTACCCCGTTCTTGTCTACTTGTTTTGATCAAGCATGTTTATGAGAGCGTGTGTGGGGGAACGTGTGCATTAGTTGGAGTAACGGGGGGTGGCTAGTGCAGTGAACGTGAGAGAAAGTTCTGCGATCCACTTTGGTATCTTTACCTTACTTTGTTGTCTCACTAGGGATAAACTAAAATACCATGCTACCGGGGATGTGGGCGTGACCATTGCCACTACTCCATGACTAGATCTAGCATGTTCTTATTTTCACTTCATGTCATGATACTTAATGCTATACTCTGAGTTATCTTAATTACTAAGGTGTTATGATTTAGTTCGCATCTTGGTGGAGTATAAGAGAGGTTAATAACCAAAAGATCTCTATGTTAGGACGTGATACCCATATATCTAAGTAACTTGTTATCAAACCCTGTGTTGCAATCTCATATGTTAACTGTGTGTGTTCCATTGTCTACCACTTTATAAAGAGAGAGTGCATTTGTGAAACCATGAACCCCAGTCCATTTTTAATCATAAGAAACACCTTTCCAACACCATATACCACTTTTCTATTTTCAGCCATCATTAAATCCGAAAATACAAAAATACTTTTCATCTTGCATACATCATTCAAAAACCCAAAAATATCATTTACCATTGCATCCACCATCATTGCATATTTATTTCTTGTTTGCATTGCATAACTATCCTGATATCATTCTTACACCTTGTGCTTGACAACCACAGGACCAAAACATCTAACCTTGTTTTGTAGGTAACCAAAAGAAGGATAAGAAGATAAATCTACCACTTCAGATTCCCCGAGAGTTCGATATTAAACCCTCGAGTCACCCCTCGTGGGGAAAACTGTCTTCCACTTACTATACACTCTGCACTTGGAGTCTCAACCTAATCCCGTTTACTTTTGCAGGTATCAAGGCCTTGCTCTTCGGGACCATCAAGACGTTTCTGGCGCCGTTGCCGGGGAATCGTAGCTGAGAGATTTATCCAAGGGTGTGCATCATCGCATTCATCTCACAACAAAGTCAACGTCACCAACTTGTGCTAACACCTAAGCTTGGGGAGGTTGCACCTACGTGAGCACCATCTTATCCATCTTTACTTACAAAGCAATTTATTTGTTTTGTTAGTGTCATTGCATATCATATCATATTTATTTCAGTTTTGCATAAAAAATTAAAAATACAAAAAAAACTTGCTATCATGGTGCTTGGAAACAAACAAGGAGGGAGTTCTCTAGGGAATTATGTTTCTAGTTTTAAACAATATCATGGAGAAACATTAAAAAATGCTTGGGTAAGAATTAATAGGATGCATTATGAAGATCCTATACCTTGTGAAGATGAAAAGCTAAATCTTTATTTCTATTATGAAATAGATCCTTGGTATCAAAATGCTTTAGATGGGGCTACAGGTGGAAGTTTTGTCTTGTCAACACCACCTTGTGCAGCCATGACACTTAGAAGGATTTTTGGTAGCTTTGTGGGTAGCAAGAAAAAGTTGGAAGACACCACAATAGCACTTGCTTCATCAAAGGATAAATATGAAACTAAGTTAGAAAAGCTACCTAGTAAGGAAGATTTTGAGCAACTAGTTTCTTATTCTGAAAACATTATTCCAAGGATAAACAATGAATTGGTTAATGTTGTGCATAAGTTAAGAATATGTGAGAAAGAATTCCTGGAAAAAGATGTTTACCTGAACAATATTGAGGAAAAGCTGGTTCGAGTTAGTGATTCATTAAGAAAGGATTCAACATTTAAACATGCGAGAGAAGTTCCTGGTAAGCAACAAGTTTGGGTGAAAAAGGAAAAGAAAGTTGAGGAAGTTAAAATGCTTAATGAAGTCAAGGATCCTTTGCTTGACTTAGAAAATTGTAGCTTGCATGAATTAATATCTATCTTACAAAAATTTGCAAGTGATCCTTCCATCAACACTAACCAAGCAGGTTTTGGTTCTTATATTGCTAATCATGTCTTGAAAGAAAAGATTGCTAGGTACAACCAAGAGGCTATGATACCACCTAAGCTTGGGGATATGTGGATACCTAAGGTACTACTTTCATCCCCCGCCATGATCTAGGGATTTAGTATTTCTGAAAGGAGGAGCGGGAGGGGGGGCCTGGCGAGCTCGGCGTCGAGCGAGGACGACACGGCGATGGGCGGCCACTGCTGCTACAGGGAGAAGATGAAGATTTCGCAGAAAACCCCCTGGACTACTTTTTCTATTTGCATTTAGGTCCTTTTCTTCCTCTGGATTAAATAGACAGCACTGTATTTGAATTATTTGGGCCACTTAAATATTTTAGAAAATTATAAGAAAATTCATGTAGCCTCCCCAATACATGTAGAAGCTCCACAAAAATTGGGGAGTCAAAATAAAATGTTTTGAACCATATTTGTTCATAGAATTTAAATATGGCATTTTTGGATAAAAATCAATTTGTCAAATCAAAATATCTTTGTAATTGGAGATTAGAGAATTAGGGAGGGAAAAGTTGTAGGAATAAATGGAGAGTGATTAATTATTCCTCCTCTGAATTTTTGTATGAAAGAAACTTAATTTCTCACTTGGAGAATTATGTTTGTCACTTGTCACATGATTTTTCTTGTTTTAGCTCTTGGTTTTATTTTAGTATTAAGCACAACTGAGGAATTACCCTCACAAGCAACAAACACACAATATCAATAACACAACAATATCAACAACACAATCATATCAACAACACCATCATATCAACAACACAATCAAGACCACACAATTCAAACCACAAGAATAAATCATACCACCAATTCCATAATTAACAATACTATCTTGTAGAGATGATCACACTCAATTATGACAAGATGATGTTTTAAAGAATATCTCAACTCATAACTTAATAGTTTTCAAAAGATTTGATAAAGAGAAATATGTGGGGTAATATATTTCGCACTAGTGTTATTTTAAAATGGAGTGGAAATAAGAGTGTATAAAATGGGAGTTGCATACACATGCAAAATATCAAGGTTGAAATATAGATAGGAGATAACATATAGATCTCCATATTTTTGGGAACACATAATTTTGGAAATCACTTTTACCTTCTCAATAATGGATGTTTTGGTTGTTGCCAAAACCAAGCATCATTGAAATGAACTTTGGTCAAAATAAGAAGGGTAGAGATATATGTAATCTATTCTTGTCATAACATGATCACCAAGATTAATATGTCTTTACTTAGGTTGGGTTCTTGGGTTGATATTTACTAGCCGTCAACCTACACCACTAAGTCAAATGGAGAGGAAAGAAAGAAGAAAGACTTAGAGAAAAATAGGTGGTTGGTCTTCTTGAAGTTCCTCTTGATTTTCTTCTAAGTACTTTTACTTCTTAGAGATGCTTTTGGAGTCTGTTTTCTTGGTTAAGTCCTTCATTGGCCTTCCAGCTTCATGTTGAGAAACCCAAGGATGACAAAATAATTTCTAAGGAAAGTACACCATTTAGAAGATGCTAAATTTTACTAAGGAAATACTTAACCAATTTTAAAATGCCAAATTTTTCTAAGGAAAATATTGGCAAAAAGAGTTATCAAAATATTTTCTAAGGAAAATGATATTGTCGAGAGGCCATATTTTCTAAGTACCTTGTCATGCATCTCAACCTTCCAAATTATCACTAAGTTAATATATAGCTCGAAATGTGAAGAAAAATAATTCTTAAACATTAAGTATTATTAAAATCCTCCTAAAAAGGAGATAAATACAAATAAATAGTAATTCACAAAAAAATATTCTACAAAAATATTAGGAAGGTTCCTACGGCTAAAGATTAACTAAACAAAGTTATAGCAACTAGCCGTCAACCCGTGCCACTGCACGGGCTAGTATTCTTTTAAATTAAAAATACAAATTAGAGCAGTCCCTATTCAAAACAGTTATTTGGGAATTGCTTTCAGAATTATTGGTTACAGTAAAGGAGAAAATAGAGATTATCTGTTGGAAGCTGATTATAAAGAAGTGACATAGTCCAATCGGGTAACTTGTAGGAAAAGTATGTTCACCCAATCAGTTTGTGAACCGATCATTCTTCGCTATTACCATGCCCAAAGCAAAAAGTAGAGATTATCTGTTGAAAGCTGACTATAAAGAAGTTACATAGTCGACTTGGGTAACTTGTAGGAAAAGTATATATATTCACCAAATTAGTTTGTGAACCGATCATTCTTCGCTATTACCATGCCCAAAGCTACAATTATCATATGATATTGAGGAATTTCTTATATTCATTTTCTACTCAATAGCACCAACGATTTGCATATGATAGGATCACATATTATTTACACACAAACGACTTGAAAATGGCTGTATTTTAATTCACCCAGAACGGAATTTGAGCTATAACATACCACATGTGCTGAGAAGGAAACTAAAAAAGTTTCAACGTTATTTAATTGCTGACGACATGTGTTTATATGAGTAGAAAATCAAAAATATAAACTTGCTATAATTAGTTTTTATGAGATAACTCTTAGGCATCATACATTTAGTTAAAAAAATGCATCAGCTTGCCCTCTGTCACAGTAGCCACGTATAATTTATATAAAGAAATTCGAAATTGATTGATATGTATGAATCTTTAGTCTGAACAAACAGAAATACAATATGTACAACCCTAACTTTAGACCATATTTCACACTATGCATGGCCACGGGATATGGCAGAATTCATGCTTCTTCAACTACAATCAGCTTAATCTTGTCCATCTATATTAGCTTGATGCGATGCTAATATTGATGCAAAAATACATTATTCGAAAACTGTAATTATTTTCATAGAAAAATAGAAACAGGATGTTATATATCAGTATCACCTAAAATAGTTAACTGTATAAAATAGAACATCAGTATACTATTGGAATTGATACCTCATTAGTTGTGTATATCTCATACGGAGACTTCGCCCGTGAGAAAATTTATTTGGATTTGTTCCCGAGAGTTGCCATGCCAATATATAGCTATAGAAAACCCATATAGCTCCATGAATCCACCATATTATGATGATTTTGATATGAAAAAGCAGTGCTGAAGTAACGTACAAAAGCTTCAAGGCCCTGGCCCTCGAGAAGATGTTATCGAACATAGCTAATTTTTACATATCTTTGTCTGAAGATCCATGCATGCAAATAGCAATATATGGTATGTATGGAAGGCAGAGAAAGCTGTGTAAGTTGTGGGAGACTCATCCATTATAAATATAGATGGAAAATGCTGTAAATAAGTCAGAAGGGAGAGTGAGGAAAGTTCCATTAAGAATATCTGATAATAAATCCAATCAAATGCTTAGCCAACATTTGTCTATCATATTCTCGAAAACATAAAGCTATGAACTATAAGAGTGTGCACGGGGAGAGGCTGACATTATGTACAAAACTATTAAAAATATAAGAAAAAAAGTAGAGCTTTCGGCAGAACTGTAACATAAGCATTGAAACCTGTGGTTCTTTTTTTTTTAGAGGAAACGCAAAAGGCTTTTGCGTTTCTTTACATTGAAAACGCAAAACCTGTGGTTCTTCTTGATGGTATAGGGAGGGAGACATACATCGTGATTGCCTCGCACTGGCATGCTGCCGATAACTCTATGTTTTTCTAAACAACGACTTGAGCATACCACATACTGCAGAATATAGGCATACGTATATATGGCACCATTAAAAACTGGAAAAAAAAGAACATCACCTTCAGTACTGAGCTTCTAATGTTTTTGATGTAGATTCTGCAACAAATGCTCCAAAGAAGAATTGACGTGAATGTGAATTATAACATCTTAAATCTCATGGTTGATACAAATCAGAATCATCCTTCCGAGGTTTTTTTCCAGTTTCTTAAGGTATATCACGAAGCAACTGGAGGGGTAGGAAATTAGGAACTACTCAGTACATTTTACTGGAGCATCCAAAGCTGTAAAAATACTCTTACCATTCACCTACTGTAGAAACATATATCACAAATTCACAATGAATACTGAAACATCATGGATATTGATAGGTTCATGGACATGATATTTTTACTATGCAAAACCTCTGCCACCTTAACATTTTTGCAAGCAGTCAAGTACGCATGAATCTACCCTAAGCGAAAAAGAACCTTCCCTTGAAGCCATAACTGGTCGAAGTTTCACGGTACTGACAAAGAGGATTATGAAATAGAAATAAATCAGGTCGCATCCCATCTCAAATTAACTTCAAGTACTGCATGGCTACAAATAACAAATATTTCTTTATTTGGAACCTGACTATTCATCTAGAGATTTATACACGCGACTAAGAAAGTATTAGAACAAAGGCAGAATCCTTTCCTAGTATTTAGGCCAAAGGACCATACATACTTGGGAAGAAAAATAATATATAGCAAGAAAATATTAGAACAAAGGATGGTGAATGTTTCGGTTGATTTGAGATTCTTATCTCTATCATACGTATGGACAAAAGCATTTGTCATTTTCAAATGCAGCTACTCTTCAAAAATATGCATGAATCAGTAGTAGTTCATCTATGCATGCATGAAAAGAAGAGGTCAAGGCTGTCATTAGGTACCTAATAGCTTCTTATCACTAACAATATAAAAAAGAGGCGAAAACAGGAAATGTCAGCTCACCAAAACTCATATTCATAACCTGGAACCATTCATTCATGTGCAGACTACAAAGGATTAACTACATATATGAGCAAAAGGACAGGTGCCGTCAAGAGATGGTTCATCATACTTCCAAATTGTAAGCAGCAGTATTGTTTCTAACCTTGATATATCAAAGTTGTGTTGGATCAGTTCAACTTCAGTCCTTTTTCCAACATCAGCAACCATAACAGCTTTGTGAAATAGTGAAGGAATAAAAAAGTTGCCTCAGCTGTCAGTGCAAAGCAACTTGACATCCAAATTTTGACTCCAAATGGCAGAAGTCCTCGCAAGATAATTTATCACCTGACTACAGTAATTGAATCCTGGAGCGTCCGAGCATGGCAGGTGTCAAGGTACTGTATACATAACTGATTGTCTCTTCAAATAATTGAGGAGATGAAACACGTTGTAGGGAGAAGAAAACCATATGGCAAATCGTTGGCATGAGGTATGCAGTAAATAAAAGCATCACCTAATAGTATTATCCTCCAATGAATAGCACAGAAAAGACGGTGAAGCAACACAAATTATAAAAAATCACTGTATTGGCTGGTCGTCTAGCAAGTAGATCAGCTAGAGACATCAAGTCAAGCAGAGCTGTGGTGGTCTGCCGGTAAACAAAGCATTAATTTGTATAACGTGGCTGAGAGCCTAAGACCCAGAGCATTATTATTGCAAGTAGGGAGCGAGTACTTTGTGATCAAATCATCGTCGAGAGCTCCGGCGCAACGCTTCACCATAGTACTATTTTGCAAACGTAATTAGATACCTGTGAGACAATATAATTAATAAAAAGGCTATTCAAAGCTTCTATAAACTTATCCCATGACCCACTAATTAAAAGGAGAATTTATGTCATACAATCTAAAATATGAAAATATCTGAATCCAGCTAGTTTAAGTGATTAGCACCAAAGTCCATAATTGCACATAGAAGAATAAGGAAGCAACACACGTATGTGCTATATGCATATTTAATATTATGTGAAGGCATACAGAGAAAGTACACAATTAAATACTTAAAACCTAGAGCCTCTACAATGAATCGACATCCAGGATGTTACAAAAAGTTGTTCACTGAGAATTCTTAATGATTCAGGGAAAAAAGAATTTAATCTGATGGAGATCACATGCAGGAAACCCAAATCGTACCGGGCATTGTGTTTGTACCTGAAAAGGAGAAAAGGTAGTTAAACTGGATAGGAAGTTGCAGAGTGTTTCTGCTAGAACAGCCTCTCAGGCGTATCAGCGTATATCTGCTGCAATCGCGATCGACCGGCCGGGAGTTCTAATCGTACATCAGATCATTAACCCATAAAGGGAAAGCTACGAACTGAATCAGCTGAAGAACGTAAGCTGCTGCATTATTTTGGTCAAGGCTGACGCGGTGATGGATCCTGGAACAATCGATGGCACAGCTTGTCAAAGAAAAAAGAGGACGTACTTGATGGTTGCGCCCGTGATCTTTGTTTTGGAGGGGGAGCAGCTTGGGTGTCAGCCGCCACCGTCACCATGGTCACAATACGCACAACGCAGAGATCTTGAAGATAAGCTGGGACTGGAAGCTTCTATTCCTTTGACGAAGAACGTGATGGATATCTCGCTTCGGATTGAAACATGTCGGCATGTCGCCGCTGGATCCGGAGAAGGATTATTTTTCTTGTGTCGGCTGTTGCTGCGGAGACGCACCAGGCTGAGGAACCGGACTGTGGCCACGTTGATACTCGTCACGCAGGAATCAAGGATGTAGAAGAGATTTATTTTCTTTTCCTTTCACGACAGAGAGGAGATAGGTTTCTTCTGAGATTTGGTAGAGGATGAAGGAGAGGAAGCGTCCGCCATGGAGAACAAAGGCTGCTCGATCTAAACAATTAGAAATTGATTAGGACTCCGGAGTCGGCAAGGAGATTACCAGCGAAAGAGCAATCTCAGCTATTCATCCATAGATCTAACGGTGGAAAACAGTTTAGACGTGAGGATTAACGTGGAGGCTTTTACGGTGCCTCCAATTAGTAAATATAAGATTGGATTTGCCCAAAAATAATTTTTAAAACTCAAGTTATGTCAATTTTACTTAAACAAACAATTTGAAAATTTGAACTTATTTAAATTTGTCAAAACATGAAACTAACCATACCGAAAGTTTCTACAAGTCATAAGCTTTCCAAAAATATAAAGTTTGCAAAATTTGGCCGAGCCCATAAAAATTAATGATTGTTCTAAGTTACAGGGACTTTTCTGCAAAACCGCAAAATTAAAATAAAACAGAAAAATCTTCTCCACGCTGGCGCTGACGAGGCGTTGACTGGATCTGACTGGGCTTGACGTGGCGCTGACGTTGCTGCTGACGGAGCGTTGACGAGGCGTCGACGTGGCCGAATCTGATTGGCTTATACCGCTTCGCGTGGTGATCTAATCTAGCGCGTTGATTACAGATCGGACGGCTCTGGGGTCGTTGACCAGAAGCGAGCGGCACGGCCGGCCGGAGAAGCTCCGGTGGCGGTGGTTCCATTGCCGGACTTTCGCCGGAGAATGAAACAGAGAGAGAGGGGAGGAGTGGGGCATACCACGGTGTGCAGGCGGGCGCGGTG
The DNA here is from genome assembly GCA_947311845.1 of Poa pratensis. NCBI lineage: Eukaryota > Viridiplantae > Streptophyta > Magnoliopsida > Poales > Poaceae > Poa > Poa pratensis. The sequence continues at coordinate 48,236,492 of CAMZMU010000037.1, read as the reverse complement.
GAGCTGATGGCGTGGTCGCGGTTGAAGGAGGAGCTGCGTGTCGTCGATGATCGCTCGCCGGAGTTGCTTCCGCGGACGGTGCTCCAAGTCGATGAAGCTCCCGTCGATCTGGAGCGCAAACAAATCACGCAAAAAATCATACGGATGCGGAAGATCAAGACAAAGAAGATGGGACAAGAGAGATGGCTCGAGATCGACGGTGCTCACCGGCGTTCAAGAATTACGGCGGCGGCTATGGCGGACGGCGGCAGCAAATGCGAGCAGCCTGGGGGCGTTTTGGCTAGGGTTTTTGGGGGCTTTGAGAGAGGGGTTCGGGGAGGTTTATATGGGGCCAGAGAGATCGGATAAAATCCATCTAAACCGACGAATTTGCTCCGGATTTGGTGCTAGGGTTCGGGGAGAAAATCGCGGCTGGAGGTTGGGGATGGCCTCGGGCTGATGGGTGGGGCCCGGCTGGCAGCGAGAGATGGGGAGGTGGGCTTGCTAGGCCGTCTGTGTGCTGCGCGTTGTGAGAGAGAGAGTGGGCTTGGCCCAAATAGACAGGAATTTTGAAACTTAATGTCTATTTTAAAATATAGGTTTTAGAACACAAAATTTGTTTCTTAAATAAAACACCACACAAGTAAATTTGGGATTAAAAATACTTTCTAAATAAGTACCATCAAGTCACAGCCAAAATTTGAATAGAACAAATAAAACAATAAAAGTCCAAATAATATATAATGCATAACTTGCCCTTTTATTATATTTTCTTAATATGTTTTCAAGTGGAATTATAATTCTCACTTTTGAAGTATCCAAATGCAACAATGCAATAAGAAGATGAATGCATGCATGATTTTTCTTTTCAAAGCAAAATACATAATAGTTTTCGAAAGTTTTAAATTTTTCTGATTTTTCAACTTTTTGAAAAACTTGGGATGTTAGATTTGGTTAACAAGGAAGATAGTGTAGAGTCTTATAATGCTTGCAATATGTTTTCATATAAGTCTTGCTGTGTCGGTTGATATCCTGTGTTTGCTTCAAATAACCTTGCTAACCTAAACTCTGTACTGAGAGGGAATGCTTCTTGTGCATCCAAACCTTGAGCCAAAATCCATGCCATCTGTGTCCACCATAACTACCTATATGTGGCATTTCCTTGCCATTCCAAGTAATTTTTTCATGTGCTACCTTTAAACTATTCAAAAAATTATTACTCCTATTTTGTGTCAATGTTTACCAAGCTCATGAGGACGGGTGGATGTCTTTATGTCAACTGTCAAACAGACTTTACCACCGGACTAGCGGCATATACATCCGCTTATCCATTAATTTTGCAAATAGAGCTGGCAAATGGGGTGCCCAGTCCCAATTAATTACAACTTTAACCGCTTAATTCTCTTCACATTTTTGCCCTGATTTATCAGTCAAGCAATGACAAACAGTGAAATATCTGCATGTGTAAACAAAAGAGAAGAGGGATGATCTGACTTGCTGGTAGAAATAACGTCCTTCATGGGAGCCGCTCTTAAAAGTCTGGTTGGCAGGGGTCATATTGTACTTTCCATTTTCTGATTCGTTGACAATTAACAAACACCTCTCAAAACTTATTTTTACTCTCTATATGATTTCAAAAACTTAAAAAGCTCTAGCACATGATTTAATCCCTGCTTCCCTCTGCGAAGTGCCTTTGTTTTACTTTTATGTTGAGTCAGTTTTCCTACTTCTTTCTATCTCAGAAGCAAACACTAGTGTCAACTTTGGTGCAACAATTTTTATATGCTTGTATATTGCACTTATTATATTGCTTTGCGTTGACAAATATCCATGAGATATATATGTTGAAAGTTCAAAGCAATTGCTGAAGCTTAAATCTTCCTTTGTGTTGGTTAAATACCTTTTACTTAGAATCTATTGCTTTATGAGTTAACTCTTATGCAAAACTCTTTGATGCTTGTCTCGAAAGTACTATTCATGAAAAGTTTTTGCTTATATGATTCAGTTGTTTGCTCATTATCTACTTGCTAGCAAACTATAGACCATTGACCTGGATCACTTCATTCATAACATATGCTTTACAATACTATTTGATCAAGATTATGATTGTAGCATGTCACCTCAGAAATTATTTTGTTTTTATCGTTTTACCTACTCGAGGACGAGTAGAACTAAGCTTGGGGATGCTTGATACGTCTCAAACGTATCTATAATTTCTGATGTTCCATGTTGATATTATACCAATTGTTACATGTTTTATATACACTTCATAGCATTTTTATGCATTTTCTGGGACTAACCTATTAACAAGATGCCAGAGTGCCAGTTCCTGTTTTCTGCTGTTTTTGTATTCCAGAAAAGCTAGTCTGGAAATATTCTCGGAATTGGACGAAACTTGGACAGGACCTCCAATTTTTCCAACACGTACACGGAGTCCGAAGGAGAGACGGAGGGGAGCCACGAGCCAGCCACACCATGGGGCGGCGCGGGCCCCCCAACCGCGCCGTGGGGTGGTGTAGGCCCCACGGGCGTCTCCAGCCGCCGCCCTTTCGCCTATATAATATTCCCGACGCGAAAATCCTAAATACCCGAGCCATTATCCACGAAAAGTTCCAGAGACGCCGCTGCCGTCAACCCTAGCTCGGGAGGGTTCAGAAGCTTTTCTCGGCACTCTGCCGGAGAGGGGAATCATCACCGGAGGGCTCTACATCACCATGCCTGCCTCCGGAGTGATGCGTGAGTAGTTCATCCTTGGACTACGGGTCCATAGCAGTAGCTAGATGGTTGTCTCTCCACTTTATGCTATCATGTTTAGATCTTGTGAGCTGCCTATCATGATCAAGATCATCTTATTGTAATGCTACATGTTGTGTTTGCTGGGATCCGATGAATATTGAATACTATGTCAAGTTGATTATCAATCTATCTTATATGTTATTTATGATCTTGCATGCTTTCCGTTACTAGTAGATGCTTTGGCCAAGTAGATGCTTGTAACTCCAAGAGTGAGTATTTATGCTAGATAGTGGGTTCATGCCTCCGGTAATCTGGGAGAGTGACAACAAATTCTAAGATTGTGGATGTGCTGTTGCCACTAGGAATAAAATAACCGATGCTTAGCTTAAGGGTGCGCCGTTTGGTCTAATGCATTTGTTTACATTACGCACATTACTTAATGCGATTATCCGTTGCTTGCAACTTAATACCAACGGGGAACTCGGATGACAACCTGGAGGTGGATTATTAGTCATAGACCCTGTTGGATAACGGTCTATGTATTTTGTCGTAATGCCCACTGATAACCCCCAAGAGCAAGGGATCACTGTAGCACCTCTCAATGTGGAAGTAAGGTATCGATCCGCAGGAGCAAGAAGGAAAAGTTATCTATTCCCTACAACTAAAGTGTCACAAGTTTTAGTTGATTATGCACTAAACAAGTTTAGAGAACAAGATGGTTGGTTTGATGGATGTAAAAGTGTCCCAATCCTCTTCTTTGCAAGAGGACAAGACAAAGGTAGTAGCAAGTGAAAGCTCTCAAAGAGAGAAAGCCCAATCCTCTATGTAGCAAGAGGACAAGCTCAAGTGTGTGTTTCTTATAGGAACAATGGACATGGTTCATGGGTTCACTTAATCCTCTCTCTCTCATCTACGGTGATCATCATGTTATAGATAAAGTACACACAATTGTCATGTTTTAATGGTAGCTTTTTATGACGGCTATATGTCCTAAAACACATAGTTGAAAGAAATACTCATTTGTGTTGCTAGGTCACCCCTCGTAAGGCTAGCGTGGTTTCTCTCACTCCCACATCATACTCTTTCTTTTTACCCCCAGATAAAGGATGTTGGGCGGTACTGTGTCACTCAATACCTATGCCGTGTCACATCGGCCATCCCGTACCCACATACATCATACTTCAAAGTATGACAAATCACAAAAGCTCCAACACAACGGTAAATGCATAACAAATCATCTCACACCACAATATTCACCACAAAGGTATTACATAGATGACCGTAATCATGTTCAGCAGCTCATACGGTACTAATTAGTGAAGCTCAAGAGAGAGGAGAGATACAAAAGTTACCACCACAAACCCTAGTCCAGGGGGTGGACTACTCCCCCTTCATCATGGTGATGATGGTGGAGAAGTTCTTGCTGTAGATGTTGATGATGAACACGCCGGAGGGGGGTGGAGCCCTCCGGAGGTGATTCCGGCGGCGTTTCCCCCCTCCGATCTTCTCCGGCGGCAGCCTTCTGACTCTCTGTTTCGTGGTTCTGTGTTTCTCCGCCGCCTCCTTCCAGAGAACGTCGGGGGACCTTTTTTATAGGCGTTTTTAGGTCAAGACTATGTCGGTGGAGCAAAGATCGATGGCAACGGAGCCACGAGGGCCAAACGAGTGGGCCCCACGCGGCCACAGTACCTGGCCGCGTGGGCCACCCCGTTTGGGCCTCGGGCCTCCGCTTGCTGCTTCCTTCGCCCACAGGTCTTCTTCCTTCCAAATATTGACGCCCGTAAATTTCCAGGTGATTTCGTTGACGTTTGGGTCCCTGAAACATTAAAATAAGAAAACGGGGTTTTCTGCCTGTGCAGGGTTAATTCCATAAAAATAGGAAATAAATGAATATTCCCAAAAATCATTATAAAACATTGATATAACCCTTATATGATGCAAATATGATTGGAATATAAGCAATTAAAGTGCAAAGTTCATGTATGCATTTTACATGCATCAACATCCCCAAGCTTAATCCATGCTCGTCCTCGAGTATGAAGATGATAAAACTAACATGGACTTTGCAATTTAATACTTAACAATGATATCAAAGATGATTACTTTGCTACATATAGTCAAATGATTCATTCTTCAAAGGAGTAGCAATATGCAAATAGTTTATGAAGTGATATCAAGTATTCAAGACAAGGATGTTCATTGATAGTTCACAAAGTGTAACATGGTAGCAAGTAATATGGAACACATGTATGCATAATGATAAGTAGAACATCCTACAATGGTCATAGAGTGTAGATGAAAATCTGAATATGATAGGTGTACACTTTGGAAAGATGTATATGTGAGTAGAGGTAAAGCATGCATAAGTTTCATCCAACTTCCAAACTCTTCTACTTAAGTTAATGATTGCAATAAGGTATTCATTGGTGTCAAGCTCTCATTGCCCCTATCATAGCATCTTGAATGATTAAGGTTAAAGTGAAAGCAAATATGAGTAGTGTGCTTGATAAAGAATGGGTTGAATGTCTCATGCCCCTTGAATACAAGTACTTACACCATGTGTTACTCAACTTGGGAAACAAAGCAAGTTCAATTAAATATCATTGTAAGCATAATAGTATCATCAAGAGCGTCAACTGGGGTACCTCTTGTCCCAAGATATGGAACAAGCCCATATCAAAATGACAAGACAAACAAACAAAATGAACAATCTCAACACCCTTTTTATTTACCATTTGGAATAGTTTTTTATTGCAAGGTGTATCACAGAAGGTTCACCATAGTATGTAAGTAAATTTCCACCATGAATGATGCATGGCTTAGATTAGCGGCCCAGGCGTCTCTCTAACCATTTACACAAACTCATTTAAACTCACTCTATTTCCACATTTATTTCAACATGATAAGCATCCATAGACAAAAGCACATGATATCAACTAAATGAGATGAAGAGCGTGTTGAAAGCTTGCCATGTGACAGCACATATGGGCTAACTTCCAACCCAAAACATTCATCAAGCCACAAACATCATAATCTTAATCACAATGGGTCAAGTTTTATTATGCAAATAAAAGAACATTGTGCATCAAGTTCGTGAGAGCTATATAACCAATTTTTTTCCATTGCAATCAATAACATAAACATTTTCATTCAGAGGTAAGATAACACAAACAACATGTTAAACATACTCGGAATAGCATAAAGCCAATAGGTAGATATGGTGGACTCACTGGAATAACTTTGGTTGAAGGTGTTGGAAACAAGTTTTTGCTTGTTGGAGTTTTTGGGCTAGCAAAAGGGAGAAAGTTGACCATCTAGATGCATGCATGAGTGTCCATAGAACTAACTAATCCATGTTAAACCAAGTAAAATAACAATCAGCACCAAAACATGAATAAGTGATAGCTCTACAAAAAGAATTTGCAAACTATTACTCATAAACAAGCTCATGAATCATGCAACTATATGTATCATTAAAAATCAAGTCAAACATCCCTTTTCCCAATCTTATAAAAGCATCCAACATATTTCAACCCATATTTCCAGTAGCTCTCTCATATATAATGATAGTGTGGTGGTCTCTCAAGACTCAAAAAAAAAAACGACGCTCCAAGTTTATGCGATAAAGTGTTTCGATCGAAAAACAGAAGTTGGACGTGTGCAAACCGAGAGTGTGTAGGTCCAGCGGGGTTGTCTTCACATCCCCAAGCTTATGGTCTTCACCATCCTTGGATAGCTCTTGGTGCATCTCCTCCAATCCCTGTGAAAAAACTTCAAAACACCGTTTCTCCCATTTCTTTTCTGTGGGGTGCATTAATAGTGATAAACAAATAGGTTTCTTGCTGCATATAATCCTTGAACAAAAATTCATATGAGATGTCCAGAAAGTGTATAATGTTGTATGCCTACTCATAAACTCAATTGGATCAAAAAGATTCAACTTAAAAGCTCAAAGCATGCATCAAACAAAATGGGACAGAATCTGTCCAGAAAAACAGCAGCAGCAAAACGTATTTTTCTACCCTACCAAACTTTCTCGAAAAATTCCGAAAAAATTCATGCATACAGAGGATGAAAAGTTGCAACTACAGTTCAAATATGAGCTCATTCGGAGTTACAGAATAAGAATTAAAAATCATACCGTGCACTGATTCGTGCAGGAATAAAATCTCCGAACGCTATAAGCAACTTTTTCAAACCAAAAAGGGTAAAACTTGGCACTTTATTGAAAATTCCAGAACCTAAACTAGACACAAAGTCTCTTGTTACAGCAAGAGGACACAAAGAAAATCACACAAAAAATAACCGGGTTGCCTCCCGCAAAGCGCTTTCTTTATAGCCATATAGCTAGGCTTGATAGTTTTAATGATGCTCCCATAGGAATAAGAGTTGAATATAAAAGAGCATCAAGAAGCAAATATCAAACACATTTAAGTCTAACCCACTTCCTATGCATTGGGATCTTGTAAGAAAATAAATCAATAAAGCACAAAGTGACTAGCATAGGAAGGCAAAGCAAGTGCAACTTCAAAATTTCAACAAAAAGAGAGGAGACTTAATATTATTGTGGTATATGAAGTCATGTCTCCCTCTCTCATAAAAACTTTCAGTAGCATCATTGATAAAACCCACAATATAACCATCACATAGAGCATTCTTATCATGATCCACATGCATAAAAGTATCATTACTCTCCACATAAGCATAAACAGTTTCATTAGTAATAGTGGGAGTAAAAATATCACATCCATCAATGTAATCATCATAAATAGGAGGCATAGAATAATCAAAATGATTTTTATCCTCAATAGTAGATGGACTGAAAATATCATATCATCATTGTAAACATCATATATAGGAGGCATATCATAATCAACATAAACTATATCCTCAATAGTGGGTGGACTGAAAATATCATATTCATCATCATAAATGGGAGACATAGTATCATCAAACAAGTCAAAGAACCTCCCCAAGCTTAGATGATTGCAAGATAAAGAAACCTCCCCAAG
>CAMZMU010000037.1:47990339-48176704 GCA_947311845.1 Poa pratensis | reverse complement strand
CTAAATTCTTCTTTGTGTTGATTAAATACCTTTTGTTAGAATACTATGGCTTTATGAGTTAACACTTATGCCAAAACTGTTTGATGCTTGTCTCGAAAGTACTATTCATGAAAACGTTTAGCTTGTGTGATTCATTATTTACTCATTATCTATTTGATAGCAAATTATAGACCATTGACTTGGATCACTTTCATTTTACATGTGCCTTGCAATATTATATGATCAAGATTATGATAGTAGCATGTCACCTAAAAATTATCTTGTTTTTATTATTTACCTACTCGAGGACGAGTAGGAACTAAGCTTGGGGATGCTGATACGTCTCAAACGTATCTATAATTTTTGATGTTCCATGCTTGTTTTATACCAATTGCTACATGTTTTGCATCTACTTTATATCACTTTTATACATTTTTTGGGACTAACCTATTAACAAGATGCCGAAGTGTCAGTTCCTGTTTTCTGCTGTTTTTGTATTCCAGAAAAGCTAGTCTGGAAATATTCTCGGAATTGGACGAAACTACAGGGGGTGCCTATTTTTTCAGAACACGCCTGACGGAGCGAAGGAGCAGCAGAGGAGGGCCACCAGGGCCCCACACGCCACGAGGGCGCGGTTCCCCTTCTGCCGCGCCCTGGGGTGGTGTGGGCCCTCGGGGGTCCGCAGCCGCCGCCCTTTCGCCTACTTATTCCCCCCGACGCGAAAACCCTAACTACCTGAGCAAATATCCACGAAAAGTTCCAGAGACGCCGTCGGCGTCAACCCTAGCTCGGGAGGGTTCAGAACCTCTTCCCGGCACCCTGCCGGAGAGGGGAATCGTCACCGGAGGCTTCTACATCGCCATGCCTGCCTCCGGAGTGATGCGTGAGTAGTTCATCCTTGGACTACGGGTCCATAGCAGTAGCTAGATGGTTGTCTCTCCACTTTGTGCCATCATGTTTAGATCTTGTGAGCTGCCCTACATGATCAAGATCATATTATTGTAATGCTACATGTTGTGTTTGCTGGGATCCGATGAATATTGAATATTATGTCAAGTTGATTATCAATCTATCTTATATGTTATTTAAGATCTTGCATGCTTTCCGTTACTCGTAGATGCTTTGGCCAAGTAGATGCTTGTAACTCCAAGAGAGATATTTATGCTAGATAGTGGGTTCATGTCTCCGTTTAACCTGGAAAAGTGACAGAAAGTTCTAAGGTTGTGGATGTGCTGTTGCCACTAGGGATAACCTAACGATGCTATGTCCACGGACATATGTGTTTGTTTACATTACCACTTTACTTAATGCAATTATCCGTTGCTTGCAACTTAATACCAACGGGGGACTCGGATGACAACCCGGCGGTGGATTATTAGTCATAGATGCTGTTGGATAACGATCTATGTATTATGTCGTAATGCCCAATTAAATATCATAGTAGTCAACATGTCATGTATATGCATTGTCATGCGCTCACTATTCGTCAATTGCCCAGCTGTAATTTGTTCACCCAACATGTTAGTTATCTTTTATGGAGAGACACCACTAGTGAACTGTGGACCCCGGTCCATTCTTTTACACTGATTAAACAACCACAAACTGCAAACTGTTCCTTTTTCATTCTCTGCAATTTAATACTCATTTTCCACACCATACGTTTAATCCTTTGTTTTCAGCAAGCCAGTGAGATTGCAACCTCACTGTTTCGTTGGGGCAAACTAGTTTGATTGTGTTGTGTGCAGATTCCACGTCAACAGTCCAGACTCCCTGCGACAGCTATTTTTCTGGCGCCATTGACAACCTTCTGAAGAGTTGCTGCTCCTACTGGTTCGATAACCTTGGTTTCTTTCTGAGGGAAAACTTGCTGCTGACTACATCATACCTTCCTCTTGGGGTCTCCCAACGAACGTGTGTTTCACGTCATCAAATTATAACAGCCCACTTTTGATAATGCCAATTATGAGTAAAATTTTCACTTTTTACATTCCATGCATGCATCATTGTATCCGTTTGCAATTGCTAAACAACACAATACTAGGTTTGGCAACACTGAAAAGTGAAATGCCAAACTTGCTTGAATCAAATCTCACCACAATGAGTGCCCTCAAACTTGCAAAAACAAATACTTTGACATCTCATATTTGTCAAGGAAGTTCCAAGAGCTCAAATCAATATTTTGACTTGCTCTAATTTTACTAAAGGATTTTCATTTTTGGGAATTTGGAAAATTGCCATAAGCAACTCCCTATTTTATTCCCCAAGCAAATGGACACTAAATGCATTCAAATTTTTAGGAGTGTTTGCCCAAGGTACAGGGAGGATGCACAAAAATTTACATAATTTTTGGAAGTGTTTAAGTGGCACAAATAAATCCAATACACCTGCTGTTATATTTATCCAGTACTAGAAAGGACCGATCTGTGAAGAATTTAGGAGTTCCAGGGGGCTATGTGTAAAATATCCTTCTCCTCCCTGTAGCGACCGAGACGAGCTCGACCGCACCCGCGAGCTCGCCATGGCCGTGCCGCACGCATGCCTCGCTCGGGCCCCCTCCCCTCTGCCTCCACCTGCAAGAAGAGCAGGAAAACGAGGCCCACTGCACCCCCTCCCTCACCTGCCTGCTCCCCTGCTCCAGCTCTCCCTCTTTCCTCTCCCCCGCGAGCCGCCATGGCCGCCGAACTCCACCGCTGTCTCGCCGGTGTGAAGCTTCCCCGTACAAATCGACGACCACCAGCAGGTTCGCCGCGTCGCCTGCTTCATCCCTGCCAAAGGAATCGAGTGGGGAAGTGGTAAAGCGACCGTGCGGTCCGATTCTCCGCCGACCACCGCCGCGGCTCCGCCGCCCGATTCCGGCGCTGTCGATCTTCCTCCGGCCCCCCGAACACCCCAACTCGCCCGCGGTGAGACTCCCGTGCAGTAGCACCCTCTTCCCCCTTCCCCTCTCCCTTTTCTCGCCGTAGCCTCGCCGGGGTTGCGCCCAGCACGTCGCCGTTGTGTACTCGTGCGCCCGGTCTTGGAACCGGCCGAACCGGCCTCGAGGCCGTTCGCCTCTGGGCCCTAACCGGCCTTGGGCCCGGCCTTAACCGGGCCACGAGCCGGAGCCCACTGCCACACGCCCGGCCTCACAACCGGCCCAGCGGGCTGAGTGCCGGAGCCCCCTCTTAGCAGGCCGGCCTCACAACCGGCCCAACCGGGCCACAGGCCGGCTGCACAGTTTTTTTCCTGTTTATTGGTTTTCCATTTCTTCCTCGATAGAGGTTGCCTCCCGCTCCTCTCTCGCGATGTTAGGGTTATCGAACTTCGATGATTCCTTCGTGTTCCATCTATTTCCCTCGAGATCGAGTAATTATTATTATCGTTGGAAATAAAATAATTAAAAGCAAATATTTAAAAAGAGGAAATTATAAAATTAATAACTTTTTATCGGGACGTCCGAAAAAGGTGTTCTTGATATCGACATGCTCAGAAAAATGTGCTCTAACCATTGGCATCATTCCATGCATGTTTACATGAACTTATAGCACAGGAAAACATTAAAACAAATGTAGAGCTATATTTCTCTCTTGTTAAATAATTATCTTCGCACCTCATATAAATTAGTAGCTCTTACTAGAATAAATTCAATGCATTATAAATGTCATGCCATCATGTGTTTGTGCATTGCATTTGTTAAAACCTGTGTGGTGATTGATTGCTCCTCCGTTGTTATGTCTCGATAGATCAAGCAGCCGGGGTTACTCCACAACACCCGAGGATCCGTACTACCAGTACCCTGAACAAGGCAAGCGTAATCCCCCCCCTCTGAGCATATCTTATCCTATTTTCCGCAAATATTTTCTCCACTATAATATTGCATGCGGTTCCAAATGTCAATTTGCTTGGATTAGAGTATCCTATAGCTGCATTAAGATTCCGATGCCAATTACCTGTTTTCCCTCCTATTATCCATAGGATTGCATTGTTGGCCTGAATTACTTAACTATGCAATGTTGATGCGCTTAGAGCGTCCGATGGATACTTCATGTTGGAAACAGGTTATTGAAGTGTTCAGACGATGGTGGAGAAATTGTGGTGACAGGTAATAAGATGTTTAAAGGTGGGGATGAGAGGCCACTTGGTATGGTGGTGCTTTGTCTCACTCTCGCCGCCTAGGTGCGAGTTCTTTACCTCTTGAACCAAGAATGAGCGCGCTTCCATTCGGTGGGGTATATGGAGCCCTCGTCGACCAACTAACTTGAGCGGGACTAGCTCGGGTCCTCTAGTTCGGGCTTCCATTTGCGCGTGCGTTGAGATGGTGGCCAAGACTGAGATGAGGATGGTGGTGTTAGGAAAATGAGTGGCCACGGGGCAGGGTGTTGGATCCGCTGCTCCGTCCTCACTGATGATCCTGGGTTAGTCCTTAACAAGGTAAAGGTTGTAACCGTTCCCACTCAGCCGGCTTTCCCCGGAAGAGAGCAAAGCGTAGGCAATGAGCCGGGCGGTACCGAAGGTAAACACAGTGCACCCTGCAGGGTTAAATCTTTTCGAAAAGCCGTGTCCACGGTTATGGACAACTTGGGAAAGGACGATAAGACCATAGAATAACTTGAACGGAATGATTAAAAACTGGGTACTAGAGGTACCACTCAAGAATGCAAGGTTAACTTCCTCGAGGGTGATTCGGGGAGGTGCCATAGTAGAACAGGTACAGTGATAAATGGTGGTTGATGATGAGAAAGGTGATCAAAGAGAAGAGTTACTTCTTACCCCTTTTAAAAATACTCTGAATAGTCGATGCCTTTGAGTTATGTTTTACTAAATAAAATCAGCTTTATGCAAAACAGTCATAAAACCTTGAAAGCCTCATCGAGCTAAAGCTCTATATATAATCTTGCGAGTTCGTCGAACTCAACGTCGTTTGTTTTGTTTCAGAGGAGGACTTCACCGACCTCGAAGGTGGGTTCTTTGTGGACGTCGACGAGTAGTCTGGGGTTCCCAGGTGGCAGCTTGGGACATCCCGGAACAGCTGGCGCTGGATGTTTATTTGTAGGCCTCTTAGGCCATAATTTGGTTCTTGTTGTTTAGAACAACCTAATTTGCTTCCGCTTGTGGTAATGTTGGGTCCGTGACCTCTGGTTGTAATTTGCTATCTTTCTCTATTATAAGAGTTGAACTATAATGCTTTGTGTCGTAGAGTCTGTGATGTGCCAGTTGTTCCACAAGTCTTGATCTCTCTATTATACATTGAGGGTTGTGCCTGTGTTAAGTCATCAATCGGGGTGTTGCGTTGCCGATGATCCATTCCGAGCAACGCCTGCCAAAGGTTTTGGCCGGGGATTGGTAAACCCGTAACCTCCGGTTGTATCGCTTAACCGGTGACACACAGCATCACTGTATAGCAGTCGGGTCAGGGCGCTACAATGATCAAGCATGTTTATGAGAGCATGTGAGGGGGAACGTGTGCATTAGTTGGAGTAACGGGGGGTGGCTAGTGCAGTGAACGTGACAGATAGTTCTGCGATCCACTTGGGTTTTCTACCTTATTTTGTTGCCTCACTAGGGATAAACAAAAATACCATGCTACCGGAGAGTGGATGTGACCTTGGCCACTATCTCCATGACTAGATCTAGCATGTTCTTATTTTAACTTCATGTCATTGAACTTATTGCTATGCTCTGATTTATCTTAATTACTAAGGTGTTATGATTTAGTTCGCATCTTCGTGGAGCATAAGAGAGAGAACAACTTATACTTGAGATCTCTATGTTAGGACGTGATGCCCATATTATTAATAACTTGTCAAACCATGTCTTGCCATCTTACATGTTAATTTTAGTGTTCCATTGTCTACCACGTTATGAAGAGAGAGTGCATTTGTGAAACCATGAACCCGGTCCATTTTTAATCATAAGAAACACCTTTCCAACACTTTTATCATCACTTTTGTTTGCTGCCATTATTAAATCCAAAAATACAAAAACACTTTTACATCTTGCATTCATCATAAAAAACCCAAAAATATCATTTATCATTACTACCACCATCCTTGCATATTTATTTACCATCATTGCATATTTACTTATTGTTTGCATTGCATATTATTTTATTATCATTCTCACACCTTGTGCTTGACAACCACTTGGTGAGGTTGAGGGCACAAAACAATTTATTTTGTTGCAGGTTCTCAAGAGAAGAATAAGGAGATAACACCTGAAATACTGGTTCACCGAGAGTTCGATATTAAACCCTCGAGTCACCCCTCGTGGGGAAAACTGTCTTCCACTACTACATACACTCTGCACTTGGAGTCTCAACCTAACCCCTTTTCACGCAGGTACCACGCGAAGGGGCTAGCAACTGTTTTCTGGCGCCATTGTGGGGGAACTACGTGAAGGGCCATCAGGGCTACATCACCATGCCCGCCTCCGGACTGATGCGTGAGTAGTTCATCTTTGGACTACGGGTCCATAGCAGTAGCTAGATGGTTGTCTCTTCTCTTTGTGCTACCATGTTTAGATCTTGTGAGCTGCCTAACATGATCAAGATCATCTTATTCTAATGATACATGTTGTGTTTGCTGGGATCCGATAAATTGTGAAGTTATGATAAAGTTTGTTCGTCAATATAATATGTTTTATTTATGATCTTGCATGCTCTCCGATGCTTGTGGTTGCTTTGGCCAAGTATTTTCTTGTATCTCCAAGAGGGAGTATTTATGGTAGATAGTAGGTTCATGCCTCCTTTGTCTGGGCTCGAGTTGACAGAAACGAACATGACTTTCGATGTGCTGTTGCTACTAGGGATAAAACAGCGGTGGTTTTTTTAGTGTTATATTCATTTCTTACATTATGCACTTTGCTTATTGCAATAATCTTTTGCTTGCAACTTAATACTTTCGGGTGATTTGCTGGATAGAGATCCCGGGGTGGATTATTAGTCATAGATGCAGCTAGCAAGCGGTCTATGTATTTTGTTGTAATGCCCAATTAAATACTACAGTGAACTATAGCTTGTCATAATAGCATTGTCATGCTCTCACAATTTGTCAATTGCCTAGCTGTAATTTGTTTACCCAGCATGTATGCTTATCTGTTTTATATTGAATTAAAACACCGTTTCCATTGCTTCCCACCATCATTTGCTCGCTGTTCGTTTTTGTATTTATATTTGTTTTCCACACTATACGTTTAATCTTTTTGTTTTCAGCAAGACGGGAAGATTGACAACCTTCCTGAATTTGTTGGTGCAAAGTAGTTTGTTTGTGTCTGTGTGCAGGTCCACATCGGAAGCTCTTTTCTGGCACCGTGTTGAAGCCTTCTCCAAATCCTACTTGTTTGATAAACCCTGGTTTTGTTATCAAGGGAAACTTGCTACTATGCTGCTTCACACCTTCCTCTTGTGGTTCCCAACGTGTTGTTGTAAGACGCATCAAACATCCATAAGTAAAATTGTATGAATATAAAATTAATGTTGGTAAATGAAATAAACATGCCATAATCTTAAATTTTAGCTCTATGTCGATCACCGTTGGGCAGAAGGAACATAAAATTAAAATCTACGTTATTGCGTGACAAGTAAATTTACAATTAAAATCCGAATGTATCACTCATGGTCATGGTGTACATGTAATTCAACCAGACGAATGAATGATGCATATCCTCTTTTTATTCGTCTTATTCGTTGGTTGATTTACATTTACAGTTTGTGTGATCCATGAGGTGTAAACGCTGAATATTCAAAATTTGCAATATAAGAGTTGTGTACATCGATTGATGTATAAGGGATATGTTCCCTTTTCATTAAAATAAACTCATAATTCGCACCATATATTCATTGGTTAACTGTCTTTTAGGCATCCATATTTATTTTGGCGAGAGCCAATGGTTAAAGACTGTGTTGTTGACAAATGGCGGGTTGTCATTTTCCAAACCCAGTCCACTTCATTATGTCTCAAAAGCGAGCTGACTTTTGTAGTGCCATGAACCTTCCAAAGTCATATCATTGCAGGGGTATCATATCCTGTTATCCGCTTATGCTATTTACTTTCAAGTATATATATCTGGAACAGCTTTGGTATGTCATGCATATCCCACCTTAAGAGCCCAAATGAAGTGTCGGTGCATCATTCCAAGAACAAATAGGAGTAATAATCATTCAGGGGAAAGTAAGACAAAAAAGAGAGTGAGAAAGCTTGAGAGAGAAGGAAGAGGGGACCTGGATGCTTGGAAATTCTTGGATCCTGTACAGCATGATTTCCAATATCGTAGTGCTGAACACACAAGGGGCCAAATCATTCCAAGCAGGTGAAGATGTTGGAACTTTTTGTTTTTAGATTGTAGATGTTGGAACCTGAAGAAACTCAAGTTCAATGCCCATTGCTCGATCGGTCGGTGGCAACGCGGTCATAAGCCAATAAAAATAGATCATTGTACCTGCGGAAAGGACCATGCGTATAGTATTGATTAAAGCACTTATCAGGTTTTAGTTTGAAAACTTTGGCAGTGTGGAGCCGTACTAACCGATGCAATTTTCCCCCTAGTAAAGCATCCATCTAAATTCCCTAATGGATTTCTATTTGTTAATTCTCGATTGACTGAAATTAATAAACTAGGTCACATGCAAAAAAAAAAAGGTTACACTCAGCTTCTGCATAATCAGAATGCACACAAATGCTAAGCTCGAAATTGTCGAGGAGTACTTCACCTCTATCCCTCGTGGTTTAGTCCTTCTGCTGAAAACTAAGATATGTCTTACCAGATTGGATACAATGACATCTTGGACGTGCTCCCTCCCTGAAGGCGTTAGATTATGAACCGCGGAGGATCGTGTGCTATGGCGTTTTGGTCCCATGGTTTCACTAGACGAGTTTTGGCTGATGATTGTCAAAGAATGGTTCAATATTGCGAAGTTTGCGGTGACGTGCGATGGTGCAACTTTTAGAACGTGTCTTCTCCAAAATCAGAGTGACCCCACTCCACCCTTCTCTCTTCGTGTGGCGGTGGTCACGATATGTGGGTTGCATGGATGGCATTTAGGGCATGGTTTGTCTGCTGGTATTTAGAAGTCGTTCATCATGTCTTGTCTGGTGTTTCGGCTTAGTCTTAGTCTTGTAAGAGTATCTCCAACAGATGATGAATAATAGGGCACCGGTTTTTGGTTTTAAGGAACACCTTTCTAGGTTTTACGGCGTCAAATATAGGGCCGACAACCCAGATGATGTATAATACGGCAACAGTGAATTCTAGATGATGCAAATTAGGGCACCACACCTGGTGCCCTATATTCACAATTACAAACATATGTGACACACAAATATCACGAAACTCATATCTAAATGACTGTAAGCACAAGTAAAATACAAATAGTACTTAAATATTACGTCACACAAATAGTTCATCAATTATTACATCACACAAATAGTTCATGCTCAAGTTCCACACAAAGCAACTAAAAATACAAATAGTTTTACATACAACAAATAGTTCACCACATAAAAAAGCTAGTTGTTTTATTTCCCAAACCATGTCCACCACTCCTCGATGAGATCATTCTGAAGATCCGCGTGCACATCTGAATCACGAATGTCATGGTACGAGTCAAAAAAGTGGGCTATGCGGTCTGCCATCCATTGTGTGCAAGGAGTAGGTCATTGGCCGGTGGCGGTAGCTAGGTGCACGACAGGGGACACGACCGGTGGGAGGATTTCGACAGCAGAGAATCATGACAGGAGCGTCGAGGTCGCACGCGGGAGGGACGCGGTGGCAGCCATGGCCGGAGCATCCGAGTTGCGCGTGGTGCGGGCCGCATTGCACCCACTGGCGACCAACTCTAAGATCTACTTGGTCACCTGGATCCGCAGACGACCGACGGCGAGAGGCGACGGGCCGAAATCGCCGGAAGATGCTCGGCCACGGGGCGGTAATTCACAACGGCGGTGGGTCGCGGGCGGCATCTCAAGCTACAATAGGCGGCGGCGGGGCTCGGCGAGGCTCGGCGGGGACGGATGGCGAGCGGTGAACGGCGGTGGCGATCGATTTTGGCCGAGATTTTGGCCTGCGACGGTGGGGGTGGTGGGGCCCGGTCGCACGCGGGAGACGCTGAAAGGATGAAGTTGACGGTTGGGCTGCACGCGCGGAAATTTGTTTTGCGGCATCCGTTTGGTGCCCCAAATTTGCATCACCAAAGGTTTATTTTTAGGGCATGATGTAAAAATTTAGGACACGAAATAGTGATACATCATCTGTTGGAGACCGTTTTTTGGCGTTTGGTGCCCCATAAATTAGGTTATTTGTTTTAGATCATTTGTTGGAGACGGTCTAAGTTTTTAACTACTCTTTATATAAGTGAATCGAGACACACTCTTTTGCTTTTTCGCGAAAAAATTGCAATTTTGAAAGGCATGAAAATATGAAATATTATTTTGCGTTGGGTGACTATGATTCATCAAGTCCCTCGAGCAGGTGGGGCTTGCAAAAAAAAAATCCACTCCATCAAGGAATATTCATGCCAGTTGAATGTTGAAGATCACGCATACTACACAGGTGCCCATCAGGCTATGTTGGATGTTGGGGGCAGTGATCGATCAGGTGTGGGAGAGACCTGCATGGGCGCACGCATAATGCCGACACAGTTGCAAGGGTGGCATCGGCATAGGGCGTAGCGGCGTCGGTGTGGGCGCATGCTTGGTCTGGCCGGCCGGCCATGGCGATGAAGATGGCAACTCATGCAGGGCGTGGAGTGCGCCCGTGTGTGAGTGGGTGACCTCGCGGCATTACCGAAAAGGCGAGTGTCTCCTATCCCGTGGGCAGGAGGGGGGCAGCAGGATGACCCGTCCATATTGTAAGTCTAGCCAATGAAGCATAGCCAGCGCAGCACCATCGATCATGATCGTGTAGTCGAGGATTGTCTCGTCTTCTTCCTTTAGCTAGCTTAGCTAGGCGTGTGGGTGACGGGTCTTTCGATCGCCGGGTGGTTGGGTGGACGCATGGGCAATGGCCGGATGGATGGATGGATAGCCTCTCCTCCTTGATCATTGGAGGATCGACACGTTTTCCGGCCATCGGACTCCAAGCGATAGCTTGTACTTAAAGAGAGGTTCATACGACGGAGAGACAAATCGCTTGGGCTAATAGTCTCCCTGAGCCGACGTACGAGAAGCTAGACCGGATTCTGATGGACTCCCGCTGGGAGGATAAATATCCATTAGTAACGGTTCGTAAGCTCAAACGTATAGAGGCTTTTTCTGATCATGCCCCCATACTCCTATCTAGTGGAACGTTGATATCGCCTGTGAAGACTCAGTTCAAATTTGAATTAGGTTGGCTGTTACGGGATGATTTCGATGATTTAGTTAAAAGGATATGATCTCAACCGGTTGTGGGTGATAGCGCTATCCAACGGTGGAATAATAAGATGCGCAATATGCGTAAATTCCTACGTGGATGGGCGAGACACACAACTGGTATGCTAAAAAAGAAAAGAGCGCCCGTGTTTCATTATTGACGAGCTTGATAAACTAGCAGAAGTGCGCCCCTTATCAGCAAATGAGAGTGACCTAAAACGGCACTTGAATGAGCAGGTGGGTCGTATGTTGCGGAAAGAAGAGCTCAAATGGTACCAAAGATCAAAGGCCCAATTTATTCTACAAGGGGATTCGAATACAAAGTACTTTCATAATATTGCTAATGGCAGACATAGGAAGAAATGTATTCATTCTCTCCTACAGGATGAGGGCTTGATCGAAGGACAGGATCAGCTCAAGGAGTATATCACGAACTACTATAAAAGTTTGTTCGGAGCTCCCGAGGAAGGGAACTTTACTCTAGATGAGTCTCGAACGGATGATATTACCCAAGTAACTACTGAGGAAAACAACTTTCTTACTGCACCTTTCTCTATGGAGGAGTTAAGCAAGGCGGTTTTCCAAATGGAGCATAACAAGGCGCCGGACCAGATGGTTTTCCGGCTGAGTTCTACCAGCATTTCTGGGAAACCATCAAGTCTGACTTGCTTGAGTTATTTGGCTGCTTACATGCCGGACAACTGGAGCTATTTCGCCTTAACTTTGGGGAGATCGTTTTGTTGCCAAAGATTCAGAATGCTGAAAGGATACAACAGTATCGGCCGATATGCCTTCTGAATGTTAGCTTCAAAATCTTTACAAAAGTAGCGACTATCAAGTTAAATTCGGTGGCAGATCATGTGGTAAAACCTACCCAAACGGCTTTTATGCAAGGGAGGAATATCCTTGACGGTGTTGTGGTTCTACACGAGACCGTACATGAGATGCACACGAAAAAACTTGATGGGGTGATATTTAAAATCGACTTTGAAAAGGCTTATGACAAGGTCAAATGGCCGTTCCTACTACAGACTCTGAGAATGAAAGGGTTCTCGGAGGAGTGGTGTGCTTGGATCCATAATTTTGTTGCCGGAGGTAGCGTCGCGAGAAAAGTCAATGATGACATTGGCCGCTACTTCCAGACAAAAAAAGATTAAGGCAAGGTAATCCTCTATCGACTATACTATTTAATATAGTGGCGGATATGTTGACGATCATGATTGAACGAGCTAAGACGGATGGCCAAATTGAAGGAGTAGTTCTACATCTAGTTGATGGTGGATTATCTATTCTTCAATATGCAGACGACACAATCCTCTTTATGGAACATGATCTAGATAAAGCTGCGAACCTGAAATTGATATTGTCAGCATTCGAGCAATTATCGGGATTGAAGATTAATTTCCATAAGAGTGAATTATTTTGCTTCGGTGAGGCTCAAGAAGCAGCTGCCCATATGCCGATATTTTTGGCTGCGAGCAGTGTCAATTTCCAATAATGTACCTTGGAATACCAATACATTATCGGAAACTGACTAACGTGGAATGGAGACGCGTCGAAGAACGTCTACAAGCTAGGCTATCTAGTTGGAAAGGAAAATTGCTGTCTCTTGGTGGAAGATTGGTACTCATTAATTTGGTACTAACAAATATGGTACTGTATATGATTTCCTTCTTCCAAATACCAAAAGGGATCTTGTATAAATTGGATTATTTCTGATCAAGATTCTTTTGACAAGGAGATGGTGAGAAGAAAAAGTACAGACTGGTTAAATGGAATGTTGTTTATCGTCCTAAAGATCAGGGAGGGCTTGGTATTCATGACCTTAATGTCAAGAACTCAGCTCTTCTAGGTAAATGACTTTTTAAGCTGCTTACTGAAGATGGGATATGGCAAACACTCCTTAAGAGAAAATACATTGGTACAAAGGCGGTATCACAGGTATATTGGAAACCTGGTGATTCCCACTTTTGGGCTGGACTGATGGCGACAAAGAAACATTTCTTTCGCTTCGGGGTATTTAATATTAAGGATGGCTCGGAGATTAGATTCTGGGAGGACAAATGGTTAGACAATACCACCATCCGGGATCGATATCCAGCTCTATACAATATTGTACGTCATAAAGGGGATACCATTGCCACTGTCATGCAGTGTTTCCCTCCGAATGTGACGTTCAGGCGAGATTTGTTTGGACCGAGACTTGCGACTTGGAACTCCCTGTTGGCACGGTTGAACTCGGTTCAACTCACACAGGGTCCCGGTGAGTTTCGTTGGAATCTATGCGCGAATGATAAATTCTCCGTGGATTCAATGTATAGGGTGTTAGTACATTCCGATGTGCCAGTTGAGGAATAATAAAAAATTATGGCAAACGAAGATACCACTTAAGATTAAAGTATTTACGTGGTATCTTCGTAGGAGTGTCATTCTAACAAAGAATAACCTTGTTAAGCGAAATTGGCATGGAAGTACGAAGTGTATGTTTTGTCCACATGAAGAGACAATAAAACACTTATTTTTCGAGTGTAGTTTCGCACGTTCTATATGGTCAGCCATTCAGATAGCGTCTAACTTATATCAACCAAAGTCTTTTGCTAATGTTTTTGGCAACTGGCTTAATGGTATTGATAAGAAGTATAAAACCGTTATTAGAGTGGGAGCGATAGCCGTCATATGGTCGCTTTGGCTTAGTAGAAATGACAAGGTTTTCAATGATAAAAATGTTTCTCGTATGCAGGTTCTCTACCGGTGCACAAGTTTTTTCCGTTCCTGGTCCATCTTACAACGGGAGGGACATCGAGGCCTCTTTACGGAGGCATG
The DNA here is from genome assembly GCA_947311845.1 of Poa pratensis. Classification (NCBI taxonomy): domain Eukaryota; kingdom Viridiplantae; phylum Streptophyta; class Magnoliopsida; order Poales; family Poaceae; genus Poa; species Poa pratensis. The sequence continues at coordinate 48,162,578 of CAMZMU010000037.1, read as the reverse complement.
TGCACGTTTGGAAGAGGTGGCGAGAGATATTTTTATCCGACATGGATGGCCACTTGATCGTCTGATTGGACCACCATAGACGCTTGAGTCCACCTGCAAGTGCTGGAGTTCTACTATTTCATTTCATGATTGTAATTCATCTAGTGCTTCACATAATCTTTTATTTTCTCGCTTGGATTGCGGCTGTGTGCATTTATATGCAGAATCCGGATGTAATGCTTAAACTATAAATAATAAAGCCCTTCGTCTAAAAAGCAAGTTCACCCGGCCGGCCAGATCATTACCTTTCCCAGATGGCTGTCGCCGAGAGGCATCGATCGACATTGGAGTATTAGAAAAGAGAAAGTTAAGTTATCGAGTTTTGGCACCTTGTAGCCTGCATGGGGGCAGGCAGAGCGCAACGTAACATGTTGCTTACGGATGGGTCTGTCTGTGAGTGGTTGCTCCGTAGGCATGCAGTAGTACAGTAAAACGATAGGTGTCTGTGTTAGGAGCCGGTTAAATGGATGGCAGTCAGTAAATCATTTACTTAAAACCGCTGTGAGGGCGACAGGATGTGCAGCTAGCTAAGTAGCTCATTGTCACCTTACCACCGAAAACCGTGAGGAAACGGAAAGTTATGCTTTTTGCAGTTAGTACGTCGCTGCATTGTTAATGTTCGTTTTGGAACTCGATCATCGCTGCATTGTTAATGCAAAGGCGCACCTGACCGATGCGTGTGTCTGATGCAACAGGGAGGATGATCAGCTCGTGTCTTCCTCTGCTAGTTACGCATGGGAATAGTTAAGCGTATATACCAGAATCGCAAGAAAGAAAAAGTGTGAGTGTCGAATTGTTATCGAAAGCTTGGCGGAATCGTGTGTTGCTTTTTCGGCGTATCAGATATCCGAACTTGGTTTATATTTATGTAAAGTTCTTTTGGGTGATTAGATCATCAGATCCTGCAGCTGCCATAAGAGGCAACAAAGTGTGTGTGGCCGATTTATTTCCTGCCGATGATGCGGGCGATCGAGTCGATCGGGTCCACGTAATCTATGTACCAACACTTGTGCTGATCATCCATCACGTACCTTGGAAAGGAGGAACACAAATCAAACTCCGTCACATAGTTTTTTTTCTCTCTCGAAAAGGCGAGTCCCAGCCTCTGGATTGAGAGTGATGCATACGGCTTTTTGCCGACAGAAAACAACATAATGCAACTACTGAAGTCGACTAATATGTTGCCACGTATGTCGGCAGAAAATATACTGTGCCACCGACAGAAGCCGAGTGCAACCAGTACCCATAAGGTCCCGCTGGTCCGAAGGAAGCAGGAACGCTCATAACTGGATCCAATGCACCGTCATATTAATAACCTGCAAGACATGAAAATTCTTTGATCTGTTAAAAACCAAGTTATTTCGGCAGTTCCAAATAGACCAACAAATAGCAGAAAGAACACTCACTACATCCCTGCCACTTTCTCTTAGCAAGGTTATCTTTAGTAAGCAAAACTTTTCTATTCAGGAACCACATGAACACTTTTATCTTAAGTGGTATTTTAAATTTTCAAAGATAAGTTCCAAGTATCTAGTATCATCAAATCCTCATACATAGATTTAACTGAGAAATTACCATTCGTTGTGAGTTTCCAAACAAAGAGATCTGGCCAATTTGACAGCTGAATATCCATCAATCTAAGGCATAATTGGGACCATGCATCCCATCTATCGCCTAGAAGAGCTCTCCTAAAGGACATGTTTAAAGTAGGAGCCCCCATTGAAAACATCATGCACCGTAACATTTGTACGCTGAGCAATGTTATATAGTAGTGGATATTGTTGATTTAAAGGGGAGTTACCCAACCAAGTGTCCTCCTAAAACCTAGTTGTTTCCCCATTACCAATCTTGAAAAAGCCTCTGTCAAAGAAATCATCTTTAACCCGCATGAAGCCTTTCCAGAAGGGGCAGTCATTCGGATTAGCCTCTACTTGTGCCAATGTTTTGTTGTGAAGATATTTATTGTGCAACAATTCTTGCCACGTCCCTTTCTCATTCAATAGTTTAAATAGCCATTTACAGAGTAAACATTGATTTTTTAGCTCAAGTATCTCTATTCCGAGACCCCCGGGTCTTTTGGTCGACAAATAATATTCTACTTTGTTAACCGATATTTGCGTTTGTCTCATCGTTTTGCCAAAAAAAAAACGTGATCTAAAGAGATCTAATCCTTTTCTTACTCCTTTAGGTATTTCTAAGAAAGTTAATACTAAATTAACTAGGACGTCACATAGTGCAGCACGAGGGGGGCGATTAGCAGCACGAGAGCGAGTTAAAGACTGTGTCGGCCGGCCGCGCGGTGAGCGGGCGTGGCAACAGGGCGTCCGGGCAGCCGCGACGACTTGGTGCCTGCACTGCACTGCACGTCGACGATGTGTCGGGGAGGGAGCGAGTGAGCAGCCCGGCCTACGATGCCACGGCATGCCGGCACGCGCGGCCCGGAGGAGAAGCACGCCGGCGCCGAATGAGCCTCGAGCGGACGAGTCCAAACTCCAAGACTCCAAACCCGCATCTAGAGGCTGCTAGCATATAGGAGTATGAAAGACTAGGTAGACTGGAGTACTCCGGTAATAGCGGGCACGAACTCGAGCGCCGCACGGAATTCCACTCCTCCTTATCCTGCCGTACTCTCTCGGCGGTCAGGGGCGCACGCTGCCTTGAGTTTGGCGGTGCCGATGCCGCCACATGTTGTGGCCGTGCGGCCGTGCCCATTCGGCCATTCCCCGCGCTCTCGTGGTATTGGGCGCGTGCCCGCCCTGTGCTGGCCGGCATGTTCGCGCCTTGCAATTCCCTGGTTGGCGTCGCCCGTACTACACGCACATGGTGTTCTAACGTAGCATAGTACTTACATAACTTGACTGAGGTAAACGCAGACACACAACACTACAAGCGAATACCAGACGTCAAGGATTTGGACATCGGAATAAAAGACTCGCACGGATTCGCAAAAAAGAAATCACTAGATAGGTATTGGGATTTCCAGGTAACCGTGGTTAACAAAAATTACCGGTCGATTATCAGACCAGATTCGCAAACAAATTTGATTTCCAAACTTGTAACGTCAAACCATTTCAAAACAGATTGTGTACGGGACTATCCGGCCTAAATTCACTAAATCTTTTGCTCCGTAAACTCATTTACCGGAAGGGACTAGGAATTCCGGTCACCAGCCAGCTAACCGTGGTATTTTGACTGGTAACCAAATCCCCACCACACGTAGCGAGCCTAATTTTTTATCAAACGATGCAATTGACAAACAACATACTTAAGAGCATCTCCACTCGGGGCCTCCAAATTCCCACTGTAGCGCCCCCAACATTAGTATGAAAACCCTATATAGGTAGGTGGGCACTCTGTGACACACCCTTAATTGGTGCGCCACAGAAATAATTCTGTGGCGCATGGTGCCCCGTGCGCCACAGAAATCTTGCCCTTTCTGTGGCGCATCCGTTGCCCATGCGCCACAGAATGCCATCCCATGCGTCACAAAATATGTGTGGATCCCATGTCCAATGATTGGGCCAGATCCATCTAGAAACTTTCTGTCCACGGTGCGCCACAGAAAGCCACAGAAAGCAAACTTTCTATGGCACATGCGTTTGGATGCGCCACAGAAAGCAGACTTTCTGTGGCGCACTTAGCCCGTGCGCCACAGAAACTTGGGTTTCTGAGGCCGTGCGCCACAGAAATGCAGCTTTCTGTGGCGCACCGAGATCCGTGCGCCACAGAATATTGGCCCAGATCTACAAAAAGGTGGCAGCCCCACTTTCCCCATGTGACCTTCTCCATTCTCCCATCTAGCTCGAGTTCCTCCTCTCTCCCATGCCATTTTGACCATCCTATTCTCCATTATTTATTGTTAAACCTACTTTGTTTGCTATATAATTGGTGAAGGCTTGGGGAGAGCCTCCATATATACTCTCCTCCTCTCTTTTTGTCCACTATTTTCTCTCCATCACCACACACTCTCTCTCATCGATCACGGTCACGTCTCGGGAACGGATCTAGATCTACTAGGTGGATATTGTTGGATGGATATGTATATGCATGTTTGTGTGGCCGGCGGTGTGTATGGATGTTTGTTAAAGGCATGAGAAACTTGTCGGCGGGCGATTTGCACGTATATGGCGCGACGATCGATGTTTGTGCATGAAACTTGTGTGTGTGGTTTGCATGAATCTTTGCATGTTGTTGCTTGCGCCGGCGTGGTGCATGGATGTTTGCCGAAATGTTGATTCATTTCCATTTCGGTAAATTTTTGCACCACCCATATGTCCTACTTTTAGGGAAAGTCATGCCGAATTTTTTCGTCGAACATTTCCGACTTTCCGACTTCCCGCATGAGAAGCTTGTATGTGTGTGTGCATGTTGCGGTTAATTAATTCTAATTAATAACACATACTCTCTATGTATACCGCGTAGGCGTCCATGGTCATCAAGATGAGCTCCAGTCGAATCAACAACTACAAGGAAGAAGCGAAGGCGGAAATGAGTCGGTGCAACGGGCGCCAGATACGATGTCCGTGTCGAAGTTGCAAACTTGTGAGATGGATCGACCCTGATTCCGACAATTGGAGGAACACCTGCTTAGGCGCGGTTTCATGCAAGGCTTCAACCAAGCGCCGACAGCAAATGTTGCGCCTGAAGACGAGGGCGGGCAAGATGATCGTGACGAAGGAGATGCCGATGGACATGGTCACGATGAAGGAGTAGATGTGGTGGAGAAGACGCGAACACGCCGCAGAGCTCGCTAATGTCGGCCTTGATGGAGTCTCATGTTCAAGAACTGCTCCTCAAGAAGGCGAGCACCGTTAGAGAGAAAGCCAAGCTGGCGCAAATGGAGATAGACGGGAAGACTCCGTTGTATCCTGGGTGCTGGCCACAGGATACGCGCTTGCAAGTAACGCTTGATGCTCTGGAGATGAAGTCGGGAAACAAATGGACCGACGCGAGCTTCAACAAGAACATGCAATTCTTCCACGAGCGTTTTCCCGAGGGGAACACATTGCCAACTAGTATCGAGGAGGCCAAGAAAGTCGTGTGCCCTCTTGACCTACCGCACGTTAAATACCACGCCTGCATCAATGATTGCACAATTTATCGGGGCGAGTACGAGGACAGAACCACATGTCCGTGTGCGGCCAAGGACGGTACAAGAGCCGTGGGAAGTACAAGAGCCGTGGGAAGAAAGTTCCTCGAAAAGTGGTATGGTACTTTCCTATCACTCCCCGTCTGCAGCGGTACTTCGTGGACCCTAAGGAAGCAAAGCTCATGCAATGGCACGCGGAAAGGGAGAAGCCCGAAGAAGATCCGGAGAAGGGCAGGATCCTTACACACCCTTCAGACGCTGGCCAGTGGCAAGAGTTGGACGCCGTCGGAAATTTCGGAGGCGACGCAAGGAACGTCAGGCTCGGTATGAGCACCGATGGACTCAATCCGTTCGGCAACCAGAGTAGCACGCATAGCACCTGGCCCGTGTTTGTATGGCCTTACAACCTTCCCCCGTGGTTGTGCACGAAGCAAAGGTACATACACATGAGTATTCTCATTCAGGGGCCGAAACAAGCAGGTGTCCACATACATCTGTATCTCGCGCTGTTGAAAGAGGAGTTAGCCACGTTGTGGGAGACGCCAGCCCGTACGTGGGATGCCTACACTGAAGATTATTTCGACATGAGAGCCACGTTGCTCACGACGGTGCAGGACTATCCTGGTTGCTCATATGTATCGGCCCAGGTAGGCCACGAATTCTGCGCATGTGTCAGGTGCATGGATAAGACCCCGCATCTCCAGCCACCAACGAATCCTGGGTCTTCGAAAACCATGTACTCAGGGGCTCGAAGGTGGCTTCACATGGATCACCCGTGGAGAAAACGCGGTGACCTGTTCAATGGTAAGGACGAGATCGAAGGAGCCCCGAGCCCGAGGAGCGGCACAGAAATCGACGAGCTGTTGAAAAATTGGGAGGAGTGCCCCGCGCCGGGAAAGAAACGACCGAAGGTAGATCCGCTGCTGGGTGTATGGAAAGCGAGGTCTGTTTTCCACGACTTGGAGTACTGGAAGGTCCTTAAGACGCCACATAGCCTCGATATGATGCACATTACGAAGAATGTCACCGAGGCTCTGCTTGGCACTCTTTCCAACATGCCGGAAAAGTCCAAGGATGGGACGAAAGCAAGATACGATCTGAAATGGCTTGGTGTCAGGAAAGATCTTCAGATCCCCGATAGTGATGACGATGATGATGATGATGATGATCAGACGGAAGGGACTCAAGGTCGCCGCAAAAGGGTAAAGAAGAACACTGTGGTGCTTCCCGCTACGTGCTTCACTATGAGTCCGGAGGAGCTCGAGCAATTCTACAGGTGTCTCCTAGGAGTCAAATTTCCTCATGGTTACGCAAAGCAGATAAGCAGATATCTGGACGAAATGAAGAAGAGGTTTAGCGGGATGAAGTCTCACGACTGTCACGTGCTGTTGACGCAGATACTTCCCGTTGCGATTCGAGGGATAATGGACGAGCACGTCCGTGATACGCTGCTTGCCCTTTGCAATTTTTTCGCCGTCATCAACAGGAAGTCGATCGGCGTGAAGCAGCTCGACATGCTACAGGAAGAGATCGTGCTGATACTATGCGAGCTCGAGATTTACTTCCCGCCAGCATTCTTTGATATCTGCGTGCATCTCCTTCTCCATGTCGTTGATGACATCAGGCAGCTCGGGCCAACGTTCATGCACTACATGATGCCGTTCGAAAGGATGAACGGTGTCATGAAAGGATACGTTCGCAACAGGGCCCGTCCAGACGCAAGCATGGCCAAGGGCTTTCTAACCTACGAGTGCATCTCCTTCTGCCAGAATTATCTAAGCACCGAGAACCAGCATGTTGGTCTGCCAAGGAGGAAACACTTCGGCAGGCTCCATGGATATGGTCACCGAGAGGGCACCAGCTCAATCTTTGTCAGCATGCAGGGTCGAAAGGACGACTTCGACAGGGCTCACCGGGTCGCGCTACAACACTTATAATTGATCGAAACTTGGGTGGAAGAGCACAAATGCTTACTCGAGCAACATTACATCAACCTGGGCCGGTCGAGGAAGAAGGGAGACGTAACCAGAGAGCACAACTCCAGCTTCACGCGTTGGTTCAAGCAAAAGCAACTGGAGCTAGCAAAGAGCAAAACGCCATCTACGGAAGATGAAAGACTCATATTCTCCTTATCACGGGGTCCCTCGCACAACGTAAAGACCTATCAGGCGTACGACATCAACGGCTACAGATTCTACACCGAGGAAAAGGACAGAATAACGAATATCAAAACTCAGGAGTAACTATGTTATCCTATGGTGATGAGGAGGCTACTGTCAAGGAAAGATACTTCGGAAGGATTGAGGATATATGGGAGCTCAACTACTGTGGAGAGTTGGTGCCAATGTTCCGTGTAAGATGGGCCAAGGACGTCGTCAAAGAAGGCCGGTATTTCACCACCATGGTAATACCCGATGCCAAATCGAAGAACGCCTCCACGAAAAATGAGCCATGTGTACTCGCTAGCCAAGTTGAGCAATGCTTCTTCATTACCGACCCGTCAAAACCTAGCCGTGTTGTCGTGAGGAGGGGCAAGAGGAGCATCATCGGAATAGAAGGAGACGCCACCGAGGAAGAATTGGACAACGAGCCAAAGATCGAGGAGGAATTCGACAAGTTCTTCGACATGCCTACTACTAGTACACAAAGAAGGAAGACCTCCCTGCCTACTAAAGATTGTCCGTTCACGCGAAGAAATCTCAAGGTGACCGGCCTAAAGTTTTCAACCGCGAAGAAGGGAAAGAAGAGAAGCTAGCTCGCGGAACCAAGACGAAGAATACTTTTTTGGTGTATTTAATTTGTATCTGTGTGTGAGACAATGGAAGCATATATATATATATGTATGATCATGAATATGTATGAGACATTGTGTGTGAGACAATGCAAGACCATATATATGTATTCAATGAATTGAATATGTACCAAAGACATTGTGTGTATTTTTGAACCAAATTTAACCAAAAATATTTTAAAGAAAAAAAAATTAAAAAAGTGAGCAGCCAGGATTCGAACCTGGCTGTCTAAGTACATGTTTTAGAAGTGTAGACCATTGAGATATGCTGCTGTTGTTGTCAAACTACAGCACAGCACGGTTTTAAACTTCCATGCCACTGAATTCTGTGGCGCATCAGCTAGGGGATGCGCCACAGAAATATGAGAATTCTGTGGTGCATCAGCTAGGGGATGCGCCACAGAAATATTTTCCACCCGCTTACATGTGGGCCCTCCCCGCGCTGCCTCTCTCTATCCAAATTTCGCTAAGTGTGAACCGCCGCGCGCGCGCTCGAGTCCCTCGCCGTCGACGCCGCCACAACTCCCCGACGCCGGCCGCTACTCGCCGCCCACCCTGCGCGCGGCCCGCCCTCGTCGCCGGCGACCTCCCCTGCGCCCCGGCCGCCCCCGCCTGAGCCGCGCCCACACCGCACCCGGCGACCTCCCCTGCGCCGTCATCGCCCACGCCGCTCCCTCTGCCGTCGTCGCCCGCGCCGCGCCCGGCGACCTCCCCTGTGCCCACGGGTGGTCACGGCCATCCTCGACCTCCCCTCCCTCCCCCCTCCCCGAGGTGTGCTTCCCTTCTCTCCCTCCTCCCTCCCCTACCGAACCCCTGCACACAACATGTTTGACGAAATTCCTAGCTAGGATTTGGCTATTTTGCTGCTACCTTTTGTTGGGTTTGGGTTGCTGCTAGGTTAGTGTTAGGTTAGAGTTAGGTTATAGTTGGGTTAGGAGATGAATCCTAGGAGATGAAAACAATTGGAGATGAAAAAACCGGCTAAAAATTGGAGTAACTTGATGAAGCATACTAATTCAATAGAACTACAAGTTTCCCACATGATGAATCTGTGTATAGAAAGCATAATGAGATGAAAAAAAATGTTGGAGCTTGTGTGTGCTAGAAATGTTGGAGCTTGTGTGTGCTAGATGTTTTGTTATATTTTGGCTCGGCTCTAGGTGCTTGCTGTTAGTTGGCTGCTGCATAGTTGCTTGCTGCATAGTTGTTAATTGCTAATGATAATGCTTGTTTGTGTTAATGCTTGTTTGTAAGAAACTAGAAGAAGTGATTTTGTGAAGTGTTAGTACATGAAAAGTTGCTACTGCCACTATGTTAATTGCTATGGTGTACTAGAAGTGATTTTTGCTACTGCCACTATTTTTGCTACTGCCACTATGGTGTACTAGAAGTGTTAATTCTTATGTTTTTCTTGTGCAGACCATCGGCTTCGACTACATCAACTACTAAACTAAAGTTCCCCTTTGGTGAGCATTTCGTCGAAAACGTCCGGTGACCATGTGTTCTGTGTTACCACGACCATCGTGTCGTGGTTGTTTGTGATGCTGTTGCCGGCCAGCTATGCCGGCGGGAAATGTGTTCATGTGATGTTGTTGCCGGCCAGCGATGTCGGCGGGATATTATTTGTGAAATGCTTGTGCAGGTACCCCGTGAGGCCCTTGAGATTGCCGGAACGTCGATTAACTTCCGTTCCGGCAAATTCGGGTACTCCATATGTCCTATTTTTAGCAAAGGTCATACCAAATTTTTTCGTGAAATTTAGCATGACTTTGCTAAAAATAGGACATATGGGGTATTGCGACTAATGCATGGGCCGGGGTATCTTAGTACTAAATTAAGTGATGCTTTTGTTATATTTGTTGTACTAACTTTTTGCCTCTTTTTCAATGCAGTGCAAACATGTCCTCCGACGCCGGCCCTTCTAAGCACATCAGCGTCGAAGAACAAGCTAGAGAAAAGAACAAGCCGTACTGGGAATTCTCCCAGGAGATGGAGGATGCAGAGGCCGCCGAACTGGCTCGTGACGGCGATGGTGACTTTCTGATAGAGGATGCCGGCGGCGATGGGGACGAAACCACCAACACCGATGGCGGCGACCACACGGATGTCGGGGGTGGCGACCACACGGATGGCAGTGGTGGTAGTAACCCGACCGCTAAGAGGCATAAGAAGCCGAGGAAGGACCGGACACCACAAGCGGTCGGCACCGTCACAGACACGTTCACTAAGGTCTCCTTAAGTGGCCAACCACAGGAGCCTAGGAACATCGCAAGCGGGTACGACATGCAACTAGGGTGCATCCTCCGGGAAACCGTGCCGATCACCACGTATGACCTCAGGAGCAAGGACAATGAGGCTTTGCGCACAGACCTCCTCAAGAAGCTTCACCAACGATACAATTTCCCGGATGATGGAAACAAAAAGGCGGACAACTACGCCATCACGAAGATGAGCACCGCCTTGACCAGCTGGAGAGGCCGGGTGAAGGCGAAGATTGAAAGGGTCTTAGCTGGGCGGAGATCAGTGCCAAAGAGCCGTACATCGACATAGAAGAGTTCGAGGCATTCAAGTTGTCCTTGGCATCTCCGGAGGCTCAAAAATGGACCGAGTGGGGGAAGAAGATGCGGGCACTGAACTTAGGTAACCACCGTTTGGGAAGCGGCGGTTACGCAGGAAAACAGCCGTTTGGGACAAGGAGGATGCCGAGGTTGCGAAACTTGGGAAAGAGAACCAGTGGCTTAAAATCACGGACGAGCAAGTTAGGAACTTTGTTCGGTCCCGCTACTATCTGAAGCCGGGGACGGGGGAATTCGTTACCGACTATAAAGATGTGCTGGATTTCGAGAAAACGCTGGTAAGGAACTTAATTACCGCGGATATCTCAAAGTCCATTTGCGTTGATTTCTACATGGGTTCACGTTTATTTCCTTTGTCCGCAGGAGGATCAGTTGAAGGATGAGGCTGAGGCCGGCCCGTCGTCCCAGGAGGCTCAGGCCGGCCCGTGGGACACGACTTTCAACCGGGCGATGAACGTTTACAAGGGGAGGGACAAGTCAAAGCCGCCGACGTCAGCTGGCCGTGTGACCGGCTTTGGTACGAGCATGAAGTTCCTCGAGTACTACAGCACGGACACCGAGAAGAAAAAGGAGAGGAGGAAGCCGGCTAAAGATAAAGCCGAGGTTCTCGAGCTAAGGAAGAAGCTGGAGACACTAGAGAAAGAAAAGGTGGACTCCAGCATGGTGGACAAGCTAGTGGCCGAGAAGGTGGACGAGAAGCTCCGGAGTTTTTACCCCCTGCATTGCTGGAGGGGATAGCTGCTTGGCAAGCGGGAGGTCAACACGGGCCGATACACGTGCCCAGCTTCGCCGGCAGCACCTCCAGCAATAACGTGTCGCCGGTCCTGGTGACCCCACCGGTGCCCCCTGTCGTGGATCAACATACACCAAGGCCGGAGAATAATGATAATGCGCACGAGCGGTCGGAGAATGATAGGCCGGCCGCCGCACCGGCGCCCTTGTCTCGACATTAGCCGAGCTCGACGCCATCACCAAGGTAACTAATTAGTTAGTCCGCGACATCTTCTATGACTATATATGCCTTTGATGACTGCCATATCTCATGCATGGTGCCCAACATGTGTTGACTCCCAGGACATGCCTTGCATACTCCTGCATAGGGTGGGGGTCGGCGGCGAGTTGAAGGAAGTCGCAACGGCCAAGATCATACAACCTTTGACCCGCGATATGCACAACACCCGAATGAGCGAGGTCGTGATGAAAGTCAATGTGAGCGAGGTACTGCCTGAGTTCCGTGACATCGACCCCCCCACGCAACCTCCGGGAGCCGAGAAACACATGAAGCTTGGCGAATGCGGGAAGTGGATGATGGAATGGCCGAAACCCAGATTCGTCTTGGGGATGTTCTTCATGGGGTCAGGCGCACCGGCGGCGCCACCTCGAGGCCCCGGCCCCGGTCGTTCGGCCCCCGTCGAGGCGGCCACAAAAAGCTGTTGCGGATGAACCGGCGCCACAAGCAGCCGTCGCCACCACCCAGAAGGAACCGCCGGTCGCCGCCACCACCGGCCGGAAGCTACCGCCGGTCGTCGCCGCCACCAACCGCCACAAACAGTTGTTGGGAACGTCTTCACCGCAACCGTCCAAGGTTAGTTCTGACTTTCCGAATTCCCCGACTTTCCCGACTAACAGATGTGCTATTGTTTATGTTTAGGACAAAGCCGTTGCACCTCAACTTGGTGGCAACGACGGCAATGAGGAGGAGGAGAATGATGTCAACGTCGATGACTACATCAACACTGGCGCCTGCAGGGATGGTATGTACATGCCTCTTGTGGATGAAGAACCCTTCCGCGACCACCGCGGTCAACCTGCTCGTCCCACTTCATGCACACAACGCCTGGCCTTCACCGACACGCCTCCGGATGCCGGCGATCATCAAGCTCAACCGGGTAACATTTTCAGCCCTAACACACTGCAAGAAACTGTTAAAGCGGGGTTCACTTCACCCCCACAATCCCCATAGATGAAGAACAAGAAGAAGCATAGGAAGAGAAAAGGATCCTCCACCTCTGCGAGCCAGCCAGCTCCTAAGATCCGGGGTCTTGAAGACACGATTCCACCCCATGCGGATGGCTTCCCCCGAGTTCATGAAGCTGGTAAACCTATCTTGTCTGGGACTTGCTCCGCCTTGCAGAAGGACCCATGATTGCCTTGCAGGAATCTATCTTGCATCTAGAGGAGCTCCTTCTTAAAGACAAGCAGCCGAGTTACCCGGCGTTCGCGGTCCAGGTGCCAAAGGAGCTGGTGGACTTCGTCCAGGAAGCCCCGCGGATGTGTTCTTCATAGCGTACGAGGACATCTTCAACCTGTTTCACACTAAACGGCTGGACTATAACATGGTCCGCCTATATGCGCTCGATGTGGCGATGAAGATCAGGAGAGATGATACCCCGTACGTCGCGATAGTGGATCCCTACTACATGCGCGACAGCCATCTGGTGGAAGGATCAAAGACACGGGAAACGGCCACGGAGTACCTCGTAAGGGTCATGCTGGCCAACAAGAGGAAGAATGCCCTTCTTCTGCCTTTCTTTTTCGAGTAAGTACACATCCGCTCGCCACCGTCGTATCTTATGCCTTCTTGTACATTTCTTCCATCGCTGATCCTTTGTCCAACATTCCGTTTCAATTGTGTTGAGCAGGGACAAGTACTGCGCACTCATCTACGTATCCCCGAGGTGGTCCATTGCCACTTATTTGGACTCGGGGAATAAATCCACGCCGAGACGATACACCAGAATAAAGGGTGTTCTCGATGACGCTCTCGAGGCCTATGCTCAAAAGGGCGGCCCCTTCAATAAGAAGTCAGAATTTTTCACGGAGGACAACACACACAAGTTCCAGCATGGGACCGGATTCCATTGCATCAAGCAACTGGATGGCAGCGTGAAGGAGGCCTACTACGCCCTCCATCACATTAAAGCGATTGTCCGGGATTTCGAGAAAACGAAGATTCCATCTGGTCTCGCAGAATACACCAAAATGGCGGATGCTCTCACCGATGCTGATTACATAACAGACTTCCATCGCATCCGGCTGCAGTTATCAACGATCATCCTCGACGATATCATTCACAAATCAGGGTCCTTCCACTACCCCAGAGGTATTATAAAAGAAAGCATTGCTAAGCATTACTAGTGTACTTTTTTGTAGAAGTGCATGTGTAGGGTTATATATATGCTATGCTATGAAACCCAAATAGGATAGCCATATGATTTCCAACCATGACAATTGATTGATTGTCTTGCCTCTCTACTTAGATGAATAAATTATACTCTATGTATATCACTAACCAATATATATCCCAATCCATCTTCAGTGCTCTGTCAGAGGGATATCGAAGAACGACTAGAGGCGCAGAATGACACCAGAGAGTGGAGGACGAAAGATGGCTTTCTACCGTTCCCGGCGCCGCTCAAGAAGAGGACTCCATGATCATGCTCCATCATCGCGGCGGTGACAACTTCATTTGTACTAAGACTTGTGTGTGACATGAGATGAACCTTTGTACCAATTAAGACTTGTGTGACATGATCGAGATGGAACTTTTGTAGACTTGTGTTTTGGCACTTGTCACTATATGTATGTATCTTGGGCTCTAAGTGTTTGTGATGACATAGTAATGTGTTTGTTTTCATATACCGTGTCAAAATATATTATTGTTTCTATTATTCCTGTATTTCCTGTAATATACCTATATTTCCTGTAATATACCTGTATTTGTACAGGAAAATGTGAATTTCTGTATTTCTGGAAAATCCTTTTGTGGCGCATCAAATTTTTTTTGTGGCGCACCTATTTTTGTGGCGCACGGTTTAGGGATGCGCCACAGAATTCCTCTGTTGTGTCGACGGCGACATGATTCTGTGGCGCACGGCCTGGGTGCGCCACAGAAAGTTGGTCTTTCTGTGGCGCACGCCCTGGGTGCGCCACAGAAATAATTTTAGTGGCGAGAATTCTGTGGCGCACCCAGCAAACCTGGGGGTGCGCCACAGAATCCCAAATTGGTGCGCCACTAATAGCCATTTCTGTACTAGTGCAAAGGCCCGCCTCCAAAACGGCCGAGATTTCGACCAAACTACAAACACCTTGTGGGTGTAAAATGGAAATCAAATTTTGCCTCAAACTCATACAAATTTAAATGCGACGACTTTTAATGCTTCAAACTTAAACTAAAGCGATACAAACTTAAACTAAAACGACAACTAAACTCTAATCTAAACGCCGCCGCTCGGGCCAGCCTCGTCGTCGTGCGCGGCCTTCCGGCTCTGGGCTAAGCGCGAGCGCACACGCCTCTCCTGCCAGAGCGCGCTCGCCGCCCGGCGCATGGCATCCCGTGCTGCCGCAGCCTTCACCTGCGTGTGCCTCGCCAGCCGCGCCTGGTTCAGCTCCTCGTGGGCCGCCTGCTCAGCGAGCAGCTGGGAGGCCGCATGCTCCCACCCCTCCGCCTGGGCGATGAGCTGCTGCCGCCTGGGCGTTGAGCTGCTCGTACGCTGCCCGCTCGGCGGCCATGAAGGCGCGGAAACGGGCATCCCGCTCCGCGCTCTCGATGGAGGCTTGGATGATGGCTGCCTCCACGACGTCGTCAGCCGCCTCGTAGCCGAGCCTGACCTGGCGACTTGCCTGGTCGTTGCGCCAGCTCTCGAACGAGTTGGCGGCAACCACCTGGTCTGGCCACAGCGGCGGCGACAGCTGCTGCTCCAGCGGCGGCACCTCGTCTGGCTCCGGTGGCGGCTCCTACCCGGGTACGGCAACCTCTTGCTCCGGCTCCTGCTCCTCCTGCTCGTCCACGTCCGCGCCGTCTACCTCCACCAAATCGAACGGTAGTTCATCGGCGGCTGCCTCCTACGCCGTGGGGTGAGCACGGCGTGCTGTCTGGGTGAGGGTGGCTGATGACTCCCAAGTGCAGGAGATCGTTGAAGTCTTCGCTGTGTAAGTATTAGTATCGATCCACGAGGAGTAGAAGGTATAAGTATTTATCCTCTCAAATAAGAGTGTCACTTCTCTTATTATCTATGCACTAGACAAACTAAAATGATGCAAGTGTTTTTGGGTTTTTTGGTGTAGAGAATGCAAAGCTGAAAATAAAATATGATGAGTGAAAGCTCTCAAAGAGAGAGAAAGCCCAATCCCCTATGCAGCAAGAGGACAAGCTTGAGTGGTGTTTCTTATGCGTGGAAAACGTTCCCAAGGGCTACATGGATTTCATGGCAAAAATATTTCTAGAACAACAAGGTAAACATTTTGTCAAGTTTTAATCTTCTTTGGACGGAGCCATAATTAGGTGTAGCTAAATAAATAAACTAAACCCCTTATGATGGATCATGTGGCCAAGTAAATGACTGCACAAGAGTTATTAAGACAAAAAGTCCCACCATAGCATTACACTCTAAGGTCCCCGATATAAATCCCCTCCTAATGTAACTTCATGACTCGGTCAGGTTTACGTGTCCTCCCAAGTCTCCCTCAATCCATTACACTAGTGTGAAACACCTTCATGCATTACTCAATGTATGGTGCACTTCATACATTGTACATCAAGACAATCATAAAAGATAAAAACTTGACCAAATACTCAATACATGTTAAGTAGAAATCATTGACAATCCATCCTATGCCCCCAGGAACATGAGAGAACTACTCACAACGCGAAGACATGATATGATTCAATGGTATAAGTGATACAACACAATCTGAAATTATAATCTCCCCACAAAACAATGACAAGTAGCAATTCACAAACATGTAGAATAGTACTTAGACAATAGCTAGGGTTCGAACAATCTCAAACTATGAGGGGGATGAAGTGGATCACGAAGATGGTGATGGAGATGGTGCTGGTCTTCACGGTGGTGATGATGGAGAAGTTCTTGCTGTAGATGTTGATTGAACACGCCGGAGGGGGGTGGAGCCCTCCGGAGGCGATTCCGGCGGCGTTTCCCCCCTCCGATCTTCTCCGGCGGCAGCCTTCTGACTCTCTGTTTCGTGGTTCTGTGTTTCTCCGCCGCCTCCTTTCGCGAAACGCCAGGGGACCTTTTTTATAGGCGTTTTTAGGTCAAGACTAGTCGGTGGAGCAAAGATCGACGGCCACGGAGCTCCGAGGGGAAACGAGCTGGGCCCACGCGGCCATGTACTTTAGGCCGCGTGGGACCCTCCCATTTCCAGCCTGTTGGGCTTCTGGTCTTCAATTTAAGCCCATTGCGTTCGTCTCGAAAATTCTGAACCGTGCTCTTTGCCTTGCCCTTTTTGGAGTCCCGAAGCTCCCGGAAAGTCTGAAACACTAAAAAAGACGTTTTCTGGAAAAACAGGGTTAATTCCAAATAAATGGGAAAACTATGAATATTCCCAAAATCATTATAAAACATTGATATAACCCTTATATGATGCAAATATGATTGGAATATAAGCAATTAAAGTGCAAAGTTCATGTATGCATTTTACATGCATCAACATCCCCAAGCTTAATCCATGCTCGTCCTCGAGTATGAAGATGATAAAACTAACATGGACTTTGCAATTTAATACTTAACAATGAATATCAAAGATGATTACTATTGCTACATATAGTCAAATGATTCATTCTTCAAAGGAGTAGCAATATGCAAGATAGTTTATGAAGTGATATCAAGTATTCAATGCAAGGATGTTCAATGATAGTTCACAAAGTGTAACATAACAGATAGTAGTATGGACCACATGTATGCATAATGATAAGTATGGACATCCTACATTGGTCATAGAGTGATGATGAAAATCTGAATATGATAGGTGGACACTTTGGAAAGATGTATATATGAGTAGAGGTAAAACATGAATAAGTTTCATCTAACTTCTGAACTTCTCTACTTAAGTTAATGATTGTAATATGGTAATCCTTGGTGTCAAGCTCTCATTGCCCCTATCATAGCATCTTGAATGATTAAGTTTAAAGTGAAAGCAAATATGAGTAATGTGCTTGACAAAGTAAAGGTTGAAAGTCTCATGCCCCTTGAATACGAGTACCTACTCCATGTGTTACTCAACTCGGGAAACAAAGCAAGTTCAATTTAAATATCATTGTAAGTAAAATAGTATCATCAAGAGCGTCAACTGGGGTACCTCTTGTCCCAGGATATGGAACAAGCCCATATCAAAATGACAAGACAAACAAACATAATGAACAATCTCAACACCCTTTTTATTTACCATTGGATAGCTTTTTATTGTAAGGTGTATCACAGACGGTTCACCATAGCATGTAAGTAAATTTCCACCATGAATGATGCATGGCTTAGATTAGCGGCCCAGGCGTCTCTCTAACCATTTATACAAACTCATTTAAACCTACTCCATTTCCTCATTTATTTCACCCATGGTAAGCATCCATAAACAAAAGTACATGACATCAACTAAATATAAATGAGTGCAATGTTGAAAGCATTCCATGTGACAGCACATTTCTGCTAACTCTCAACCAAAGACATTTGTCAAGCTCATAACATCATAATTTTAATCACAATGGGTCATGTTTTATTTATGCAATAAAAGTAAAGTGTGCATCAAGTTCGTGAGAGCTATATAACCAACTTTTCCCATAACAATCAACAACATAAGCATTTTAATTCAGAGGTATAGATAATACAAAATAACATGATAAACAACCTCGGAATAGCATAAAGCTAATAGGTAGATATGGTGGACTCACTGGAAAAACTTTGGTTGAACGTTGGAAACAAGTTTTTATTTGTTGGAATTTTTGGGCTAGCAAGAGGGAGAAAGTTGACCATCTAGATGCATGCATGAGTGTCCATAGAACTAACTAATCCATGTTAAACCAAGTAAAATAACAATCAGCACCAAAACATGAATAAGTTATAGCTCTTCAAAAAGGATTTGCAAACTATTACTCATAAACAAGCTCATGAATCATGCAACTATATGTATCATTAAAAATCAACTCAAACATCCCTTTTCCCAATCTTATAAAAGCATCCAACATATTTCAACCCATATTTCCAGTAGCTCTCCCATATATAAATGATAGTGTGGTGGTCTCTCAAAACGAATCAAACCAAAACAAAACAAAAGACGCTCCAAGTTTATGCGATAAAGTGTTTCGATCGAAAAACAGAAGTTGGACGTGTGCAAACCGAGAGTGTGTAGGTCCAGTGGGGTTGTCTTCACATCCCCAAGCTTATGGTCTTCACCATCCTTGGATAGCTCTTGGTGCATCTCCTCCAATCCCTGTGAAAAAACTTCAAAACACCGTTTCTCCCATTTCTTTTCTGTGGGGTGCATTAATAGTGATAAACAAATATGTTTCTTGCTGCATATAATCCTTGAACAAAAATTCATATGAGATGTCCAGAAAGTGTATAATGTTGTATGCCTACTCATAAACTCAATTGGATCAAAAAGATTCAACTTAAAAGCTCAAAGCATGCATCAAACAAAATGGGACAGAATCTGTCCAGAAAAACAGCAGCAGCAAAACGTATTTTTCTACCCTACCAAACTTTCTCGAAAAATTCCGAAAAAATTCATGCATACAGAGGATGAAAAGTTGCAACTACAGTTCAAATATGAGCTCATTCGGAGTTACGAATAAGAATTAAAAATCATACCGTGCACTGATTCGTGCAGGAATAAAATCTCCGAACGCTATAAGCAACTTTTCAAGACCAAAATGGGTAAAACTTGGCACTTTATTAAAAACTCCAGAAACTAACTAGACACAAAATCTCTTGTTACAGCAAGAGGACACAAAGAAAAATCACACACAAAAATAACCGGGTTGCCTCCCGCAAAGCGCTTTCTTTATAGCCATATAGCTAGGCTTCTTACTTTTTGTTTATTGAAGATGAAGCTCATGAGGGAGCTTGAACTTTGATGTTCCCCTCTTTCTTGGGAAGTGTTCCATGCATAATACCAGGGTCCCATGGTGTTCTCAAACCAATCAAAATAATAGTCAAGTTGAAACCTGGTTGAGAGAAAAATAGAACACAAAAGTAATAACAACGAAGTCTAACTTTCTTTCTATGCATTGGCATTTTGTATATGAATGAAGTTTCCAATGCATATTAACAATAGTTACTTGCAGCCCATAATTATTAGTAGCATAAAGAGGGTTCTCACCTCCTCTTTCATAATAGTTGCAAGTAGTAAAGTGTATTCAACCATATAACCAATAGAATCTTCCAACTTAGATAATTTAACATAATGAGGATCATTAAATTTATTTTGGAGTTTATTAGCATGCTTCCCTCTTTCAAAATAGTTGTAAGATCAATATCAAGTTTAATATCATGGTTGCAACAAAGATTTGGAACTAAAGATAATTGCAAACCACATAAGTATTTCTCAACATAAGCAAATTTCTCCTTATGGTGTAAGTAGGAGAGTTCAAGAACAAAGTAGGGCTCTCATGAGTAAGAGCACTATCACAAACAGCAAGTATGTCATTTTTATCCTCGCATAAATTAGTAACAACTAAACATGGAGGATTATCAATAAGCATAGGACCATCATCTAAAGCATTATCATATAGCATATTTAAGCAACACTCCTTATTATCATAACTTCACTAGTAGCATTATTAAAAAGTGAAGGAGTATTTTAGTTTCATCATAATAGCATGGGTTATCATATAGGACCATAGCATTTTCAGTTTCCACTCATCATAACATGGATTCTCATAAATAACAAAAGATTTTTGAGTTTGAGTGTTACTATCATTTGTTGATGGTGAAGTTGGGAGATCCAACTCTTCATTCTCTAGCTGTTCATCATTTCCATCATCCTCTTGAGATTGCATGGGCATCCCCAAGCTTAGGTTTTTATCCACTTCTTCACATTCTTCCTCTTCCAAGCTTATGTTTTCATCATCTTCTTCCTGCAAAACATCAGTACTTTCTTGGGGAACCTTTCCCTTCTCATAATAATCAATAGCATAAATATTTTGAGAGAACTGGGCTATGCAATATTCAAGAATAGAAGTGACCTTTCCTTCAAATCTCTTAACTCTAGGGCAAGTTTTATTTTCATTAGCAAAGGTGTGCAATTCATTAGATGCATAATAAGTAACAAATTCCTCTACTTGTTCCATCTCTAAATGAGTGTAATCATTAGTATTGTAAGATGCTATGACATGTTCTTCATGGAACTTACATTGAAATCCAAAGTGTCTTTTTCTCTGTTTAAAGCAACAAGTTGTATTATTATGGAATAAAAGCCACTCTCCAGCAATATAATTTAAACTTTCCATGAAATCTTTTAGTCTTTTCCGTTCACTTGACTCTCTAAATTCCTCATCAATTTTAGAAGCTTTCATATATTCATAGTAAAGATTCATTATCTCAGGAACAGTTTTTTTGGTATTTTCCATTTTCTAATTTTTTTTGTGTTTTTGATATATGGATGTATGCAAAACTAAACTAAATGCAAAACTGAAAATAAATATCTAGTGCAAACAAGAATAAAAACTTAAGCGCTACACTCCCCGGCAACGGCGCCAGAAAACTGTCTTGATGACTCCCAAGTGCAGGAGATCGTTGAAGTCTTCGCTGTGTAAGTATTAGTATCGATCCCACGAGGAGTAGAAGGTATAAGTATTTATCCTCTCAAATAAGAGTGTCACTTCTCTTATTATCTATGCACTAGACAAACTAAAATGATGCAAGTGTTTTTGGGTTTTTTGGTGTAGAGAATGCAAAGCTGAAAATAAAATATGATGAGTGAAAGCTCTCAAAGAGAGAGAAAGCCCAATCCCCTATGCAGCAAGAGGACAAGCTTGAGTGGTGTTTCTTATGCGTGGAAAACGTTCCCAAGGGCTACATGGATTTCATGGCAAAAATATTTCTAGAACAACAAGGTAAACATTTTGTCAAGTTTTAATCTTCTTTGGACGGAGCCATAATTAGGTGTAGCTAAATAAATAAACTAAACCCCTTATGATGGATCATGTGGCCAAGTAAATGACTGCACAAGAGTTATTAAGACAAAAGTCCCACCATAGCATTACACTCTAAGGTCCCCGATATAAATCCCCTCCTAATGTAACTTCATGACTCGGTCAAGGGTTTACGTGTCCTCCCAAGTCTCCTCAATCCATTACACTAGTGTGAAACACCTTCATGCATTACTCAATGTATGGTGCACTTCATACATTGTACATCAAGACAATCATAAAAGATAAAAACTTGACCAAATACTCAATACATGTTAAGTAGAAATCATTGACAATCCATCCTATGCCCCCAGGAACATGAGAGAACTACTCACAACGCGAAGACATGGTATGATTCAATGGTATAAGTGATACAACACAATCTGAAATTATAATCTCCCCACAAAACAATGACAAGTAGCAATTCACAAACATGTAGAATAGTACTTAGACAATAGCTAGGGTTCGAACAATCTCAAACTATGAGGGGGATGAAGTGGATCACGAAGATGGTGATGGAGATGGTGCTGGTCTTCACGGTGGTGATGATGGAGAAGTTCTTGCTGTAGATGTTGACGATGAACACGCCGGAGGGGGGTGGAGCCCTCCGGAGGCGATTCCGGCGGCGTTTCCCCCTCCGATCTTCTCCGGCGGCAGCCTTCTAACTCTCTGTTTCGTGGTTCTGTGTTTCTTTGCCGCCTCTTTCGCGAAACGCCAGGGGACCTTTTTTATAGGCGTTTTTAGGTCAAGACTATGTCGGTGGAGCAAAGATCGACGGCCACGGAGCTCTGAGGGGAAACGAGCTGGGCCCACGCGGCCAGGTATTTTAGGCCGTGTGGGACCCTCCCATTTCCAGCCTGTTGGGCTTCTGGTCTTCAATTTAAGCCCATTGTGTTTGTCTCGAAAATTCTGAACCGTGCTCTTTGGCCTTGCCCTTTTTGGAGTCCCGAATCTCCCGGAAAGTCTGAAACACTAAAAAAGACGTTTTCTGGAAAAACAGGGTTAATTCCAAATAAATGGGAAAACTATGAAATATTCCCAAAATCATTATAAAACATTGATATAACCCTTATATGATGCAAATATGATTGGAATATAAGCAATTAAAGTGCAAAGTTCATGTATGCATTTTACATGCATCAGTGGCCCATAAGGTGGCGAGGCGGCGAGGCATGGTGTTGCTTGGGCTACGGCGAGCGTCGGGGGCCTCTTTATAGCCGTCCAGGATCGAGGCGGGAAGCGCCGAGTGCATGAGCACGCGTCGCATCGGAGTTAATGGCGGCGACATGTTTTCGCCTCGGCGACGCTTGGGAAGCCGGGAAAGGCTGGGCGCTCAGCAGGCGCCGTCGTAAATGCGACGCGTACGGCAGACGCATCGCCGTCCCGTCCCTTCGTCGCCTGGCAAAACACGTCTCCATTAACACGGGCGGAACGACCTCCTGCACGGTGCCATTAACCGCCTCTACGCGGCCTGTGTCTATGACGGGTGGGGGCGACCTGTCAGAGAGCATGTCCGGGCAATGACCGGCACCCCCGAGAGGGCCTCCAAACTTGGGGGCCCTTTCGGGGGTGCCGGACACGATTTTGCTCGGGGCAAGCACTTGGGGGTGTCGCTGGGGGCGTTTTTTGGTATCCGGGCCCCCATTGGGCCTTTGGGGGGCCATTTGGAGCGGGCCGGTGGAGATGCTCTAAGTGTGTTTGTGGATCTCATCAAACTATTGGACGCACGGGGTAACAGTGTTCCTCCTTTTGGGAACAGGTGTAAGAATGTGAGCACCATGATTTAAACGATTCTGGGTGGAGTCTTGGCCTTATAACTCTACCCCCATAAAAGGTAGTACTACTTTTTCTAAATTTAACAGATCTTGACAATACTGACAGGTACGAAACCATCCTGACATAAAAGTGTCTTATCCAAATTCGATCTACAAAAGATCGAGAAAAACTAGAAATAAATGCTACACATAGTATAAAATAGAAATCCTATGCAAATAGTAGCTTATGGGCACTATTCATCGCATAATGTATCAATTATGTTTCTTGATGTGGAGAAAAATTACTTTCAAACGTTAGTAGCCACTGAAAGGTTAGTTCAGCTCTAGTACAATATGCACCTCCACACGTCGATTACATTACTACACACCCCTCCCACCAAGTCATCCATTCATGACTGCAAGGAGCACGGCAGAGCCGGCGGCACAAAAAAAGGCGTTTGGCGATATCATGGAAAAAGTGAAGAAGAACAGAGACACAATGCAGAATAAATGGTGCAAGTGCACTTGGGCCTTTAGGTATCCAGTAGACAAGTATTAAGAGGCGGTGGTTGTCAGTTGTGAGATGGTTTCATGGGATTTGGATCAACATGTGCTAATATTTTTGCGATTTTTGTTGCCCATGTGTCGAGAGATCACACGAGTGGCATTTTGCGTGTCCGGGGTGTGTGTGTGTGGGGGGGGGGGGGGGGGGGGGTGTTGTGGTTGAAATACAACCCACTGGGTCTAAGCCAACTTATGCAGGCAATTTTTGTGTTCCTTGATCTGTAGGATGATGTCGTGTAAGGGTTCATTATCCTATTAGTGCATAAAACTACAAACTTCTTAATGAACATCATCGCTACTTTGTAATAAAAATAGGAAGAGCATGCTCCCTTGCTTAATTGGAGAGGGAGAGTTTGGTGTCTTGGGATCAGAGGTGGGGGTGCTGGTCAGCGAGTTCATATGCCAATTCTCCACCGGATAAGTGTGGTGGCGTGGCGACTCTGGGCGATCTGGAGGTGTTGCTTTCTGCTTCTCTGCATCAAAGTGATGGGGAGTAGGTGGTACCCGCTGACAGCGTGTTTCCATGATCTTGGAGCACTTTACGCTCCTGAAACCGCAATCCTTGGAGGAGTTCATCAAGGAAGGCCTTGTTCTGACAACGCTATCCATGGCCACAGGGCCCACTCTACGCTCGTGCATTGGAAGCCGAGCTTCTTCTTCTTCCACCTTCTGGAGGATCTTCTTCGATCTCGACCTGGGAGTCTTCGCGATTTCACCCCAAGTGGTTCGTCCCCGGTGACGTTGCCGGCACCTAGGTCTAGAAGTCACGACAATGTTGTGGTGGTCACCAGGGACCGACGTGTTTTAGGTTTATTTGCTGGGGTCCTTCGGCAAAGTTAAATGACTTTGCTGTAATTTTGTTTTCTTCTGAGGCCCTTTCGGTAATTTATGCACTAGATTAATGCAGTTTCCAAACCCCTCGGACCTTACCCGTTTAAAAAAAAAGAGGCAACCGCGATTAGCTTCACCGCAGTTTCGACCGGAAAACTGATAAGGTGACTCAGCCGTCAATAGCCCATCCCGCGTCCATTTCACCGAAAACCCTTGCCATCGTCGCTGCCTGCTGGGTGGATTGATGCTGGAGTGTTTTTTCCACCATGTGCGCGCATTTATCTTGCTTCGCTTTCGTAGCATCCATCCCTTTCGTTTCTCTCTCCACCCCTTGTATCTTCTCCCTCCGCCCCCCACTACTATATAGCCATGGGTGGCGCACTCGCAACTCACAGCTCCATCCATCGGCAAGATAGAACCAAGAAGGCCTTGTGTGTGTTTGTAGTAGTGCGCGCACGTTGCTTGTTTGCACTAGCTAGCAGCGAACACACCTAACCACCACGACAATCACAAGCGCGAGTCCTGCTTGCTAGAGTGAAGCTAGCGATAAACAGAGAGAGAGGAGAGGAGAGGAAGAGAAGAGATGAGGCAATCGAGGTTCAAGAGGATCTGCGTCTTCTGCGGCAGCAGCCAGGGCAAGAAGAGGAGCTACCATGATGCCGCCATTGAGCTCGGCAACGAGCTGGTATGCTTACTAGTAGCTTACGTATATAGTTCACCGCACCACCATATACATAGCTCTAGCTTGCGATAGATATTCCTCTGTTCGTGACCTCCGTGCGCGTCCACTTCATTTAGTTTCACCACATGAATTTGCAGGAAATGTAAAAGTAACAAAACCTAGAGTGGTAATACCAGCAGTAACCTGGATGCAAATTCACTAGTAATAGTAAGAAATAGCACGGGAGAATTAGCTAGCAGGTGGTGTACGTATCGTACACACGGACGTCTCGGTGGATAAATTAGTCTAGCCATTCGCTGCCCAACTTTTTGGCATATCCGCCATGTTTCCTTCCTCTGCAAATTCCACGCACGAACGCCATTGCTGCTGCTTGGTTGAGCAATTCCATGAATCCCGGTCTTGCCTGTTTGTGTCCTCCTGCATGCGGTCGTCAAATTAACGCGGGCAGGCCCTACTGCATTCACGGTCCATCAAATCGAAGTTAGAGCTAGCTCTGCTCTGTTCCCATCCTCACCACCGTAGTAGTAGAATTCAACAAGCATCTCGTTACCGTTGAAGAGTGTGGCCGGCGGTGTTGATTTTGTTGTTGGTGCAGGTGGCGAGGGGCGTGGACCTGGTGTACGGCGGGGGAAGCATCGGCCTCATGGGGATGGTCTCGCAGGCGGTGTACGACGGCGGCAGGCACGTCATTGGGTACGTAATAATATCAGAAAAGCTCCGTCCATCTGCTGCCATCCCAGAAGAATGTTTTTGTTTTGTAAATAAATTTGGGTTTTTTGAGTTGATGCATGCGCTGATCACTTGTTTTTGTCATCTTGTTGTCCACGCGCAGTGTCATTCCCAAGACTCTCATGACCCCAGAGGTATGTCTGTCTCCTCCCAGCGTGCTCGCCTCCTCCTACTACTCATGTCGTACTACTAGCTTCCCTTGGGAGAGGACAACGGGCTCACGTTTTGCAATTGTTTAAGTTATTGTTAGGGGTCTTCCAATGAAAAGCCTTAAAAGAAATTGTTGTTAGGTCATACTCCAGTAATCAAATGAGCTTGGGCGTTTGGGCTCTGAGCACCGCCTGCTGGAGTCCCGGGGGACACGGCACTTGGCGTGGAAAAGAATCCCGTACGTCCATCTGATCGAGAGTAGCAGTACGTGTTTTTTTTTTGGCGCAAATCCAGATCTTGGCGTGAGGGTAAACAAGCGGCAAAAGCGCAGCTTTGCAGATGCTTGCTGGTTTCTTTTCTTCCCCCAAAAAGTCTTGCCATGGCATCATCCATTCCATGTCCTGCCTGGTTTGGGAAACAGGGCGGCTGCCTTCTTGATGCAAGGGTAGCATGCTTTAGCACAAGTAGAGGACACTCATTGTCTTTGACTACCGGATGTTCTGCTCAAAACAGAAGAATGTTGTGTTGGATGTAAGTTTCAATAAATATTTTTGTAGTTAGCTGCGAAGTTTCAGTTTCAGGGAGCACAAAAATATAAGAGTTGAGAAGAGTATATATGACCCATGATGTGGGACACTACTAGAGTCTAGAGTATCCTAGTTGTTCCTTATACTTATGTGGTTATCTTATATGCCACATCACTAATAGCAAGATGCCGTACCATATGACAACAAACAACAATCAATATCCATGGTCCAGATAACCCATATCCCATGTTCACTGATCTATGCTTGGTTAGCCGTGGTCCTCTTCCTAGTTGGTCATTTTACCATTACCTAGAAAGAAAGGCAAGAGGAGTGAATATTTAAACCATCTAGTTACTACTTACTACATTGTTTGTTCCGTTTGAGCACAATCATGACCCCTCTTGGTAATGTGTAACACAGACCAAGCATCATGGCATGTCGAAGAACTATTTTACGAGGTGATCGAGCTGATGTTCATTTTCTTTTCTCAGATAAGTGGGCAGACAGTGGGGGAGGTGAGGGCAGTGGCAGACATGCACCAGAGGAAGGCAGAGATGGCAAGGCAGTCTGACGCCTTCATAGCCCTGCCTGGTGAGTCACACAAACTATCTCAGCACACACATGCACAGCGAACAGATCCGTGACAAGTTATTTACAGTCGAGTGGTGGATCGGGCTGTAAACTTGTGGCGTTTTGCACATGTCTATCTAGAAATGAAGGCTTGCTAGATTTGGGGCCAGCTCGTGATCGAGCCTTTAGTTTCCTACCTAGCTACTAGTGTCTGTAACCAATAATTGGTGCAAAGGTTCAGAGTACGTACTGCGTACGTACGTACATGGATGTCTCAAGCTGCTGCTGCTGAGATCTGCTCATGTTGCATGTCTTGTTGTGCAAAGGAGTAGCAAATTTGTTTTGGTGCTCATCACGTGAGTTTTGTGTCAACTCTGAATGCAGGAGGGTATGGTACGCTGGAGGAGCTGCTGGAAGTGATTACATGGGCGCAGCTTGGCATCCACCACAAGCCGGTACCGTCCTGCATGCCCTGTCCTTTGTCGATCTCTGCTCTTATCTGAATGTGCTGAAAAATATCTGAGATTCTTGGATCAGGTTGGCCTGCTGAACGTGGACGGGTACTACAACTCGCTGCTGACCTTCATCGACAAGGCGGTGGAGGAAGGGTTCATCAACACCTGTGCCCGCCGCATCATCGTGCTCGCCCCCACCGCGGAGGAGCTCATGGAGAAGCTCGAGGTACCTAGCTCTTGCATCAATGTCAGTTCTTGCATGATCCAACATATCTCCTGGCCCTGAATCTGAACTCATCGCTTCTTTTGTTCAGGATTACGTGCCATACCACGACAGGGTTGCGTCGAAGCTAAACTGGGACATTGCGGCGGAGATAGAGCACCTAGGGTACTGACACTAGCTAGCTGCAGCGGAAGGGCGAGCCGGGGTTGCAGCGTTTAACTTGATGGAGATTTGGGGTGCTGGATTGATGAAGGTGTTGGATTGATGTATTAGTAGCAAGTTAAGCGAGGGTGCGTGCGTTGGTCCATTTTGTATATGTTTTTGCTTCGATCCGGGACAGCTTAAGGATATTGTAAAACCTGACCGGTTCCAGCTCTCTCTTATTGTCGTCAGTCTCTACCTGCTTAAATAGTACGGAGTAGTACTAGTATCTATCCATCTTGTATCAATATGAATGTTCGTTTCAAGGTCCTGAATCCAATGACTTCAAGTCGCAGTGTCCGGTGCTTTTGGCCAGTCAAACAAATCGCTGCTGAGATCTGTATTTTCTTGGCGCTAATTCGGTCATGCATTGTTGGATAGGGGTGCACAATCAGAGAAAAACAAAGAACGGATCAAACAGATTAACACCGTATTGCTTGAGCACTAGCTCTTGACACTACCTCCGGTCCGTATTGGGATTTGAACTTACGAAGCATAATTTCGTAGCTACATTAGCGACACTTTTTGTGGACCAGAGGGAGTAAGATATTTCATCACAATCTTTAGAAAATTGCAAATAGAAGCTGCATCCTGCATGCCCAATTGCTAATGAGGAAAGACAATGACCCAGAGTATATTAGTTGCATCCTAGGAGAGTTGCAAAAGCCACATGACAGTGGATAAAAAAATATTTCTTCCACTACGAAAGAAATACATCCATCACTGAAATATGCAATGTAATGAAATGTGATACTGCCCGTCATAGTGTCTTTATCTGCAATACACTAAAGTATAGGAATAGGCAACCCATAGGATTGGAATTTCATGTCTAGTTGAACCGATCAAGTGAAGGAATCTGAGTCTGCAGCTGCAAATTCGGTGGTTCACCTCGCTGGGCCGGAGGTCCAGCTTTCTCCTGGCCAATGCACAGGGGCGACGGTGGCCTGCCAACGTGGGCCGCCAGCGGCCTCAGCTGGGCCGCTTGGTCCAGTCGCGGAGGAGGCTGCGGAGTTGGGCCGGGCTGCCATGTCGTCCATCTCCTCTGTTGAGCCGCCGTTGGGTGTCGGCCTCGCCCACCTGGGCGCTGCGGAGGCTAGGCCGGCCCGTGGAGATGTTGGTGGGCCGACTGCACTCGACTGCGTGGCCAGCCAGGAGTCTACAGCTGCTGGGCCGATCCGGGGGAGGGCCTCTTCACCAGCCCAGCCTTCCCTGGGTGGCACGGCGGTGGCAGCAGGTGCGATGGGGATGGTCTCGACTCCGGCTCCGACCACTCCGTCGCGCGCTGCTGCGTGTGTTGCTGCTGCGTCCGCTGGGTTGGCTGCTACTTCAACTATGCTGACCCAGGACGGAGGCTCCGTCACGCCTTGCACACCTCCTCCTACGGCGTCAGTTTTTGCTGATGGGGTCACTCCGACCCGTCGTAGTGGGAGGTTTGGGATGGCGGTAGATGGGGCTTCAGCGACGGATGAGGACTCCATGCAGAAGGTCATGCGTCGCCAAGCTGCGCGCAACTTGGACTTCTCAGGTACGGATTTAAATTCGAAGTCATTTCTGTCTTTTTCTTCGCAGTCAATTCATTCTAAACTGAGTAGTGTAGGAGTTAATCTTGGTAATTCTAAAAAAGAAGTACTTGTGTCAACTAGGGTCTTGAGGCATATGGAATTTGATCGTCTTACGGTTATTCCTAAAGTTTCGACTGTGTTGACTTCCACCTATTTGGATGAAGAAGAAGCGATTGCCACATCAGATGGTCAGCTTCTTCCTCATCTAATTGGTGAAGTGTTGGAGGGTGGTTTGGATGATGACGGTTTGAGCTCATTGTATGAGTTAAAAGCATCCGGTCGGAAATCAAAATCTACCACCAACAAGTCGTCCCGGAAACGGGCAAAGTTATCCAAATCCCCACGGTTTCCCAATGAATGGCATGTTTGCAAATAGCAGAGGTCTTGGTGATTTGGCTAAACATTTGCACTTTGCTGGTTCTGTTCGGGACCACAATTTGGATTTCTTAGCTATTTCTGAGACGGGTAGACGTGAGTTCTCGCAATCTCTATTGAACCGACTTTCGGACGGTATAGAGTTTGATCGGTACTCACGTCCCCCTCATGGCCGCTCCGGAGGCATTTTACTAGGCATCGGACTGATACCATGGAAGTGTTGGATGTTACGGATGGTGATTTTCATATTAAAATGCACATCCGTAATAAAACCGATAATTTCATTTGGAGTCTTGTTGCTGTGTATGGGCCGGCTCAGGAGGTGGCTAAGACTTCTTTTCTCTGTGAAATGGTAAACTTGGCAAAAGATAACCCTCACCCTCTTATCATTGGTGGGGATTTCAATTTGCTACGTTTTCCGTTTGAGAAAAGAAAGGGACGGTTCGACAACCGTTGGCCTCTTTTGTTCAATGCAGTCATTGACAGCTTGAACTTACGAGAGATAACAATGGTGGGGAGACAGTTCACTTGGGCTAATTCTCTCCCTGAACCCACATACGAGAAACTAGACCGTGTCTGATGGATACTGATTGGGAATCTAGGTTCCCATTAGTGTCGGTGCGGGCTCTAGAACATATTGAGGGTTTGTCGGACCATGCTCCCATTCTTTTGACCACTGGAGTGCCTAGTCCGCAGTGCAAACCACGGTTCAAGTTTGAGCTTGGGTGGTTGCACCGCGAGGGCTTCCATGAGATGGTTAAAAGAATTTGGGAAAGACCAGTGGCGGGTGATACGCCTATCCAGCGGTGGAACAATAAGATACGTGCTTTACGCACTCACCTCGTTGGTTGGGCTCGTCATACTACTAGTTTACTTAAAAAAGAAAAGGTGCGACTCTCCTCGATAATTGATGCTCTAGAAGCATTAGCAGAAGTTCGGCTACTATCCGCGCAAGAGATTGAACTAAAGAGCCAATCCAATGCACAGATAGCAAAGCTACTGCGAGAGGAGGAGTTAAAATGGTATCAACGTTCTAAAGCCCAATTCATCCTAGAAGGAGATTCGAATACTCGCTATTTCCATAGTATTGCCAATGGCAGACACAGGAAAAAGCATATTCATTCTCTAGTCCAGGATGAAGGAACGATTGAGGGTCATGAACAACTAAAGTCGTACATTACAAATTACTATAAAGGCCTGTTCGTTGCCCAGAGGAAGGAGACTTCACTTTGGATGAGTCGTGAACAGAGGATATACCCCAGGTTTCAGATGAGGAAAATAGTCTACTTACTAAACTCTACTCAGAGGAAGAAGTGAGAGGCGGTTTTCCAAATGAAACATAATACAGCACCTGGACCTGATGGTTTCCCGGCTGAGTTCTACCAGAACTTTTGGGATGTTATCAAGTCTGATCTACTTCAACTGTTTGCCTGTCTCCACAATGGACAACTAGATCTGTTTCGTCTCAATTTTGGTGAGATAATTTTATTACCTAAGGTTAACGAGGCAGAAAGGATTCAACAATTTAGACCTATATGCCTCCTTAACGTTAGTTTTAAAATATTTACCAAAGTGGCTACGATTCGACTGAACAGTGTGGCAGATCATGTGGTTCGTCCGTCTCAGACGGCTTTTATGCAAGGCCGCAACATCCTTGATGGAGTTGTGATCCTACATGAAACAGTTCACGAACTACATAGGAAAAAGCAGAATGGGTAATTCTTAAAATTGATTTTGAGAAAGCTTATGATAAAGTCAAATGGTCTTTCCTTCAGCAGACCCTCAGAATGAAAGGTTTTTCTTCTGAGTGGTGCGCGTTAGTAAATAGCTTTGTTTCGGGAGGAAGTGTAGCCATTAAGATCAATGATGACACTGGCAAATACTTTCAAACGAAAAAAGGCCTCAGACAGGGTGACCCATTGTCGCCAGTACTATTTAATATAGTGGCTGATATGTTTGCTATCTTGATTGAACGTGCTAAATCTGAGGGTCAGATTGAAGGAGTGATTCCACATCTTGTTGATGGTGGTTTATCGATTCTTACGATGCAATTCTTTTTATGGAACATGATATCGAAAAAGCTCGTAACCTAAAGCTGATTTTATCAGCCTTCGAGCAACTTTCGGATCTTAAGATAAATTTCCATAAAAGTGAATTGTTTTGCTTGGCGAGGCTCGAGAAAACGCCGCCTTGTATGCTGAACTTTTTGGCTATGAGCAAGGACAATTTCCTATCAACTATTTGGGTATTCCGATTCATTATCGGAGACTTACAAATGCTGAATGGAAAAAGGTGGAGGAAAGACTTCAATTACGTTTAAATAGCTGGAAAGGCAAACTCTTATCCCTGGGTGGAAGATTGGTTCTCATAAACTCGGTACTAACGAACATGGTACTGTACATGATTTCATTCTTCCAATTGCCCAAAGGAGTCTTAAAACGACTGGATTATTTCCGGTCTAGATTCTTTTGGCAAGGGGATTATGAGAAGAAAAAATATCGACTGACTAAATGGAGTGTGGTTTGCTGCCCTAAAGACCAAGTAGGGCTCGGAATTCATGACCTTGAGGTCAAGAATAGAGCCTTGCTAGCTAAATGGCTCTTCAAACTCCTTTCTGAAGAAGGAGTTTGGCAAACCCTCCTTAGGAGAAAGTATGTGGGAGATCAAGCTGTTTCTCAGGTTCAATGGAAACCTGGTGATTCACACTTCTGGGCTGGCCTCATGGCTACAAAGAAGTTCTTTTTCCACAAGGATCTTTCTCAATTAGGGATGGATCGGAAATTCGTTTCTGGGAGGATAAATGGCTAGGCCAATCGACCCTCAGAGAACAATATCTGGCTCTGTATTCTATTGTATGAAACAAAAACGACACGATCGCGAAGGTGTTGGGTACTTACCCACCAGATGTTTCGTTCAGAAGAAGTTTATTTGGAACAAGACAAGCATCCTGGAATGTTTTGCTCGTTCGACTGGATTCAATCCAGTTGTCGGAAGGTCCAGATAAATTTCAATGGAATCTTACTAAGAATGGTAAATTCTCGGTTGATTCGATGTATAGAGCACTAATTCTTCCCGAAGCACCAGTCGATAGTAGGGATAATAACAAAATTTGGAAGATGAAGATTTCACTAAAAACTAAAGTGTTTGCGTGGTATCTTCGTCGAGGAGTAATTCTTACAAAAGACAACCTTGCCAAGCGCAATTGGCACGGAAGTAAAAAGTGCGTCTTCTGTCATCATGACGAGACTATTACACACTTATTCTTCCAATGCGAGTTAGCCAGGTCTATATGGTCAGCCATCCAGATAGGTTCTACCTTACATCCTCCGCGTATTGTTGCAAATATTTTTGGCAACTGGTTAAATGGAGTGGATCCTAGGTTTAAACTATTCAGTAGTATGGGCGCGATTGCCGTTATTTGGTCGCTGTGGCTATGTAGAAATGACAAGGTTTTTAACGATAAAAATGCTTCTATTATGCAGGTTATCTATCGGTGTACAGCTACGCTACGAGCATGGTCGGCCCTGCAGCGTGTGGAGCACCGAGATTTATTTTTGGAGGTGGCGTCGAGGCTGGAGGCTGCGGCCAGGGAGTTATTCTCCCGGCATGGATGGCCACATAGTCTCCGGATAGGCCTACCATCATCTTAGGCGGATCTACAATTTTTCATTATGATATGTAATTCGCCTTTTTTTATTTTATGCCGATCTGGATTCTGGTGAACTGGTGGCTGTGTGCATCTTAGCTATGCAGAGGCCGGGTGTAATACTTAAAACTTTTAAGTAATAAAATCGTTTTATCTAAAAAAAAGTTGAATCCTATGAGAAGAGTACTTTATGTTTGATGGCAAAGGAAAATCAAAGGAATTGTAAAAAGAGCTTGGAGTGAATGTAGAATTCCTATGAGATGTAGTCCAAAGATTTCTATAGGAAAAATTCCTATAGGAAGTAATCCTATGAATTAAACGACTAACGTAGGAAAAACCCCTACAGGATAAAATCCTGCAAGAATCCTATTAAGTTCCTTTGAATCAAAGGAGGCCTAAATCAATAATGAGAAGGAATGTGCTCTCTACTTTGATCAGCATGCTTGGCACATGTTATCAAATTCTGGTGTTTAGCTTGATGCCAGCATGGCTGCACAAGTAGAAGTCAAATTCAGTGTCAGATGCAGAGCAAGGGGTAAATGTGTTGGAAATCACGTACAGTGTCCGTCAGGTTTTAGTGTTTTACTTGTATAAACCAAGATAGGTTAGTACCTAACCAGCTGTATTGTGTTGTAATCCTACCAAACATCATCGGATTGTTGTGGACGCTCCGTGTGTTTCTGTAACCCTAACAACCATATACA
Source organism: Poa pratensis (assembly GCA_947311845.1). Taxonomy (NCBI): domain Eukaryota; kingdom Viridiplantae; phylum Streptophyta; class Magnoliopsida; order Poales; family Poaceae; genus Poa; species Poa pratensis. The sequence continues at coordinate 48,128,186 of CAMZMU010000037.1, read as the reverse complement.
TGGCTATATGAAGATGATGTAGCTAGCCTAACCCAACTTCAACACTACTCAAGACACACCCATTGGTCCGATGACAAGAGCTAGTGCTCAAGCAATACGAGATAAGGTGAACTCACTCCTATCCTCATATAATTTTGATCGTTCGATGAATGGCTCACTAGCTCAAGCAGATGTTCTATGTGTGCTTAGGTACGGACCCGCAATGACCTTCAAGAGGAGGGAGAAGATGGCCAAGGAGCTAGACAAAGAAGAACGCCAAGGGAGTGAAGGGGAGGAAGAAGAAAAGCAGAAGCCCTGGCCGCCGAACTGTCGGACGCCTACCGGACTCCTACACGACGAGTCCGCCATCTGCCCGGCGCCTCTCGATATTGTTGCCGGACCGCCCGGAGCCTGGAGCTCGTCAGCTCCCTCGCGAAGCCCCTCATCCGGCTGTGAAGAAAGCGTCGCGTCGGACTGTCCGGTGACTGCCCGCGTGCATAAAATAGAATGAAGCCCTTGTATCTCCCTTGCTACCTACCCATTCGCCCCTAGTACTATAAGTAGCCCTCTATGGCTCAGATATAGGATTAGACTGAAATTTGAACTTGAATTGAGCTTTGCTCTCTTTCCCCATGTATGGGTTACCCCCAAGACCTTCTAGGGAGATGATGTACCTCTTGTATACCTACTCTTTCATACCTGATTCTAGTAGGGCTATCCAATCTTATTTTCAAGATTCTATTGGATTGGTGGATCAGCCGGTTGGAGAAATTGGTTTCGACAAGGTAATATTGGTTCGATTCGTGAGATCGGGAGGCTTTCTTGTGTGGAGATTGTTCTCAGGTAATTCAGTTGGGCAGGTTTTACCAGTTATCCCCATTTTATTTGTATTCCCCCCACGTGTTCTTTCTCAAACCCCTCGTTTCCCCTTATCGTGTTCTTCGACGTCAATTCGTGAAAGTCGGGCCAATCTGCATCATATGATACCAGAGTTGTAGATTAGCATGGATTTGAGTTGTTACCACAACCATCCACTCATTTTTATTTTTATTTTTATTTCGAAAATTTCACCAAAAATAGTCTCACAAGGATTTGGACCGATCTGTTGTTTTGGTGAGTTATTGGTACTTTTGATCCATGGATTTGGTGCACAACAATCATGCCCACCTTCCTATTGCGTTCCTTTAGCCCAATTTTGCCCAAAATTTATTTAGATTTGAGTATTTTGAGCTCGTTTTTCGTTTCAGACATGCAAGAAATTTTATGAGACTATTGAAGAATATCTCCAGCTATACAGCCAAGCCATGCATCCAACACCGGACAAGGATTACCTTAAAATAAAGAGTGTTTATACTCAACTTGTATACTTTCTGTAACTAGTTGGCATGTACGTGCAACGCACGTTTTCACAATTAAAAGGGGCAATTTATCAGACGTCAACGACGACGAATACATGATCTAGACAGACTTATGTAGAAAAAAATGCATCATACCTTATCAAATCACACAAAACATTTGGTTTCCACCATCTTCTCTAATCACCACTTATTGGATATAAAAAGAAGAAATCTACATATTATATTTTTTGGATCATACGGAGCAAAAATAGTAAAATTATAGAGCTGTGAACGGGCAGAAATAAGAAATTAGCTGAGGTAACGAAACAGCTCCAGGTGGTTAATTCAGTGCGGCAACAATGTGCTCAGGAATCAAGCTATGTACTCCGTACTTATTAAAAATCCGTGCACTAACAAGCTTTTGCATTGTATATTTGGCCGTGCTCTAGATTGCTCTGCATTCAACTAAGATAGGTTGTAGTCTGCAGCCAAGAACTTGTCTCCGTCAGCGATGACCATCTAAAGCGGGACACGGAAGAAACGGATAAAATTAACTGAACAAGCAAAAGACTCCTGCTCAAACATCGCTGCAGCAGTGTGAAGTGACCGTCCTCATCTTTCATCGCTGCATCCACCATGGACCTGAACCAGAACAAGCTCCAAACAAGAGAATTCGCCACGAACAGGTGGGTCAGCACCTTCGTTGGACTGGGACTCCAAAAAGGGATCAGGCCGCGTCAGTAATCACGTGCATCTCACCGGCAACAACAATCGCGGCCGCGGCGATAGCGCAGATGCGAGTCCTGATGACTTTAACTCTGATGCGGCGGACCGCGCGTCCTCAGCGTCCTGGGGCCAAGGCCTCTTCTCCGGGTGTTGCGCTGCGGTGAGGGCCATGGATGGTTGCGGGGAAGCATACCGGGGCGGCGCGGGGAAAGATATGATATGGGTCCGAACGCCGATGCCGGGATCTCCGGCGTCTGTTGCGGTGACGTCCGTAGAACTTGTTTTCCCCACAACACGCATCCTCCGCATCCGCTGCTGGGCCTTTCTTGCTCCGACGGTAGCCTAGGCGGAGTCTAATGTTGCGAAGGCGGTACTTCCAGCGGCCGCATGCCCTCGACCTCTCCCGTCGCTGTCGCAGAGATCCTGCCTGGCCGACCGCGCACATCGCCGTCACCGAGGCCGCGCTCCGGTGCTCGCCTGTGCCCTCGACCGCTCGCCTCCCTGGCCGGCCGCGCCCATCTGCGTCCCCATCGCCGAGGCCGCGTATCTGGCAAGCTCAAATTGGGGATTCTTATCCCTACAGTAGCTTTGAGAAGAATAAAAGGAACGAAGAGGTATGATGGCATTTTGCTCGTAATATGTGATTTCGTGGAGGGTAAACCAGTAAAAAGTGGACGTGAATGATTTGAGTCGTTGATCTAATATGGAACGGCTCAGATTTAATGTATCAACACAGCACAACACAAGTTTGCTCTTTTAATAGTATAGTGAACGGGCACGTGCAACGCACGTCTCATATAAAAAATAAATGTATAGACATTTCTTTTGAATAATATTTTGTGTTCATCGAGTGTGCAGCACCTCTCCATAACACAACACAAATTTTACAAAACAAAGAAAAACTTCCTAAGAATATTCAACATGAATAACATAATTTTAATATGGTATTGCAAACTCCTCAAAAGAGTTATGTACCTTGTACTCTTAAAGTTTGAACATCAATTCGAAAGTCCAAAGTTCCAAGTGAAATATGAAAGAAACATATGGATATAACGGCATAGCATAGCTGAGTCGAGCAGATTGTTATCGAGCGGGTAATCGGGTAGCCACGCTGCAAATGGCCGAGGTAGATTACCTCGTTGCCAGTCGGATCAAACTCTGTCAATCAATATGCGCACCTGAGTAACACTCCTTTTCTGCTATGTTCTCCGTGAGCTAGTGCTGCATCAGTGATACTCCTGAAAAAAAGCTCATGCATCAGTGCTGGTTCTTCCTCTGCGGTGGCGGACACGGTAGGTTCTTCCTCTCTCTTGCCCACAGAATAAGGTATAGCCCCACGACTCCACCAGCACATCATGTTGCAACATCCGCTATAAAAAGTGCGATTTAGGCATAGCATTCCGACGAACATTAATAGTGTTCATATTTAAGTTTCAAGGGAGGATGCAGAAATCGATGCCGGGGCCAAAACATCAGCGACACCTACCCCAGCCCCCACCGTGCGACGCTCTTGCCGGACGCCATCGCCGGGCTGAAACTTGGTCATATTGTCAGTTTGTCACCCTTCTTAATATAATTAGTCAGCCTTAATTCTATTTTTGAACATGGATAACTCAATTATACAACGGAACATTGTTATTTCAGACTTGCTACGGCCTCCAAAACCATCATAATTCATGAAGTATCAGCCTGATCTACCGTGTAGAAGCTAGCCAATTCAGCCAACTTGGCAACTGCGCGAAAATACTACAATACTGGTTCGATTGGATTGGATTCCATTCTAGTCATGCAATTCCTTTCCAACTATCGCCGGAGTTGCATTCTGCACTGCATCGTTCTTTTCATACACATAAGAGAAGGGGATGAAATTCACATACGGTGCCTGCCAGGTACCAATCCGTTTTTTGAAAACTTTTTGACGAAAATCCGCTCTCCTTCCATTGTCCATCATACACAAACAGCGCACGTTAAAACAAATACACAAACAGCGAATCGACCCACATAACTCACCTCCATGGCTCCCCGCACGCCGTGCTGCCCTCGCTGTCGGGCATGGGCCACGTGGTACCGGTGGTGGCGTGGTGGAGCTGACACGCCGGCTCCACGCCGAGCAGGACTTCACGCAGGGTCTGCACCAGTCGATCCGACTCCGTGGCGCAGCACGCCTTGTTTGACTCCCTCCGCGGGCCATCGGCAGCACGTCGCTCCCGGCTATCCTACCGGATGAGGGATGACCTCGCCGATGGCGGCGCTGCCATCGAGACGCTGCTCTCCGTCCCTGCCGTGACCGGCCTCCTCCACTTGCCGAGCGTGCTGTCGCGGAGGGCGACCACCGTGAGCACGCCCACCACCACCACGCCGATCTCGCGGCGCCACGAACATATCCAGTGACGCCAATTGGTTAGAGACTCGGGTGAGGCGGCCGACAGGGAGCCCGTTGACGGTGGCCGACGGGTGCTTGAGCGCGTGCAGCGCGCAAGCACTTCACGCCCATCGCGATCCGCTCCGCTCTGTGCTAGCTAGTCTGCACTGCCCCCTCAGCTGCTTCTGATCGGAGAAGGATTTGGATTGTACTGTAGTTTAGATTAACGACCAATTTTTGGTGCTCGCGGCGTTGTCTGGCATCAGTACTCGGCGGAGATGGACGGCGCGCGGCGGCGCGTGAAGTCTGGCAGCCACTACCTTCCCGCCGTCGAGCCCCCGACGGACCACGTGGGCGCCTAGGACTTCGTTTCCCGTTTCGTGGAGCTCCACGCGGCCCATGCGAAGGCGGCCATATCCGCCTTGACGTGCCCGGTGGCCGCGCTGTTCATCGACTTCTTTGGCACGACGCTGCTCGACGTCTCCCGTGACCTAGCTGTGCAGTCCTACTTGTACTTCACCGCCAGCGCCGCCATGTACGCGCTCTTCCTGTGCCTGTCGGCGCTCCACGAGGAAGTCGCCGTCGAGTTCGAGGAGATGGAGGGCATGGTGGACGTGCCTGGGCTGCCGCCTGTAAAGCCGTCAGACCTCCCGCTGCCGGTGATTGACAAGACGAATACAATCTACACGTGGTTCATGTACCACGGCAGGCGTTTCATGGAAGCCCAGGGCGTGATCATTAACACGGCCGGCGAGCTGGTGGACGTGCCTGGGCTGCCGCCTGTACTACCGTCGGACCTCCCGCTGTCGGTGATTGACAAGAGGAATACAATCTACACGTGGTTCATGTACCACGGCAGGCGTTTCATGGAAGCCCAGGGCGTGATCATTAACACGGCCGGCGAGCTGTAGCAGAGCGTGCTTGCTGCCATCACCCACGGTCGGTGCACGCGCGGAATTAATTCCAAGCGTAACACGAAAATGTATGTTGAGTTATCAACCGGTACGATGGCATTAGCAGTATTATGTGATTTGGTGGGAGGGTAAAACGGGCAAAAGTGGATTTATGTTGAGTTGTCAAACATTGGAGCGATCTGGACCGTTGGCCAAATATTGAAGGGCTCAGATTCAATGTATCAACACAAGTTTGCTCTTTTAATAGTAGTATAGATTAAATTTTAGCAAACTATGGACTTGACTTGTATATTATTCTATTACTTAGGTGCCATTCATGAACCACCTATAATGTTGCTAACTGGACCTTAAATTTTAGCAAACTATGGACTTGACGTGTATATTATTTTAGCAAATTTTAGCAATCCAGTCCCGTGTCCCGTCCACCTCAAATTATCCAATTATCCCGCTTAAGAAACCCACCTGTCCCATACGGGTTAATTGGGACGAATCCCACCTGATCCACCGGAGCCCATCTGATCCACCAGTTAATTGTGCAGCGGTAAAACAAGAGCAGCTACGGTCAGCGACGGGCATCAAGTCCAGCACGCGGGGAGGGACCTCGGAGGAGCGGTCCGCCATGGCGGTGGGCGGTGCCCGAGGCATGGCGGTGGGCGGTGCCAGCGGCAGCAGCAACCGGCACCGGCTGGAAGGACACGTCCCACGACCACCCACCGCACGCATCTGCCATTGGCGCCGCGACCGACGGCTGGAAACCCTAGATCAAGGGCGGGGAGGGAGCTTAGGGTTCTATGGCGCCGCCGAGCCCAGGCGAGGCGGACGGAGGAGACGGTGGTGGGCGGATCGAGGAGGGAGAGAGAGGACAGGGGCCGCGCCGTCCTCGCCGGCCGACCGTGCGCCCTACTGCCGCGTCTCCATCAGGGCTAAGCAGCGGTGCAGCTGTCGGTCATCGCGCCGCCCGCGCGCTCGATCTTCACCTTGTCGGGCGTGGACAGGAAGAGTTCGTCCTCCGCCAGCTGATTTAGGTGGATTTTAGTGGGACAAATGGGACATCCCATAAAAGCCCACCTAAAATTACAATTTCTTTACTATTAAATGGGAGTTGGTACTTCGTACGGTCCTGCGAACCGTGGTCCGCCGAGTGGCTCGCACGTCGCTCGCTTCTCCGCGCCACCTGCGATCGCGCACATGGCCCAGGCCCAATGAGACCGTTCCACAGAACACCCACGCGACCCAAATCCTCTGCTAGCGCCGCCGCCTCTCCGTGTAGCGCTCCGCGCGTAACCCTAGCTGCCGCCGCTAGAACAACGTCATTGATCCCCACTGAAGGAATCGAGCGGAGCTACACCATGCCAAGCGAATCGGCACCATCTTCTCAGACTCCGGCCATCGTTGTTTACGCTGCCTCCGTCTCCTCCGAGCACGCGTGAGCTGATGGCTCCATCGCGCGGAAAGAGCTCATCTTGCAATCTGTATGCTGCCGCCGCCAAACCAAGCTCCCGCTCAAACGCCGCCTACGCCAGTCTAGCCGGTCAGCCGCAGTCCCCAACAACCACTCGACGCCGCCGTCCATGAAGCACAAAAGTTCAGCGCCCTCCCGATTCCGTTACCTTTTTTCCTGCAGTCTTCATGTCCTTCGTAGATTTATACAGATGCTGCTGTTTGATTTTATATGAGCTGGTACTATGGCATGATCGTTGTTGATGAGTTGAAATTGCTTGAGATACCCAGTTTGATTAGTATGGTGTAATCGTGGTTGCTACTGTACTATGGCAAGTGTGGTAGCATGCGTTCTGCTATCTGCGCCCAGGCCTCACAAGCATCACCTTCTCATGCAGAGTAAAGCTGGACAGCATCAAGCAGGACACAGATTGGATTTTGTCAGATACCACTCCATGGTTTGCTGTTTCTTGTCCTCTAACAAGCAATCAGTTTAACATTGGTATTGTAGCAATTCACAACTCTCTCATTTTGTTGCTACAAATAGGGTACAATTTTACTGAGACGGAGAAGCACGACACCATTTTGGAGATGATAAATTGCAAGATTACTATAGAGCCTTCTTCCTTGCCAATTAGATATGGTGTTCTCCTGATAACTCAAATAAAATGCAAATCTATGGAGAGTGAGAAAATCAATCTTGCTGATCTTGGAATGCTGATGGTTCATATTGATCTTTACACTGAAGCTTCCATCATTCTGGAGATGATTTGCAACCCCAATGAGCAAGATTTTTATACAAGCTATTGTTTCACTTGTTATTGATCCTATTTTGGTTAATGTTTTATCATAAAAATGAGATGTACATATATCTAAATTTTGATTTAGTATATCCTATCTTCTCTGATTTGAATCTGAACTAACAAGTTTGGTGTTTCCTTTGTACGGAGTTGCACCAAAGCAACAATTAGGTAGCTGGAGGTGGAGGTGTTGTTCCTCAAGGTACTTTAGAATTTGAAGTAAATTGATTAGCTTCAGCTGCAGTTCTCATTTTACAGTACTAGGTAGCTATATTCCTTTTGATTTAGACGTTTGTATTCTGAATTAATTGAATAGAAAGAAGCATGAGGTTGTGCTTCAGAAAAAATCGAGGTTGGAAGAGAAAATGGCTTAACTATCAAACTCTTTCCTCCCTGTAGGTACAATGTACTCAAAGTTTTAAATGATCATAGATCTATAATGCTCTCTTGGGTTTGTGCATAGAATGTGAAGTAGGTAACTAGAGGTTAGGATAGCCTTGTTGCCTGCCTTCAATCTAAAACTGACCTCATGTCATAATTTTTCGTCAACCATTTTAGTTTCAAGTTTCTTTGTATTTAAAATTTGTGCCAACGAATGAAGATGGTACCCACGCACTTTACCAGAAAGTAATGATCGTGGGCATGTAAAATATTCCGTACGTTTGTATTACTGATGAAGTTCAATCATGGCAGCAAGGACTGGGTAGAGAGGGGTGCTGCTCATATGTTGAAAACTACATTTCGGTCCTATACGAAGAGATTTGAAAAGCATGCACGAGTTATATATTTTTATTCCCATATGTTCACAGGCGCATTTAGTGAAGCAGTTATTTGTATAATGATGTTAACTAACTAACCTGTCTAGACTTTTTTTTACTTTGTACATACATACCAGATTCTTGATACCCTTTCTATTTATTCCCTTACTCTTCTGCTGCTGCTCACATGTATTCTTGCTCGTCTCCTCCCCAGGTGATTCTCCACTGAATCACGAGTTCCTTGTTCTGTCTGTCCGTATGTGGAGAGGCGAGGAGGTTTGACACGAAAGCTGAATTGGTGCTACTAGAGTTGTTATTTGGTAGATGTAGATAGGTCATTGGTGTCACGGCTGAAGACTCAGTTATCTTGAGTTTACGGTGATAAACATTTTATGTGTGTACACACTTTGTAGCGAGTACTTTAGATGTGCTGGAGCATGAATTGCCTGCGGAATATTCTGCATTCTGCTATTCATTCTAAATAGCACATTCCCACAATCTCTGCCTACGCTACAGTAAGCAGACATGTGATTGTGTTGTCGCTGTGCCACATAATGTATTAGAAACAATGCTCTTTTTTTGTAGGTTCTCTTAACTTGTCGTGTTTTACTTTATTGAGACCATGACACAGTGAGCCTTTGGCAAAGTAGCCAAGAGATTTCCTGCAATTGTTAACTCATGATTCAGAAATTATCACCCAAATGTGTTACTTTGGACTTGTTCAAGAATCTCTGAGCTACTTTTGAAGACATCTAGAAGCCGCACTCTGGTTGCACGACGCCAAATGTATAAATTGAGTGATGGTTGTGTGGCGCCGATTGTGCATGAAAGACAAATGTCGAAGGGGCTGTATCAAATGTACCGTGGTGGTGTCCAGTGCAACGTTGAGAGAAGAACAAAGGGACGAAATAGGCCGTAGCCCCGCTATATAAATATAGCAACAACACGATACAACCAACAGTCACGCAATGCTGGGGCGGCAGCAAACATACACCCAAAGCAAGAAGAAGAGAAGAAAGGAAAAAAACAATGGAGACATAGGCGGATCGACTAAGCGACGGTGACCCGCGACCGTAGCGCCCTCCGAAGAATTACCACCACATTCCTAGCGTCAAATCGTCGAGTACCAAGCAACACCTTCAAGAAGGGGAGCATTGCTGCCCGGACCATAGGTCCTAGGGTTTCCCCCGGCACACGGATGGAAGCGGACTACGGGTATCCACGACGCCCTTCAGGAAGGGGAGATGCCACCCACAGGTGGCACCGCGTCGGTGTCAGGCGAGGTGACAAGGATTTCTCCCGAAAAACCCCAATCCACATCCCCGGACGATCTGCTGCACAGGAACCCCACGAAGACGAAGCCTCGAAGCCACCAGGCTCTCCACCCACCAACTTGCGCCACCACGGTCACGAAGCCGCCATCGTCGTCTCACCGAAGAAGCTGTCCGGAGATCTGCAAGACGAAGGTGCGGAAACAAATGAACTGGGGTCAGCAGTACCGCGGCCGGCGGGAGGGACCAACCTCCACCGCCGAGGGCGGTAGTCGACCGGACGTGGCAGCAGAACAGACCAGTCCCCGTCAGGTCCGGCCGGGCCCAGCGGGCCCGTAAAGCCCCCACGGGGCACACCAGTCCTAATAGGGTCCGGCCGGGCCCGAGAGGCGCCCGTGAAGCTCGCCGCCACGCTGCAACAAGGCGGCCGCCGTCACCGCTATCCCCTGCATCCGTCGCTGCACCTCCAGCTGCAGAGCACGCCACGGGTCAGGCCGGCCCGCCACAACCCAGATGTGGCCCATCGGGCCCAGATCTGGGCCTCAAGGGCCGGCCGGCCATCGCCGTCGCACGCCGTCATCGCTGCCTGCGTCGCCCCGCAGGACCACGTCGTCGTCACCGTCGAGCCTCCACCCGTCCGTAGACGGGCCGCCGCCGCCCGAGAGGCACCGCCGCCGGAAGAAGGCCGCCCCGCGAGGCTCCCTTTGGCGCGGGGAGAGAACAGCCGCCGCCGCCGGCCCCAGCCCGAGCTGCGCTCGGCCGGCGCGCCGACGGCGGCGACAGGAGGAGGCGAGTGGGGGGCGACCGGGCCGGAGGGGGCCGAGGCCGCAGCCGGCCGCCGCGGGGGCGGCGCGGCTGCGCGACGGAGGAGGGGGGAGGGGGGGGGGGAGGGAGGGGGGCGCGGGCCGGCCGGCGGCGGCGGCGGCTAGGGTTGGAGTCGCGCGCCTGTCGCCTGTCGCGAGAGCTCCCGCGTGGTCAAGGGTTTTGTCGAACGAATGACCACCGACAACCCGGATTCAGAAGAACAAAGGGAGGCGGAGAGATATATCGAAACCTAGAATGTATCAATATTTCATGTGTATATATATTTTGTTAGGTTCCTATATATATTCGTCCGTGTCCCCATAGCAACGCACGGGCATTCAACTAGTTTGGGATAATTGGGAGATGGGAGAAGTGGAGTTCCATGCGAGGTGGGAAGTGGATGTCCCAATCCCATCCCACTTGCAACCTTAAGAGTAACTGTGTATGTTGCCGCGAGTTCACTAATCAGTTGCATGTGTGTGCTCTGTACTTTGTTTAAAAATATCTCCGCTTAAAATAATCATCGACAAATGTCAAAATGTCACAATCTGCCGCCAAATCCTCCCGAATCGGCCACTAGCCCGTAGCTGCGTACCAAAAAGGATACAGCCCAGCCCAGTCTGTTTTCTTAGGGTACGCCTCGTCCCTTCCAGAACCTTCACACTAACCGGCCCAGCTAAGAACCACGCCAGACTCCAACTCCAAGTGCCAAGTGGTGAACGCACAGGCGCCACGCTCTCTCCTCGGCCTCTCGAGTATCGACGTCTCCCTTCCTTCTTCCTACCTCCCATCAGCTGCGAATCACCTCCGCCGCCACTTCCCCTCCTCGGATCGATCGCGTCTATCGGGAACGACCAGCCATGGTAAGGTTTTCGCGTCTCTCCCGCCTAACCTCCGATCCGCACTGCCTTCTCATGCGATTTCTCCCATTTCCGAGGTTGCTCGCGTGCGTGCGTTCGTCTTGTCTGGCTGCTGAGATCTGTATTTCCTTGGCGCTAATTGGGGCCGTGGTCTCCACAATTTAGGGACGGGCCGGTTCTTAGTGGGTCTGTCCTATCGGATTGGTGGGTTTGCGGTTTGCCGATGTGATGCTGAGGGTGGTGCAAGCCTGGAACCACTAAATTCACAGCAGAGATGGATTGTTGCATAGGGGTTCAGGCCGGAATAGTATGCAGCCATTAAAATATTTAGACAAGAAATTTAATCACCAATCTTAAAAAATTGCAAATAGCAGCTGCATGCCCAACTGGTAACGAGGAAGAACAATGACCCAGAGTCATAGTTGCATCCTAGGAGGATTGCAAATGCCACATGACAGTGGATAACAACAATTTCTTCCTCTACGAAAGAAACACGGAGTTATAGCTACAGCCTGCAATAATGCATCCATCACTGAAATATCCAAAGTAATGAAAGGTGATATTTTCTGGATATTTAACCAATATTTTCAAATATAAGTGTCTGAGGAAACTCCTTCGAAAGTTTAACTTTTTTTATGTCGAGTAAACCAAATTAGGGAATATCTCCACGAGAATAGTCATAAGAACTGAAATCGTGAAAGCATAAATTGAAGATAATGGGGGCTAAATTTTCGGACTGTAACATGAGAATGCAATGAGAAGTGTTCGAGCTGCATCAGAAGATGATCAATGGTAACTTTAGAAAACGGAAGCGGCAATAAACAGAGCATCTAAGTTTCACCTTTGCATCAATTCCTGCACCTGCTAACTTAAGACCCTTGCTATTTGCATTTCAGAATGAATACTTGTCCCTCAGTCTTTAAAACACAAAACAAAAAGTGAACAGGTCCTCAGTTTAGTTTCTCTACCTTAATACAATTTACCAAAATGGCACACATCTGGATAACTCTTATCTTCACTTCTGCCATTCACCTTCCCACACAAACAGAAAACTAAATAAACCCAATCCAGTCCATCCATTTCCCTTCTAGAGTCCTATTTTCATTATCCAAATAAAGATAAACATTCATGTGAACGATTTCCAATAAGCACATGGTGAACCAAGAAAGACCTCGATGAAATGGTGAAGCAATCTGCACCTACCTGCTGTGATCTGAGATTGAATTTTGCTATGGAGAAAGGCACGGGTTGCTTGTTCAATCAGATGTCGCCCGAGAATTGGAGGAATGTACTCGGCCACTTGGCGGAACAGTAGGGGATAGCTTGGGCGAAGAGGAGTCGACGGTGCGGGTGGAGAGGATGCCGGAAGAGGAGATTAAAAAATGTTAGGATAACTTCTCGAGGTAGGCTTGTTTCTTCAAATGCCTCCGACGGTTTCTAGAATTGTGGCTGAACACATGAAAGTAATGGAAGAGATGGGATAAATTGACACGATTTGCTGGCCTGCACCTGTGGGGAAATGTTACATTAAAACTATTTTTTCACGCAAGAAAAAAAGATGACATGGGCGGATGGGTACGTGGAAAAATCTAAGAATCCAGGAAAAATCAGTGAGTGGAGTTGATCTATTCAGTTATATAGGACTAAATATTTTTTATGTAGAATATTAAATCGGTATGCTGTTTACCGAGGAAGGCCCCAACCTTTTTCCTTGATACTTTGGATGTAAACCTTGAGTTTGATGGTTTCATTATCAGTATAGTGGGTAGCAGGTTAACCTACACAATTGCGTTTCTAGTATGTAGTTTGATTGTCTCAGCACCACATGTTTAGTCGCATGTAGTGAGCTATAAATGCCTTATATCTAGAAATATATGTAGAATTCCAAAATTTCAAGAATTTGGTATGATAAAATTCTCAATTTAAATCCAAGCTATTAAGAGAAACTGTCATTTTATTCTCCTCTTATGACTAGACCTTTATTTTGTCTTCTCTTTTCATGACGTTGGCACACTCGTCTGTGCCGTGTCACCAGTTGTGGTACAGTTCTTTGGTGAGTCCACTTGACGGTGTTGCAATGATGTCATTGCTTCGATCCCATGCTTCCCTTCTGCTAACAGGTGCAATTTGTCGTCAATACTTTCTCAGAGATATGTTGTGTCGCCACATGACAACAGACTTATGAGTCTCCAACGTTGATGACATCTTGAATCCCTTTTATCACAACTTACTCTCTTAAATCCTTGATCATTTTCCTCTTGAGTTTGATCTCTTGGTTCCTATGTGTTCTTAGTGCGTGCCATACTTGTGCTTTTCCCAGATCTATTTGTGGTCAGCCAGTATTTGTGCACTCTCATATCTTCATTGTTGTAATATGTAAGAACTGCTTGCTTTTTATTTACAGTGTAGATTTCATACCATATAACTGTATGTCCGTTCTTACTTAAGGATAGCCTTTTACAAAAGTTAAACCCAATCAGCTCGACTACTGTGTATTTGTTTAGGCAACTGAACTTGTGTATACATTTATAGTCTGGATCCACCAAAATAATTAAGCAGTGCACATCTTTCTTATCATCTCTGATTAATCGGAGAATTTCATCTTAGAGTGACCATGGAAGGTTCTTTTAACTTGTGCCAATAGTATAATGTTTGTATGAACGCCAAGTAGAACTGTAGAACTAACACAATTGCTATGAAAAAATTGGCGTGTCAAGTTCATTCTTGATTCTTTGATTCAACAAACGAAACGATTTCAAACGAAACAGCTGGTGTGTGGTGGTGACATAATTACAACTCAATCCTGCACTTTTTGCACGATTAGTTTTTTGAGGCCACATTGCTGATTCACTGGGTAGATTCTAGACCAGATTCCTATTTCCTAACACTGAGGCACGTATCCAATCCAAAGCTTGATAGACTAATTTGCATTTTTCTGCTCACTTACATATAGTTTATTCTTGTACTTTTAAGGCTGGGAAGCTAATTGCAAACCTTATTGTCATCGGCTCTGGGATTATAGGAAGAGCTATGCTTCAGGCATACCGAAAAGCACTTGAAAGTAAGTTCCTTCCTTATGAGCTTTGTTCTAACCCACACCAAAAGATACCTCAACCTCCTTGTTCTTAGAGGACAGAAATGGATGGGAGCTGATGGACAGCTGTAAAATTTTGCTCACTGATCTGGAATAAGTTTGTCTGAAAACAAGTAAAATGAGATGATAATTTTGTGTTATGCTTGTAACTCGTCAGGTTTTAAAACTAAGTTACTTGTGGTAACTATCTTATTTAGTTTCAGTTGTCTTTGCGCATTTTGTAGTAAGATACAGATGTCTGCATTCAGGTTCGTGTAGCTTTTAGTGTGTTATAATGTATCCTAGTTTTCATCGTTTTCTGATAGTATTCCCACCTTTGCGAAGTTGATTATTGGTCTTTCCTGAAAATAAAAAGGATTATCTTCTGAACTTTGTCGCCTCAAAGTATGTGTAGTGTCTAAGTGCAATATACTAAACCTCTGATTTTGGAAAAGACATGAGTGTAGCTGTACTTAGAATTTTCTTTGAACCTCTCCATCCATTTTTTTTACTTTCACGTGTGAACATTAAAAATATGAAATATTTATTTGTTATTATTGAATGTACAAATAGCTTATTTTCTTATTTATTAGCTTAAAGATACTCTGATAATGTATCACAAGAGTGCATGTTTATCACGGGGAATGTATGAGTCCACAAAAAGTTAATGGGTAAATAATTAGGCACCACGATTTAGTGCTATTCCCTCGTATTTGGTGATCAAAACGCATTATGCTTCATGTAGTGTACTAGAATAATAGATAATGATTGGACGTAAGATAGTGATAGTGAAATCGCTTGTTTATCAGTGTCACAAGAACATTATACGTATGTGCTTTCAACCCTGCCTTATGAATTCTTCCAGAATGAGTTTGTACGAGATGGATGTTACCTTGAATCCTTGTTGTGGTACTATTTCCGTAAAGGGAGCAGCAACTTATTTTTTGTATATGCACCTCCTTATGTGGTATTGCTCCTGTATTCTGCCAGACGCAAATAAAACTGGTGTGGCCCATGAAGCTATAAATAATATCCGTAGGGGCAGCAAGACAATGACCGAGCAAGAAGCGAGGCAGATATTAGGTGTGACTGAGCAGTCGACATGGGAAGAGATTGCACAGGTCTTCTCTTATCTTCACTTGTTTCTTGTACAACTTGCACTATTTGCACTCGTAATCCTGACTACAACCTCTTATCGACCGTGTCCGATACAGCGGTATGATAAGTTATTCGAGAGAAATGCAAAATCTGGGAGTTTTTACCTCCAATCGAAGGTTCACCGAGCCAAGGAGTGTCTAGAACACGTGTACCAAAACAACAAGCAAGATGGAACTCCAACTTAGAATTTGCAGCTTAAAAGTCCTCTGCCTAGCTACACTGTAACCTATATTCTTACCCCCTCTTAAGAAAAATGTACATACCAACAACGGTCACTGCTGTTTGTATCATCAATAAGAGTGCAAGGCAGCCACGGTGAGATTTGTAGAGAACTAAACTTGTGAGCTACCACTGAACTCTTGCACGACATTTGAAGTTATTTTCGTTTTGTATTCATTTGCTGATCCCATGAACCCATATGATGCTCACACTTTTGGTCCATTTGATATCCATTCACGTGGAAATAAAACCATTTTCCCTCATTTGTTTTCCCATACAAAGCTAAACAGCTCCGGCCTCCGGGTGCCACTGTCGTCGGAAGAGATGCTTGCGGCAGCCAGGAACACAAATTTGGTTTTAACAATGCAAAGCTTATTCGTCTGTTCTGGCGATGGTCCAGTGTTCGGCCGCGCTGCCGAACGGAGCATATTGTAAACGGTTTGGTGTCAAACAGCTGCAGAAATCTACAAAACTGTACAGCAGTCAGCACTCAGCAGGCACTTTCTGCCACCGATTCGAGACTTTGACGTACCAGTGGCCTGATAATTTCGCTACCTGAGCTTTCAACAGCGCCCATCGGAACTAACAAGAGTTGTGGTGAGCCAATCCAAGCGACGGGCAAACGGAAGGTGGATGCGTTGAATTGGCATGGCACATGGAGCACGGGCAATGAGTTGAAGAGGCAACGCACATGGAGCATGGAGTATAGCACTGGTAGTCTGGTACCGAGCACACTGGTGCTCAGTTTTTTAAAAGGTATTTTGGAGTTTCAAAAAAATTCAGTTTGTTAAATCTGAATACGTATACATGTTATGTATATCTGTGCAAAGTTTTGGTAAAAATCCGTTTTATTTTGGAATAAAGAAAAATAACAAATTTGTACTTATATAAAGGAGTACAAAACTCTTATTTTGTGGAAAAAATTGTCTTTTTAAACAAAACATGTGGCATACGTAGTAAATGTGTAGTATCTGTATACTTTTTTAGCATAATTTTTTGGGGCCTGGAAATGCGGGTTTTTTTTTTTTGAAGAGCTCAATGGTACTCGGGTGCCACAACGAGTTTTCCTGATACATCTTCACCTATATTGTTTGTTTGATTCGCATCCACTCAAACCTCTCAGGAATTATTTCTTACTTTTTCCGTTAAATGATTAACAAACCAAAATCGTGTAGGATATGAATATAAACATTGATATCCCGAGTTTCTACTATTATTGCGCTGTTAGAATCCGTAAATCGAAGAGAATGAATTGATACATTATAACTCTATTGTCTCAACTGATCGAGATTTCCTTTAACTCTCAATTGATCCAAAAACAAAATGCATTTCTAGTTTATGGAAAGTGTAACCCATCTAGTTGCACTTTTGTAAGGAAAAATAAGTTGTATCTTTTATTAATGTGCAGTTACACACATCCAATAAACTATAACTGTACTTTTTTCACCCGCTTACACTTTTTTTTTTTTTGAACGAGAGGAGTACAAATTTGCGTACAACTAGAAGAAACAAACAGAAGAAACAAACGCAAATTCATACAACAGGTACTCAGCAAAGAGCACAACAGCAGCGAAGAACTGCTGAACCACCAGAGCTCCACTTCGCCGACGATCGCCGGAGGAGAAGAGCACAAACCTCCTGCCAACTGGATGCGGGAAGACCTCCAACTTTGAAGACGACCGCATGAGCCACTCGACGCAAGCGACGAGATCTTGTCGATGAAGGAGCACGGCCAAGCCGTCCGCACGTCCAGCACGAGCACCACCTGCCGCCGGAGCGGCCAAGCCGTGCCCAAACCACCAACTTCGCGCCGTCCATCCCTGCGCCCGAGCCAAGCACCAAGCCTCCCCGCTCCAGAGCTTCACCTCCCCGTGCCTCCTCCCCTCGCCTCCACGGCCGGCCGGAGAAGACACAAAGAAACAGAGCGCCGGAGCCACCATTTGCAAGCACACCACCACTGCAACTCCACCCCTCGCCACCACGGCCGGCCAGGGAAGCCAGAGGCGCACGCCAGCAACACCCGCTCCAGGACCACCCCCAGAAACTCCACGATGAGGCCGGAGCCCACCACACCGCCGCGGAGCCGGAGACAGGGGACAAAACACCAAGCCGAAGTCGTCACCACCGCCGCCACGACCACGGCCAGGGCACCAAAAGCTGCCAGATCCGTAGATCGGCCAGCACCCAACACCACCCTCCTGAACAGGGTCACCCAGCTCGTCGACAACGCCGGAGGGAGCGCCATCGAGACGGGGAACGAACTGGAGAACAAAATCCCAGCAGGTCGTCGCTGCCACGCCTCCCCGACGACCGCACGGGAACCAGAGCTCACCGATCCCTCGAACAAGTCGAGCCTGGGCTGGATCCGGAGCAAGCTTATTCCACCGAGGACCGCCGCCGCCACCAGGAAAACGACGCCCCCACGGAACCCTAACCCTAAACTATCTACACGCCAGGCACGAGTCGCCGGGGTTCCCCCCCTCCCGCCGCCGCCGAAGCGGCCGGCGGAGGGAAGGAGAACCCCCGAACCCGCCGGCGGAGAACGGTGGACCTACGGTCGCCTCCCTTTCGCCTTTCGCGAGAGACAGACGAGGAGGGGATAAGGTTCGCCCGTTTTGCTCTGTTTCCTCCCGCTTACACTTTTTTCTTCTAAAAAGTACAACTAAACTTCAATTGTACTTTTGACTATGCACAATCTCAGTCGTCTGGGATTTAGCGAAAATCTAGGACACAAGCAGTTTAATTCATTACCAATTGGCCGCTAGCCTAAAAAGGCATGGTGAAAATAACATGAAAGTATGGTAAGAGATTTGAATATTAAGAATTTTTTTAAATTTGGTAGTTTAGTTTGTAGGAATACAATTATTTTCATTTTCCTTTGCTCAATACCTTTGAATCAAAAATGATGATACCATCATTAAAGGAAAAATGTCCTGAGAATCAACCATTGGTTGGATGGTCCGTGTGTACTTGCGGTAGTATTCATGTGTGTGTGCGTCAGTGCTGTACTTGTTAAGCACTATTATATCTCCACTGCTTCCTACAAATCTGTCTTTTGAAATACTCAGTTACTAGGTAAATCGTCACAATGCTCGGAGTTCTCACATGAGCCAAAACCCTACATGGTGTATTGGTGTGCATAAGGTACGAGCTAACTCGACCCAGACTATTCGTTTTTCTTATTCAACTGCATTTCCATGGCGCCTCATCTATCAAACACGATTTTGGTGCCCGTACTCTCTACTAACTCTCTCCCAAATTGTAATATTTTGTAAAATGTTAACTATATGGACGTGGCCCTAGGGAGGATGCAAGAGTGTAGTCAGAAGACCATGCTCCTTTTCTTCTATAGTATATATATTTTAGGGGCACGACTCGGTGACTGCAATGTCAAAAGCACCTGTTTCGAAAAGTATATCAAAATAAAATCAATAATAATAAGTATAAATAGGTTCTCAGATCACCTAGCAACGACTACAAACATTGCAGCAGCCAAAGGCGTGACGTCGTCCTCGCCCCTCCCTTTGCGGAGCCGAGCAAATCTTGTCGTAGTAGAGGTTGCTATATTAGACAAACGGAAAGCCGTCATGCTAAGGCCCAAAGAACAAGCCCAATGTAGCAGCCATCGCCAATAATGAGGATCATATATCGGAAGAGTTAGACCTCCAACCATACCAACGAAACGAAAACCGACCGGATAGACAACTCTATGCGTCCTCCGTCGGCGCGCCACCGGAGCGGGGATAGAGTGGGAAGGATTTTTTTTCTGACTTTAGTATATCGCCAATGCCTCAACATGCCAAAAAAGACACCGAAACTACCCAAAAGAACAAAAACCGTTCCTCGGGCGAGGGTCTATGGTCCATCGCACAACCAAGGCCCCAAAAGCAGCCCGAGGCGTGACAACGGATGGCCGATGCCGACATGGGAGACAGGACATAGTAGATTGGATTTGCATACCGGTTCGGTAGAACTGCCAAAGCACACTATTTGCAGCCAAATGACATAAACTTGATACGAAAAACACAACACAAAATTTGATACTACTAAAACACAATACAATAAACACATGCCCATTTTCATCTCTTAGAGCAAGTATAATAAGGCTGAGTCAGCTGGCTATAAGGTTTGACATGTCATCAAACTCCTACGTGGCAGAGAGAGAAATGAGGAGAGAGAGAGTGGAGCGGGTGACTCAGCTATCGCCGGGCTGTTGCACAGCGTACGAGACTGAGCAGCTAGCTTGCAGCCGTGCAGCTAGCTCTATACCGGCGCTTAGCTCATCACTTCCAATCAGGTGCATCCCAGCTAATAATTATTCTTTATTTTTTTTGAACCGAGGCAAAAGACTTGCCATTTTCATTAATTAAGAAGAAGTGGGAATTGGCCGGTTAATTAGCGGAAAACCGGCCTAAAACCGATACAAACACCCTCGCCGACCGTCATGGAACACGACCGTCGGGAGGGCACACACGGCCACCCTGGCTACCAACGCAAACTGCACACACACCGCTAGAGACGAGAGTCATCGTTGAGGCAGCCCACCGATGTCATCGTCATCACTCACTCCTCGCGAGCGACTCCAACTTCCTCGAAGAAGCAACCACCGAAGAAGACCTCATCGTAGTGGCCTCATGAAGCCCGCACCGGCCTATGCCAAACAGCTGACCCTTCATGCAAAGGCTGGCAGATCCGATTCTGAAGATGAGCTCCGAAGAGGAGACGGGCAACATCCACGCCGACGAAGGTCGCCAAAACCTGACAACCCCGCGCACGTCATCGTCGCCGCAGACACTCCGGTCGCAGCTCTGACTCCAGAGCAGGGGAAGTTTGAAAGGACACGGATGTCGCCTAGAGGGGGGGGGGGGTGAATAGGCGATTAAAATTCTTCTACGGTTTAGGCTTGAATAAATGCGGAATAACACTAGCGGTTAATTTATCAAGCACAAAACCTAAACAAAGCTAGGTTTACCTATGTGCACCAACAACTTATGCTAATCAAGATAAGCAACTATGTGATAGCAAGATATATTACTTCAAACTCGATGGCTATCACAAAGTAAATTGCATAAGTAAGAAGCTCGGGTATAGAAATACCGAAGCACTTGGAGACGATGATGTATCCCGAAGTTCACTTCCCAATGGAAGCTACGTCTCCGTTGGAGCGGTGCGGAGTCACAAAGTGATCCCCGAATAGCCGTCAAATGGCACACCGTAATCTCCTTCGTGCCTCTACCAATGTAGAGTACCACGAACCACTATGGGACACTCTAGGGTGGTCACCGAACCCGTACAAGGATGAGGCACACTCCACAACTTAATTGGAGGCTCCCACCGAATTCCCGCGGCTCCCATAGCCACAAGAAACACAAGGTTGAGGCACACTCCACAACTCAATTGGAGGCTCTCAACTAATCCCGGGAGCCACCAAAACTCCGAGATCAACAAAGACCGTCTAGGGCACCCCAAGTACCCTAGAGGACAAGCTCCAGGGCACCCCAAATATCCAAGAGTAACAAGCTACTCAACTTCACCTACCACGTATCGCCGTGGAGAACTCAAACCGATGCAACCAATACAATGGGCAAGAACACAAAAAGTGCTCAAGTCCTTCTCTCTCAAATCCCACCAAAGCAACTAATGCTTATGGGGGGAGAAGAGAGAAAGAACAAAGAAGAACACAAAATCCCTCCAAGATCTAGATCCAAAAGCTTCCCCTCACTTAGAGGATAGATTGATTGGTGGATTGGTAGATCTAGATCTCCTCTCTCTTTTCCCTCTAATTGGAGGCAAGAATCATGGAGGAATAGAGAGAAAGCAAAGCTTCAAAGGGTCAACAATGGAGGGCAAAACCGTGCTCAAGAGTTGGGGTCTCTTTGGAGAAGAAGACCCCTATATATAGTACCCCACGAAATGTGGCCGTTGGCCAGCTTTCTGCAGACGCGCGGTACTGGCCCGGTACCACCGAACGGCAGAAAGCAGTAGTCAAGAGACATTTTGACCAGGCGACGCGAGCGCCCGGTACTACCGGAGTTTCCACCGATACTACCGGAAAGCACGGGATCGGTACTACCGGAAATATTTCCGGTACTACCGCTTAGGAATTACCCCAAATGCAGTAGCGTTTTGGCGTTCGCCGGTACCTGGCTCGGTACCAAGTCCGGTACTACCGAGCTAGCTCGGTACTACCGGGCCATTTCATCCGGTACTACCGGCAGTACAGAAACTCGAAATTCTACAGAGACCACCTACACTAAAACGAGCATAAGTTGAGTATCCGAACTCCGTTTTCGATGTTCTTGGGCTTGTTGGAATTTCCACAACGAGCACGATAAGATGATGCAGGAAAACATCATAGTCCAACATGGGAGAATAAAACCAAATGTAGAAAGGAAAACCTCTCTATAAAATAACAACCGGTAAAATCTCCAACATCAAAAACTCAACAAGTTTTTCATACGAAATCCGTTTTTGATGAACTTGAGCTTGTTATGAAGATCACAACAAGCTCCAAAACCCCACACAGAGAAAGTTCAAATAAGAGCCAAGAAGGATGATGAAGGCAAGTATGCAAAGGTTTGAGCTCTCTCCAACTGATACGCTAAAGCTCAATCGAGAGCCCCTCTTGATAGTACGGTATCTATCCTATAACCCGGTCTCCCAACTAGCACCATGAGACCGGTAAAATAGAAACCCTATCAACATCATACCTTTGCCTTGAGCATTCCACTCGAGCTAGATGACATCGATCTTGATCTCTTCAAGTGGACCACCTTTCTTGATTGCGCTTCGTTTGGTGAAGACTCAAACATTGCTCCCCCATACTCCACTATGGGAGAGCCTCTCTTAGGCACATCTTCACATGAACATTATCTCTAAATGGGTGGCAAGCTTCAAGCCTAGGATTTCTTCGAGATGCTCCTCTTGAACTTGCGCTTCTCAACATTGATGACGAACATCACTTGACGTCATCGTTCATGGGCTATATGAAATCTTCATTTGATGCAAGCCCATAGAAGGATATCTAACCACACATAGAAATGCTACACACATATCATGGGTTAGTTCACAAAGCTATATGGACAATTGCTTACCATACCAAGAGATACATGATCCCACTTGGTACATCTTGTAGCTTTGTGTGTTGATCAATATCTTGATCAACCTTGTATCTTTTCTTCTCTTTTGAATAGATGATGTCTTGAAGATAACCATGAATGATCACATAATCCTTTTCTTCAAGACATACTTGTAATATGCTCAACTCATATATGGCCAATCATCGGATAACTCCTCGAATAACAACTTGGTCATCACATACTCTTCTTATTGATCATATCAAATATATATCCATACACCTCGATGATCTTGATGCCAAATACTTCATTATATCAATGTATTCATGGCATCAACCTTGAATCCAACATATGGAGTTCAAGCATTGCCTTCAGACAAACACTACAAGGATAACTCATTGCAACCATTAGTCTATAGGGATTGCCATTAATTACCAAAACCACACATAGGGGTGTCATGCCCTTTCAATCTCCCCCATTTTGGTAATTGATGACAATCTCTTTTACGAGGGTTTATATAATGAATTTAAGCAACCATGCATGCAGATAAACAAGCAAGGATGCATGAGCATGAAAGGCAATATGCTTATGAACAAAACAAGAAGCATAAAACCAAATTCCCTAAAACCCTCTAAAACTTCTCCCCCATTGGCATCCATTTCCAAAATGGGTGAAAAAGCTTAGAAGGTCAATATAGTAAGAACTCCCCCATAATGTGTGCATTTCTCAAAATGTGAGTGAAATCAAATGCACCTATCCAATGACGAATAGCTGGAGGGACATCACACTATATTGAGGATCTAAAGATTGCAAAAGAATGATATGGAGAACATTTTACAATTTTCCAAGTAAAAAGAAAGCAACCAAAAGATCCAACAAACCAAGTGAGCAAATGATATTATGCCTTAAAGAAAATAGAGGAGCTCCCCAATATTTGGACATAATTTATAATTCAAGTAAAATTGTTCCTAAACTAATTGGGTCCAAAGTAGTTAGTCAAACTACAACACATAGAAGGAACTCCACATAAATATGTGCATATAGATATGAAATTGAATTTCATGCACATTGATCACCATCATTTATATGCATATTCAGAGCACTAAAACCTTCCAAAAACCTCACTGTATATCATCCAGTATTGCATTTATCTGCAATTTATAGCACTTTACATCCATTTTGCAGTTCAGTGTGCATAGTCACACTATCTTCAGAAGTTTTAGTGCAGAAGTGAAGCAAGAAGCACCACAGATGTGATCCCAATACAACAGAGAAGATGGACATGATCATCAAGTTGAAATTCAGACATAAGCTATCAAGAACACTTGTTGCCAGAAGATGAACAGTACACTGACAATGAAATGCAAATTCTTGTCAGTGTAACTGTCGAAGTTCAAGTCCAAATGCAACCATGTGCTATCTGAAGGAAGTTCAATGAAGCATAACTGAGCAAGATTGGAGCATCAGAGGAAGAAGAAATCAATCCAAAAAATCAAAACCTTCTCTGTACCAAACAGTGAACAGTAACTGACAGAAGTGCAATTTCTGTCAGTTAACTCATGTTCTCCAAATTCAAGATAAAGCAATGCAAAAGTGTGGCAGCAGCAGTTCCCAAAGAAGATAAGAAGGAATTCAAACAAGTTTGAACCAGAGAAGGAGGGAAGATCAACTTGGAGATCAAGCAAGCCAAAAAGGGAAAAAGGCAAAAAGGTGATAAAGTTGGAAACACCCCATGTGCACTGTGAGCTAAAGATAGGAAAGGGAAACTTCCTCCTCTCCTCCACCTCGTGCCACTCCACCTCAGAAATGCTAAAGGGAGTATAAAGCCACCACCACAACACCAATCCATCCGCATCCACAACCCATCACCCATCCATCCACCTCACTCCATCCCATCCACAACAGCCACAACACCTTTTCGGCCACCAACTCCAACAACCACCAAGAACAGCAAGAACACTTCAAGAACACCTCAAGAACAGAGAAGAACAAGACCAAGAACAAGAACAAGATGAACATGGAGTCCAGGAGAAGAAGCCCAAGGCCTTGGTGACCTGAAGATCATGCTCTGCAACTCTGCTTCCATCCTTGTCTTCACCTCTGCTTCCCCTGCTTCGACTAGGTTTTCAGTGAGCACAGCCAAGGAACTCTCTCCATTCTTCTGTGTAATCTTGTGTCGAACTGAGTAGATCATTCATCTTTAAGTAGAGCTTGTAAAAGTTTGGATATTGCAGTGAATTGAGTGACACAGTTCTCTGCCTCTACTGAATGTTTGCATGTTTTGCTTGTTGTGTGATTTGATCTATGTGTGTAAGGCTAGTCCCTGCATACTTGTGTGTTGAAATTCCATCCCTAGCCTCTTCTTCTTGTTAACTTACTTTGCTCTGGCTTGACAACCCAGAAAAGAGTGAACTTTGTGTTTTAAATTTGCTTGTGCCTTAAACCTGCTAAAACCTTTTGCTTGCATGACTAGTCTCTGCAAGCTGTTGAAGAATTTCTTGTTCCCTGTCTAAACCTTGCTTGGATCCTTGCAGTGGACTTGATTGACAACCAAGAACCTGCAAGTTACTTTCTGAAATCACTTTCCCAAAACCCTTTTCAAACCCCTTTTCTGCTCTGAAGAAAAACCTGAAGATTTTGTCCTAGCTTCTGCCAACCCTTAGAACCAACATAAACTTGTTGATCCCTGTGGAGACGATAAACAAACCCCCCTAATACTCTTCATTGATCAAATTGGCGCCGTTGCCGGGGATTGACTTATGTTTGGAACTTTGTAGTGCAGTAGACTAGGCTGTGTGGTTAAATTGTTGAACTTTCTGCAGAATCTGTGATGTTTGATGTTCTGTGAGCTGAAACTAGAATTGTTATTAGGGGATTTAGTTCACTAACCCTTGATAAAAGTTCTTGTTTGTGCTTGTGTGTAGGGAAACATGATCACCTTTCTGCAGTATTTGGTTTCTGTTGATGCAGTCTTCTGAAGATTCTCCTCTTGCTCCATTTGATCCAGAGCCAGAGAGAACTTTTCTTGCAAGAAGAAGAGCAGCATCAGTGTCCTCAGTAGAAGAAACAGAGGAAAGACAGTCAGTTTTCAACATGGGTGACAAGAAGTTGAGAGATTTGTGGATCCCCAAGGATCAGGTTTCAAATGCAGATGTTGTTATGCCTGCCATCCAGGCAAACAACTGGGAGATTAAGCCTGCATTAATCAATATGGTGCAGCACAATCCATTCAAAGGCAGTGCCTTGGAGAGTCCACATGAACATGTTAGGAATTTTCTGGAATATTGCAATACTCTGAAGCACAATGGTGTACCACCTGAAGCAATTAGATGCAGTTATTCCTTTTCACTATCAGGAACTGCAAAAATTTGGTTTCATGCATTGCCAGCTCATTGCAGAGATACTTGGGAGCATTTGGTTCAAGCTTTCTTTGAAAGGTACTTCCCACCTACCAAGGCAGCTGAGTGCAGAGACAAGATTACAAGGTTTGTGCAGTATGAAGGTGAAAGCTTGTATGATACTTGGCAGAGATATCAAGGACTGATCAGGATGTGTCCCAATCATGGTCAAGAGCAGTGGTTAATTCTGCAGACTTTTTACAAGGGCCTGACAGAGCAAACTAGAGCTTTTGTTGATTCTGCTGCTGGTGGAGGCATTATGAACAAGACCCTTGATGAAGCTACAGAGCTTATTGAGAGTATGGCCTCACATAACTTTTCCTGGACCAATGAAAGAGCAGTTCATCCAATACATCAAGCTAGCAATGGTCAGAATGCTTTAGAAGCTAAGCTTGACAGCCTGACAACCCAACTAGCTCAGCTCATGCAGGAGAAGAACAGTAAGGCAATTGTGCCTGTGAATCAAGTTTCAGTGACTTGTCAGATATGTGGTATTGAAGGACATGCTTCTCATGAGTGCTCATTGTTGACTCCTCCTGAAAGTCAATTGGCAGAAGTGAATTATGCTCAGAACCAAGGTGTTTATTCTCAGAGCTACAATCCTGCTTGGAGGAACCACCCCAACCTCTCCTACAAGAATGCAAATCAACAGAGCTACCCTCAAGCAAACCAACAGAATTTTGCTCAACAAGCTCAACAAAATTTCAGACCTCAAGGTAATATGCAGTACCACCAACAACAACAGCAGCAAGCAGCTCAACCACATGCTTCTGCAAGCAACAGTCAGGCAGAAATAAGTGAGATGATGAGGCTACAGAAAGAAATGTTCAGTGGAATGCAAGAAACAATGAAGATGCAGTCAGAATTGTTTTTCAAGACAATGCAGACACTTACAGCTGGAATATCCAACTCCCAAGCAGTCCAGCCTGAAAATAAGTTGCCTGCACAAGTAGAGAAAAATCCTAAACAGTGTGGAGCTATTTCAACCATTGAGACAGTGGAGGCAGTCACAACCAGAAGTGGAGTAAACACTGCACCAGTGCTAAAAACACCACCAATGATGCCTTATGTTGCTCCACAAAGAAGACCACAAGTACAACAAGCTGTTGTCCCTGAAAACACTGTAGTAAATCCTGAAAAGACAGTTGAACCAATAGTTGAAGCTGAAAATCAGTGGAAAATCAGTGGAAAAAGCAGTGAAAAAACCTGAAAACACTGTAGCAATCCAGTTCCTGCAGTTCAGAGAACTGTTGCACAAAAGGTACCATTTCCAGAGAGATTAGAGAAAACCAAGGAAGAAAAGCAATATGCCAAGTTCTTGGAGACCATGAAGGAAGTGCAAATTACCATTCCTATTTGGATGCAGTACTACACATCCCTTGTATGCAAAATTTTCAAAGACTGATTACAAAGAAAAGAAGCTGGAAGATCCTGAAATAGTTGCTCTGACAGAGGACTGCAGTGCTGTCATTTGAATTATATGCCCAAGAAGCTTGGTGATCCTGGAAGTTTTAGTATTCCTTGTGTGGTTGGAAAAAGAACATTCACACTTGTGTGATTTAGGTTCATCAGTGAGTGTTTTACCTTTGGCTGTCAGTCAAGTTTTGCAGTTAGGAGCTCTGAAGCCCACTTCCATGACTGCAGTTAGCTGACAGAACACTGAGGAAAGCCAGCTGGAATCTTGAAGATGTGCCTGTCCAAGTTGGAAACTTTGCTTATCCAGTTGATTTTGTGGTACTGGAAATGGAAGACAATTCAGATCCATGATTCTAGGCAGGCCATTCTTGGCAACAGCAGGAGCAATAATTGATGTAAAAGGTGGAACACTGAAACTGCAATTTGGTTCAGAACAAGCAGAATTCAGCATGAAGCATGCTTCCCATCTACCCAATGTTTTGGAGCAATGCCATGCTATTGATGTTGTTGATAAAAGTGTTCACAATGTTCTAAAAGAATTGCAGCAAAGAACCTGAAGTTCAAGTATTTGTTACTGCAGAAAATACAAGTTTACAGGAACTTTGTGCAATAAATCTTTGTGAAGAAAGATCAGAGGAAGTACAAAGTGAAATTCCTCAGCCAGCTCACAACTCCATTGTTGAGCTAAAAGAATTACCTGATCATCTGAAGTACTCCTTTTTAGAGAAAGAAAAATTCATCCAGTGATAATTAGCTCTGCTTTGGACAGTGAACAGGAGCAAAGCCTGTTGTCAGTGTTGAGATTGTACAAGAATGTGATTGGATATTCTATTGATGACATCAAGGGAATTGATGAGAAAGTTTGTTCACACAGAATACACTTGGAAGATGAAAGTAAACCTACTAGAGAAGGGCAAGAAGATTAAATCCTGCTATGCAAGAAGTGGTGAAAAAGAGGTTCTAAAGATCCTTCAGGCAGGCATGATTTATCCCATTTCTGACAGTGAGTGGGTGAGTCCTATTCACATTGTGCCAAAGAAAGGAGGCTACACAGTGGTAGAAAATGAAGAGGGAAAACTGATGACCACAAGGCCTGTCACTGGATGGAGAATGGTTAATGATTTCAGGAAGCTGAACAAAGCAACAAGAAAAGACCATTTTCCTTTACCTTTCATGGATCAGATGCTGGAAAGACTAGCAGGGCAGGAATTCTATTGTTACCTGGATGGATATTCTGGATTTCTCCAAATCCCAATACACCCAGCTGACCAAGAAAAAACAACTTTCACCTGTCCTTATGGAACTTTTGCTTACAAGAGATTGCCTTTTGGTTTGTGTAATGCACCTGGCACATTTCAGAGATGTATGATGTCAATATTCTCTGATTACATTGAAAGAATCATGGAAGTGTTCATGGATGATTTCACAGTGTATGGAAAAGATTTTGCCACTTGCTTGAAGAACTTGACAGCTGTTTTGCACAGATGTTCAGAGCAGAACTTGATCCTTAACTGGGAGAAGTGCCACTTTTTAGTAACTGAAGGTATTGTGCTTGGGCACATGGTTTCTGCCAGAGGGATAGAAGTGGATAAAGCAAAAGTTGATGTGATTGCAAAGCTACCTCCTCCTGAAAATGTGAAAGGAATTCAGAGTTTCTTGGGCCATGCTGGTTTTTACAGAAGATTTATCAAGGATTTCTCCTCTTGCTAAACCTCTCACTCACCTGCTAAATCATGATGTGCAGTTTGTGTTTGATGAAGCATGTATGCAAGCCTTCAACAAGCTAAAAGAAGCTTTGGTTACAGCTCCAATAGTGCAGCCACCTGACTGGAATTTGCCATTTGAGCTGATGTGTGATGCAAGTGATTTTGCAGTAGGAGCAGTGCTTGGCCAGAGAAAGGAGAAAGTTGTCCATGTGATTCATTATGCAAGCAAAACACTTGATGATGCTCAGATCAACTACACCACTACAGAGAAAGAATTGCTAGCAGTAGTGTTTGCATTTGACAAATTCAGGCCATACCTTGTTGGACACAAGTGCATTGTTTTCACTGATCATGCAGCAATAAGATACTTGGTGAGAAAAAAGGATGCAAAGCCAAGACTGATCAGATGGATTCTCTTGCTGCAGGAGTTTGATATTGAAATCAAAGACAAAAAGGGTTCTGAAAATACTGTTGCAGATCACTTGTCTAGAATAAACAGTTCTGAAAACAGAGAGATTCAAGATGGTATACCTGGTGAGCAACTGATGGAAGTGAAAACTAGTACTCCCTGGTATGCTGACATAGTAAACTTCCTTGTCTGTGAGATTGTGCCAGCAGACATGTCCTACCAACAGAGAAAGAAATTTCTGCATGATGCCAAGAGCTACTATTGGGATGAACCATTTCTGTACAAGCATTGTGCAGATGGAATTGTGAGAAGATGTGTGCCATCTGAAGAAATTGGTGATGTGATGTTCCAATGCCATGCAGGCATGTATGGAGGCCATGCTGGAGTGATGAAAACTCAAGCAAAAATTCTACAGGCTGGATTTTATTGGCCTAATCTGTTCAAATATGTGCATGATTGTATCAAGCAGTGTGATCCTTGTCAGAGAGCTGGAAAGATCTCAAGAAGAAATGAAATGCCACAACAAGGAATTCTTGAAGTGGAATTGTTTGATGTGTGGGGAGTTGATTTTGTTGGACCCTTGCCATCATCAAAAGGATACAAGCATATACTAGTTGCAGTGGACTATGTGTCCAAATGGGTTGAAGCAGTACCCACTGTGAGTGCAGATTCCAAGGCAGTCTGCAAGCTGTTCAAAGATGTTATCTTCCCTAGGTTTGGAGTACCAAGAGTTGTTATCAGTGATGGTGGAGCTCATTTCAACAATGAACAGCTAGAGAAGCTACTGAGCAAGTATGGTGTGAAGAATCACAGAGTAACTACACCTACCACCCACAGGCTAATGGACAAGTTGAGCTTTCCAACAGAGAAGTTAAGCAAATATTAGAGAAAGTTGTGTCCAAGTCCAGAGGGGATTGGTCAATGAAGCTACCAGATACTTTGTGGGCATACAGAACTGGATACAAGACACCTATTGGTATGTCACCATTTAGGCTTGTCTATGGAAAAGCATGTCACTTACCAGTTGAGCTAGAGCACAGAGCTCAGTGGGCTATCAAGAAATTGAACATGGACTTAGGAAAAGCTGGAGATGCAAGAAAGTTGCAGATGTGTGAGCTAGAAGAGCTGAGGCATGATGCCTATGAGAGTTCCAAGATTTACAAAGAAAAGACCAAGAAATGGCATGACAAGCACATTCTCAGAAAGGAATTCAGGATTGGACAGACAGTGCTTGTTTATGACTCCAAGCTGCATTTATTCTCTGGCAAATTCAAGTCCAGATGGTTTGGACCTTGTATCATCAAGAGAGACCTGGGACATGGTGCTTTCGAAGTTCAGAGTCCAACTGAAGGAATGTTCAAGGTTAATGGTCAGAGAATGAAGCATTATGTTGTGGGAGAAAAGTTGATTCTGAAGATGCTGAAGTTACAAAAGAAGATGAGCTACAGGATGCTGCTAATGCATCCTCTGCAGCCGTGAACCAATGAAGAAGCTACAGTCAGGCTCATGACAATAAACAAGCGCTCATCAGGAGGCAGCCTGATACCTTTTTATATTATTTACATTTTTATTTCCTTTATTTGCTATTCTTGTTTTGTGTGTTTCTTTTGTTTTAGTGTTTCAGTTAAGGAATAAAGGAGAATGGAGAAGTTTGGCTGTGTTATCATGAAGCAAGGAGCAGAAGTGATCACCAGGTGGAAACATTCCAATCCCTAAAACCATTTTACAAGCATGAATATTATTGCTATGCCATGATTCTGAATTATTATCAATTTGGCAATTTAAAGCTGTTGCAGTAAAAGTTTCATTGTGTTGCTCTGTTCTGATCAAGTAGCATTGCATTTTATTAAGAATCTTGCTGTTTATCTGTCAATTATTCTTGCAAAGGTTCATGTTCAGAAACACTTATCAATGTAGTATTTATTTGTTTCTCTGTCCAAAGCTTCTGGAATACCTGATAATGCAATTTGCTAAGAAACTGAATGTGATGATCCTTTTTAGAGCCATTTACTAACTACATTTCTGCATGCTTGCATTTTCTGCATTAGCAATCATGATCTCTGGATTGTGATTTGTGAAGTACTAACAGTGAAACTAACTGAAAGTTTGGCAACAACAAGTAATTTTTTTGGCATTAGCAGTTGTGATCCTGGGATTGTAACTTGTGAAGCACTAACTGTGTTAACCTTACAAGAAAGTAACTAACTCACTCATTCTATGCATCTGCATTAGCCTACTATGTTCCTGGGAACTGTAGTAGGTGAAGCACTGACTCTGCATGCATTTCAACATCCATCTATGCATTATGGCTATTATCTGGATATTTTCTATTCAATTTCCTTGTGTACTGCCTTATCATGTTACTCCAAAGTTGTTGAACCTAGAAATGATTAAATCCTGCTATTTGAAATTTGTTTCCAAACTAGCTCTTGCACTAATCATAAGCAGAAACTGCAATGAATCCAGATTAAATGAACTGCTAAGTTTTCAGACATTGCACTGATCATTATCAGACTATTATCAGAGTTTTGTCACTAGATCTTCTTTTATCAGAATTTGCTTTACTTGGGGACAAGCAAAGGTTTTGGTCTGGGGTTTGATCACCATCATTTATATGCATATTCAGAGCACTAAAACCTTCCAAAAACCTCACTGTATATCATCCAGTATTGCATTTATCGGCAATTTATAGCACTTTACATCCATTTTGCAGTTCAGTGTGCATAGTCACACTATCTTCAGAAGATTTAGTGCAGAAGTAAAGCAAAAAGCACCACAGATGTGATCCCAATAAAACAGAGAAGATGGACATGATCATCAAGTTGAAATTCAGACAGAACCTATCAAGAACATTTGTTGCCAGAAGATGAACAGTACACTGACAATGAAATGCAAATTCTTGTCAGTGTAACTGTCGAAGTTCAAGTCCAAATACAACCATGTGCTATCTGAAGGAAGTTCAATGAAGCATAACTGAGCAAGATTGGAGCATCAGAGGAAGAAGAAATCAAGCCAAAAAATCAAAACCTTCTTTGTACCAGACAGTGAACAGTAGCTGACATAAGTGCAATTTCTGTCAGTTAACTCATGTTCTCCAAATTCAAGATGAAGCAATGCAAAAGTGTGGCAGCAGCAGTTCCCAAAGAAGATAAGAAGGAATTCAAACAAGTTTGAACCAGAGAAGGAGGGAAGATCAACTTGGAGATCAAGCAAGCCAAAAAGGGAAAAAGGTGATAAAGTTGGAAACACCCCATGTGCACTGTGAGCTAAAGATAGGAAAGGAAAACTTCCTCCTCTCCTCCACCTCGTGCCACTCCACCTCAGAAATGCTAAAGGGAGTATAAAGCCACCACCACACCACCACAACACCAATCCATCCGCATCCACAACCCATCACCTATCCATCCACCTCACTCCATCCCATCCACAACAGCCACAACACCTTTTCGGCCACCAACTCCAACAACCACCAAGAACAGCAAGAACACCTCAAGAACAGAGAAGAACAAGACCAAGAACAAGAACAAGATGAATATGGAGTCCAGGAGAAAAAGCCCAAGGCCTTGGTGACCTGAAGATCATGCTCTGCAACTCTGCTTCCATCCTTGTCTTCACCTCTGCTTCCCCTGCTTCGACTAGGTTTTCAGTGAGCCACAGCCAAGGAACTCTCTCCATTCTTCTGTGTAATCTTGTGTCGAACTGAGTAGATCATTCATCTTTAAGTAGAGCTTGTAAAAGTTTGGATATTGCAGTGAATTGAGTGACACAGTTCTCTGCCTCTACTGAATGTTTGCATGTTTTGCTTGTTGTGTGATTTGATCTGTGTGTGTAAGGCTAGTCCTGCATACTTGTGTGTTGAAATTCCATCCCTAGTCACTTCTGCTTGTTAACTTACTTTGCTCTGGCTTGACAACCCAGAAAAGAGTGAACTTTGTGTTTCAAATTTGCTTGTGCCTTAAACCTGCTAAAACCTTTTGCCTGTATGACTTGTCTCTGCAAGCTGTTGAAGAATTTCTTGTTCCATGTCTAAACCTTGCTTGGATCCTTGCAGTGGACTTGACTGACAACCAAGAACCTGCAAGTTACTTTCTGAAATCACTTTCCCAAAACCCTTTTTCAAACCCTTTTCTGCTCTGAAGACAAAACCTGAAGATTTTGTCCTAGCTTCTGCCAACCCTTAGAACCAACATAAACTTGTTGATCCCTGTGGAGACGATAAACAAACCCCCCTAATACTCTTCATTGATCACACATCTTAGCCGATTTAGGATTCCGTGGAGTTTCACCTATATATTGGCACAAAGAAGGAAAGCATGCCATAAAATAAACATGTAGTAGATATGCATGCCTATGACCTTTAATAACCAAACGGAGATACAATTTGGACAAATATCAAGAAACCAAAGAAGGTCCAAATTATATCAAAGATCCAAATCAAAAAAAAATGATTTAGAGAAACCAATTGAAACTAAAACAAATCATCATATGATTGATGAGATACCAATTGGACAAAGATACCAGAAAGGAAATAAGATACCAATAAATAAATAAATAAATAAAAAGGAATAGATATCAAATTTCCAAAAGAGATATCAAAAAGAGATATATCAACGAATGATATAGCCCACTCCCAAAGAGAGATGCAATTGAGACAAACTCTCAAAAAGAAAGAGCAGGTTTCCAACAAATAAACCACACTCTCTACATTTTTCATGATGGCACAAAGTACCAAGCCGAAAAGGTTTGTCTTCCATGAGACATGTCATCGGGATCAAGACCAATGGAAAGGATCAAATACAAATAGAATATAAATAGTGTTTAAAAGGATACATGATAGCTCTCCCAACAAAAATGCATTATTTTATGATATTGTATTTGAATACACAATGCACACACATGGAATCATCGCTCTCAAATATCTATTCAAACACTAGTCATATATCAAGAAAAAGCAATAAGATCCAATACTAATGAAAATATAAGTTGTACTCAATATAGGATAGCTCACCCAAGAATAGTGTATTATCTATAAGTAGCCTTTGAATGCAAGGTGCACAATGATGGGATCAATGCCTCTCCTACACCAAATAAAACACTAGGAAAGTTTGAGTAAAGCAAAATGATCCACAAGAGGTAAGGAAGACAATGGGAGTTAAAACAAATTAATTTTTGGCAAGAAATAAGGCAATAAAATCAAGAGCCAATATGAAGATGATCTACAAATTTTACCACAATTATGACTATCAATTGTCATGGAAAAGGAGTATATGTGGAAGTTTCTTAGTGGTGTATTGGATTGATATTCAAGATCATCTTCGCAACCAATAAGCACATGGTGAAGGATAAGATTTAAGCGTGATGCTTATGTAGATAAATGTTCTTGATAGCTTCAAATATTCACGTGATCATGTAAAGCAACTACAGAGAGTAGCTTGAAGCAATCGGTTTCCCAAAGAGATATATGTGAATATATTAGAGGAAAACCGTAGCAGGAACTTCCTTCACAAATAAGATCCAAATATAAGAAAACAAAATCATATAACCAAATTGGAACTTGTTTGAGCAACATGCCACATAGGAACAAGATAATTGACAATATCAATTCTAAATGGCAATACCTCACATGTTCACATTTTTTAGGATTGTAATATGCACAAAGCTTATTACTCCCCCATAATGTGATAATCCATTTTATAGTAACAAGAGACAAAATATAATCCAACAAGAGATAACTAATGGACATTATAGAATTTGAATTTCTCATGAGCATGACATACCACATAGAGACTAGATAATATCGATATGTCAACACTAAGTGGTATTCCTCATGTACACACATTTTTAGGATTGTGAAGTGCCAAAGAGCTATCACTCCCCAAAAATGGGATAGTTCATTAATCTCTCTAAAGAACCAATTAAGATATAAGCAAGTTGATATAAAGGCTCAACATCACACGTACATGGTGTGCAAACCAACATACACATACTTGATTACTCAAGATAAGTAAGTAGAGAGCACAACATATACAAACACTAGCAAGGTACAAAACCAAACACATGCAAGGGTGAAAGCAACTTTCAATGTATGATTTAAATACAAGTTACCGCAAGGAGAAACATTGGATATGAGATAGAACAATATAATCCAAATGACTTGGCTTGAGATAATATAATTGATGAAGATCCCTTAATTCTTCATGATGTAGCCAAGTCTCCAATGCCCTCCTCAACACCTATTGATCAAGTTTTAGCTTGTTGGTCCCCAACCAAGTTGGGTCCTAAGAGGTTAGTCACAATAGGCTTGGCAACCCAAATGGTTCTTTTCTTGACACCACTTTGAGTACCAACATATTTGGCAAACACATTGCCAGCCTTATCCTTCCTAAGAGAATAACCATTATCAATTATGATAGGGTTGGATAAGTTACCACTAGTGCATGAAGAAGCAAAGTGACCCTTCTCACGGCATAAGTAGCAACATTTGCTTCCTCCTTTCTTCTTTGTTGAAATCTCAACTTGAGAAGGAATAGCTTGATTCTTCTTGGGAAGTGGCCGTTCTGCAACTTGGGGAACTTTAGTTTGAACTTGAGTCATCTTCCCTTGTTGCTTCTCATTAAGAGACTTCTTCTTCAAAGGGCAAGATATAACATGGTGCCCTTCAACTTTGCACTTGAAGCAAACAATCTTGGCCGAATTCTTGACTTGTTCATGGCCCTTCTTTTTCTTTTTATACTTGGACTTGTTCTTGTTATTGGAGTTGAATCCAAGTCCACTATTGTCATTGGGGCGTCTTTGCTCACTCAACATGTTGTCAAGTGTGGACTTCCCACCATGACGCTTTTCCAAGTCTTTCTTCAAGGAAGTGACTTGGGCCTTGAGCTCTTTTAATTCCTCTACATGGTTAGTATCAACAAAAACACTAGAGGAAGATGAAGCTTCATTGTTAGAGCCATAAGGCATGGAAAGTAATTCATCACAAGATGTAGCAATATTATGAGTGGATGAATTACTAGGACTAGCACATGGCAATAAAGTATTTTGAGTAGAGGTTGTGCCATTGTCCACATGAGGTTCACACGATGTTACCTTAGACATAATAGCCTCATGAGCTAACTTTAGCTTATCATGGGAGACTAAAAGATCCTCATGAGAGCTCGAAAGCTTTTCATGTCTTTCTTCCAATTTCCCATAATTGCAAGAAAGCAATGCAAGTTGAGCCCTTAGCTCAACATTCTCCGCCAATATGGATGCTTCACAAGAGATAGAGTTAGTAGCACAAGCATCATTATTTATGACAATAGGAGAAAGTAACTTGGCAAGCTCTTTAGAGTGAGAAGCTTTAAGTTGCGCATGAGACTCGGTGAGTTTGATGAGCTCACCTTTAGTGACCCTAGAGCCATTATCTAGGTGCTCAAAATCCTGAAGGAGTTTGGCATGTGCATCTATAAGCTTACCATTTGTTATTTTGAAATCATTAGCCACTTTAAGAGATCTATCAAGGGATCCCTTTACTCTAGAAAGTTCGCGAGCAAAAGTTTCCTCAAGAGACGTCTTGTAGGTTTGTTCTTCTTCTAGAGCTTCCTTGAGATCGGCGATCTCTTCCGCATACTTGTATTCGCGGTTAAGGCTTTTATCAATGCGAGCTTCCAACTCCTCAATGGTAAGTTTGCGCTCAACAAGGGTAGACATGATTTCTAAGAAGTTAACACGAGCATTTTTATTCTTTGAAAGAGAAAGAATAACCATTTTACCCTTCTCAAGTATGGAAGCATCATTATCATTTTGTTCATTTTCCTCATCAATATCATCATGAGATATATTGGGATTCAAAGTAGGAGATGCCTCTGAAGCCTTAGCCATAAGGCAAAAGTGAGTACATGACGATGATGATGAAGAATTACTTGAGTCACCATTTAAATCCATATCTTGTTCCATGGAGTGTTCGGTTTCCTCTACATTGTTAGCCAAACAAATACTAGAGGAAATAGAAGCATTTTTATCA
This sequence comes from Poa pratensis, assembly GCA_947311845.1. NCBI lineage: Eukaryota > Viridiplantae > Streptophyta > Magnoliopsida > Poales > Poaceae > Poa > Poa pratensis. Next base: position 48,090,478 of record CAMZMU010000037.1, on the reverse strand, counting down.
TGACAACAAGATATAGAGAGCATATCATCACAAGGATTAATCAAGCAATTTGTACATGATATGCAAGGACTATCAACACAAGCATGTAGATCATTTTTGGTTCTAGATGTGTTTAAGTCCAAAGATAAATCATTGCAATAAGATAGAGGTGAAGTATCATTAACAATAAGCTTACTATCATTATTGCAATATCTATCACTACTCACCATTGCATTAGTTTGTGGCTTGCCACATGTAGGTGAAGTAGAAGAAGTTGAGAACTCATCACGGCCGGAAGTGGAGGGACAACAATCATCTCCACAATTCTTGGACACATCATATTTATCTTGAAGCTTGGTCCAAAGCTCATGAGCATTCCGAAAAGGAGAGACCGACATAATAACTACATCGCTCAAAGCATTGAAAATCACATTAGAAGCTTGAGAATCTAGATAGGAATTATTCTTATCCAATAAAGATAATCTTTTGGGATTCTTTGGAGGAGAATAACCCCTATCTAGAATTCGCTCTATGTATGGGTCCATGACCCGAAAACTATCAAGCATGCGAATTTTCCAAACATCATAATTTGTGCCATCTAATACAAAAGAAGCATTGTGCACTAGTTCACTAGACGACATCTTTACTCTCGAGGCGGTGAAGCCAAAAACGAGAGAACCCGCTCTGATACCAATTGAAAGGACACGGATGTCGCCTAGAGGGGGGGTGAATAGGCGATAAAAATTCTTCTACGGTTTAGGCTTGAATAAATGCGGAATAACACTAGCGGTTAATTTATCAAGCACAAAACCTAAACAAAGCTAGGTTTACCTATGTGCACCAACAACTTATGCTAATCAAGATAAGCAACTATGTGATAGCAAGATATATTACTTCAAGCTCGATGGATATCACAAAGTAAATTGCATAAGTAAGAAGCTCGGGTATAGAAATACCGAGGCACTTGGAGACGATGATGTATCCCGAAGTTCATTTCCCAATGGAAGCTACGTCTCCGTTGGAGCGGTGCAGAGTCACAAAGTGATCCCCGAATAGCCGTCAAATGGCACACCGTAATCTCCTTCGTGCCTCTACCAATGTAGAGTACCACGAACCACTATGGGACACTCTAGGGTGGTCACCGAACCCGTACAAGGATGAGGCACACTCCACAACTTAATTGGAGGCTCCCACCGAATTCCCGCGGCTCCCAAAGCCACAAGAAACACAAGGTTAGGCACACTCCACAACTCAATTGGAGGCTCTCAACTAATCCCGGGAGCCACCAAAACTACGAGATCAACAAGGACCGTCTAGGGCACCCAAGTACCCTAGAGGACAAGCTCTAGGGCACCCCAAGTACCCAAGAGTAACAAGCTACTCAACTTCACCTACCACGTATCGCCGTGGAGAACTCAAACCGATGCAACCAATACAATGGGCAAGAACACAAAAAGTGCTCAAGTCCTTCTCTCTCAAATCCCACCAAAGCAACTAATGTTTATGGAGGGAGAAGAGAGGAAGAACAAGGAAGAACACAAAATCCCTCCAAGATCTAGATCCAAAAGCTTCCCCTCACTTAGAGGAGAGATTGATTGGTGGATTGGTAGATCTAGATCTCCTCTCTCTTTTTCCTCTAATTGGAGGCAAGAATCATGGAGGAATAGAGAGAAAGCAAAGCTTCAAAGGGTCAACAATGGAGGGCAAAACCGTGCTCAAGAGTTGGGGTCTCTTTGGAGAAGAAGACCCCTATATATAGTACCCCACGAAATGTGGCCGTTGGCCAGCTTTCTGCAGACGCGCGGTACTGGTCCGGTACTACCGAACGGCAGAAAGCAGTAGTGAAGAGTCATTTTGACCAGGCGACGCGAGCGCCCGGTACTACCGGAGTTTCCACCGATACTACCGGAAAGCGCGGGATCGGTACTACCGGAAATATTTCCGGTACTACCGCTTAGGAATTACCACAAATGCAGTAGCGTTTTGGCGTTCGCCGGTACCTGGCTCGGTACCAAGTCCGGTACTACCGAGCTAGCTCGGTACTACCAGGCCATTTCATCCGGTACTACCGGCAGTACAGAAACTCAAAATTCTACAGAGACCACCTACACTAAAACGAGCATAAGTTGAGTATCCGAACTCCGTTTTCGATGTTCTTGGGCTTGTTGGAATTTCCACAACGAGCACGATAAGATGATGCAGGAAAATATCATAGTCCAACATGGGAGAATAAAACCAAATGTAGAAAGGAAAACCTCTCTATAAAATAACAACCGGTAAAATCTCCAACATAAAAAACTCAACAAGTTTTTCATACGAAATCTGTTTTTGATGAACTTGAGCTTGTTATGAAGATCACAACAAGCTCCAAAACCCCACACAGAGAAAGTCCAAATAAGAACCAAGAAGGATGATGAAGGCAAGTATGCAAAGGTTTGAGCTCTCTCCAACTGATACGCTAAATCTCAATTGAGAGCCCCTCTTGATAGTACGGTATCTATCCTATAACCCGGTCTCCTAACTAGCACCATGAGACCGGTAAAATAGAAACCCTATCAACATCATACTTTTGCCTTGTGCATTCCACTCGAGCTAGATGACATCGATCTTGATCTCTTCAAGTGGACCACCTTTCTTGATTGCGCTTCGTTTGGTGAAGACTCAAACATTGCTCCCCCATACTCCACTATGGGAGAGCCTCTCTTAGGCACATCTTCACATGAACATTATCTCTAAATGGGTGGCAAGCTTCAAGCTTAGGATTTCTTCGAGATGCTCCTCTTGAACTTGCGCTTCTCAACATTGATGACGAACATCACTTGACATCAACGTTCATGGGCTATATGAAATCTTCATTTGATGCAAGCCCATAGAAGGATATCTAACCACACATAGAAATGCTACACACATATCATGGGTTAGTTCACAAAGCTATATGGACAATTGCTTACCATACCAAGAGATACATGATTCCACTTGGTACATCTTGTGACTTTGTGTGTTGATCAATATCTTGATCAACCTTGTATCTTTTCTTCTCTTTTGAATAGATGATGTCTTGAAGATAACCATGAATGATCACATAATCCTTTTCTTCAAGACATACTTGCAATATGCTCAACTCATATATGGCCAATCATCGGATAACTCCTCGAATAACAACTTGGTCATCACATACTCTTCTTATTGATCATATCAAATATATATCCATACACCTCGATGATCTTGATACCAAATACTTCATTATATCAATGTATTCATGGCATCAACCTTGAATCCAACATATGGAGTTTAAGCATTGCCTTCAGACAAACACTACAAGAATAACTCATTGCAACCATTAGTCCATAGGATTGTCATTAATTACCAAAACCACACATAGGGGTGCCATGCCCTTTCAGAGTCCAGCAAGGAGACGAGTCGAACACGCCGGAGAAAAAGCCGACTACCAAGATCTTGCCGCAACCAAACCATCACTCGTCATCGCCGTCGTTGCCACGCAAGCCACCACACGGAACCCTGCATCCACCACCGAACCTTCCACTGGTCCCCTCGACATAGTGCATACCTCCAAGAATGATGCCCCCAAGGGGGAGACGATGTTGAAGCGTCGACATCATCCGATCCAAGGATCTAGGGTTTCCCCGGAGATTGCGGAGAGATGTGGATGCTTCACCTCGATGATGCCTTCATGAAGGGGACGACACACAAGGAATCGCCATCACCGGCTCCGACCATCGAACGGAGACAAGCTTTCACCCGGTCCAACCGCCGCGAGTGCACCAGCACGACCCACCTCGACGCCTTGTCGTCGACCGAGAGCACCCCATCACCAGCACAGGCTGAGGAATGAGGCAGATCTGGCGAGCTTGGGAGGAGCGGCCGGAGCCACATCAGCCAAGCCCCAGCGCCGGACAGGAGCCCACGGGGGCGCCGCCTACACCGCCTCCGCCAGGATCTGGGGGCGCCGCCTGCCCGACGCAGCACAGCACCCGCCGCCGGCCGGGAGGACGACCGGGAAGAAAGTCAAAGACGCCGCCGCTCCGCCCGCCCAGATGCGCACCACACGACGCCGCCCCGCCGCCCAAGCGGCCGAGACCGCCGCCGAGTTGGTTCCCGAGGCCGCCGCCCCGGCGTTCCCGCGCCGGAGAAACGCGAGCACCTCCGCTCAGGTGCTCTGCGCGTTGCCCTCTCCCCTTTTGGAGAGACGAGCGCCGCCGCCACCGCGCGGAGGACAGCGGCAGGGAGGCGGCCGGCGAGGCGCCCGGCGGCTAGGGTTTCGTTTCGCCCCCGGGTCGCCCGCTCGGGAGCGACACGGGGTCGGGAGTTCGATCTGAGCTAATAATTATTCTTTATTAAATTCAATCTAAGAGCGAGCTGTATAGCTCTTCTATTGCCCTTGCTCTTAGCAATACATGAATAATTGCACCTTCGTATTTAAACCGGACCCAAAAACTAGTCAGGATCGAAACCCTCAATGACACGGTGGGCCCACGTAGCTAAGCGGTGGCGAGCTTTTCCCCGTGCGTGATTAGCGTGAAGGCGCCCCACCTCTCAGTGGCGGGGAGCGTCGGAGGCGAGGAGCCGACGATCGATGATTGTGACGGCGGGCGGGCGTCTGAGTTGTTCATCACCTACCCTCCCCCGTCTCTCCAAGACTTTCCACCCAACCTGATCACACCAACAGCAATTTGATAATAAGACGACCCATTTCTTCCTCTCCGGCCGGAGAGACACGCGCGAAGAGAACGACGACGACTCCTCTCCCACCCACACCTCTCCGTCTCCCGATTGAAGATCTCGCCGGAAGCGTTGCAACTCTCGCGCGCGCGCCGGCCGGACGATCGAGCAAGAGGTACGTCCGTTCGTCTCCCGTGATGAGGTTTTTTCAATCCCATCCGCGATAGATTGTACTAGTAGCTGTTTACGATCGAAGATGGGAAGGGACGGTGTGATTCTGCGCCCTTCCGCGCGCATCGATCAGCCGATCAGCGGCGCCGCTATCGCTGCTTATCCCGGCCGCGACGTCTTTTCCCTCGGCGCGTCCTTGGTCTCGTTTCTCGATCATGCTTCGCGGCCCTACTGCGCCGCTAGATTGGACATGGCCGGAGCGCAGCACGAACGGCGCCGCCGGCTACGGACCTTCTCGTCGCGAGGGGCCGGGAACTAACTTCGCCCTGGCACGTGGCGTCCGTCGGTGGCTGGCGTGGCGGCGGCGCACTGACTGGCCAGAGGTCAACTTCCCCCATTTGTCCCCACGCGAACCCTCGTCGTCCCACAAGTGACGTGCACCACGTAATTCGGTGCCGATGTCGCCGTCCGTTCGGCCGGAAATATCTCCGCCTGTTTCTTCTTCTTCTTCCGTGTCATTCGGATGGATCGGCCTAAATTGCTCCACATGTTTTTATTTTTCCACTTTGTTTCCTCGCACGCACTTCCACAGTTCCACGTTCGCTCTCGAGATTGCCCTGCATGTGTTCCACCACTGCCTGTCTGCCAGGTTTGACTTTGCAGTTACTCCCCCAGCTGAGCAAAGTCACCGTCAAGAAATTAAACCTCAATTTTCCATTTTCAAACTACTCCGTAGTACCTAGTGAAGTCATCAAAGCAACATGTGGATCAGAAATTCTTGTATACGGTTGTGATCGGCAACCCACCAGCTGAGTCGATCAATTAGGTTCAGTACTGTCCAACGGACACTCTCAAAAAAAAAAAACTGTGGTGACTAATGAGTGTTCACACGTAGCAGGCACGTACTAGTGTATTACCACTGATTAGAATCATGCTGGAGTGTATCAGCATCTTCCAGTAATCCAAGTACCAGTCCATTCGATGCTGATGTGATGTGACCACCCAACTAATGCGCAGCCTGGTCAGCAGTACGAAACACTCAAACTGACACTTCAAGCTCCAAGGACCACGACTGTTTGGCTATTGGACACTGTCTCTTCTTAATTATGGTTGCGTTGTGTACTAGCTACACGAAAGCTTCCGTTTTCTAAGAAAAACAAACGCTTACAGATGAAGCCACGTGATGAAACTTAAATTCGAGTTACAGCTCGAACGTGGTTTTGCACGTTTGCCGCCGAAACATGTCAACGCTCGATTTCCCATGCCGATCTCACGTGTTTCCCTGATATAGTGGTGTACAATGGTAGAAAAATTATTCAACCTAACCGGTTCTTGCTTCCTACTTCTATGCATCGTCAACTTGTTTGAAGTCCTCTTCTGTCACATAGTACATAGCTTCTGCTTCACCATTCTGGGCTTATTGCTCAACCAGGGAGGAGGCGAGCATTGGAAGAGGAGATGTCGTCGGACAGCGGGAGCTCCCAGACGGGCGTCCTGGGCGCGCTGGGCCTCTCGGTCACGTCGTCGGTGGCCATTGTCATCTGCAACAAGTACCTCATGGGCAAACTTGGCTTCTTGTTCGGTCAGTGCTACTTTCAGGGTTTCAGGCTTTCATTATTGCTGCTGTTTACTCCGTCCGACAATATTTTGTCAAGTGCGCAGAAAAATGCATTTGATCTTGTTGTGTACAGAAAAGTTTTTGATTTCTTCGTGATTGCAATTTGGGAATGCAGCGACGACTCTGACGAGCTGGCATCTGTTGGTGACCTTCTGCACGCTGCACGTCGCACAGCGCCTGCGCTTCTTCGAGGCGAAGCCGATCGACCTTCAGACTGTCATCTCCTTTGGGTTTCTTAATGGAATCTCCATTGGCCTCCTCAACCTTTGCCTTGGCTTCAACTCGGTTGGCTTCTATCAGGTAAGCATGGATCCTTCACTCCACTTTGCCGGGCGGCTGGCCCCAAGCATGCATACCATTTCATTTTACTTTCTTACTAATGAATTTGCTCTTTTCTTCCGTGCACAGATGACCAAGCTGGCCATTATACCCTTCACCATCGTCTTGGAAACCATCTTTCTGAGCAAGAAGTTCAGGTGCTTCTCAGATTCCTTCTCACCTTTCAGAACCTCATTGCACTGCTGATCTTGTAACAAGTTCAGTCCTCATGCTTCACAACCCTTAACTGTGCAGCCAGAGCATCAAGGCCTCTCTCATGGTTCTCCTCCTAGGAGTCGGCATCGCATCGGTCACCGATCTCCAGCTCAATCTCCTCGGCTCGACCATTGCAGCCCTCACCATCGCCGCAACCTGTGTCTGCCAGATTGTATCCTTGCTCTGCCTACTTATGAACTCTGTTGCAGGTCTTTGACCCTGAATTTTCATGCCCATGACATCTTCCTTGACCTTGAACAAAGCTCACCAACCAAATCCAGAGGAGGCTCAAGGTGTCTTCCACCCAGCTTTTGTACCAGTCCTCGCTGTACCAGTCCGCTGTGCTGCTCATCACCGGCCCCTTCGTCGACAAGCTCCTGACCAAGCATGACGTCTTTGCTTTCCCCTACACCTTTGAAGTCGTGGTACGTGTGTGCAGCGGCAGCAGAACGGAGGAGTTAAACTTATTGGCGTAGAAGAAAGTGCACACCGTACCTATAGCTATGGGCTGAGATGAGCTGAATCTTTGTGTTGCGCAGGTGTTCATCCTGCTGTCTTGCACGATCGCGGTGTCCGTCAACTTCAGCACGTTCCTTGTGATCGGCACGACTTCTCCCGTGACATACCAGGTGCTGGGCCACCTCAAGACGTGCCTCATCCTCTCCTTCGGCTACGTCCTGCTCAAGGACCCCTTCACGTTCCGGAACGTGGCCGGCATCCTCGTCGCCATCTTCGGCATGGGCCTCTACTCCTTCTTCTCCGTCTCCGAGAGCAGGAAGAAGAACGAGGTCGGCGCAACGCTGCCCGTCAGCACCCAGGTTCATACTTTTCCTGATACGTTGGTTTGGTATCTGTATCTAGAAATGGCATATGATTAACCGGCGTGCGCCGTTGCAGATGAGCGAGAAGGACTCTGCACCGCTCCTCGGTTCAAAGACCCCGCCGTGGCAGGAGAGCAATGTGTTGGAGAGCTTCGACGATGTGCCGAAGAGTGCGTTTAGCCGGCAGCTGAATGCGTAGCTTAGGATTGGTATGTACGGTAGAGCGACAGCGAAATGTATTCTTTCTCGTTTGGGTTTCTCCTATGATGAAATGTATTCTTTCCCGAGCTTCCGAAGGTGGTGTTGCAATGTCATTTTAGGGCCTAAAAGAGTTACGGTAGCGCAGCAATCTCCGGAAACTGTTTTTGGCTCCTGAGCTCCAGTGCTCCCTCCGATTTAAAAAATTCGAAAATTATATTTGTGAGTTTCAAAAAATTCTGAAAATAATTCCGGGTGTAGAAAATAGTATATTCCATGAGCGTGTAAAATATCAACTTCATATACATAGTATTCCGAGATATAAAAAAAATAACAAATTCTGATAAAACTTGAAGATTTGAAAATATGAATAGTTAGATCCACACTTTTGTTATTTTTGTATAGCTCAGAATACAAAGTTTTTGATATTGATATTCTGCAAATTCATGGGATAAACTATTGGCTACACTCGGAATTTTTTTTAGAATTTTTAAAACTCACAAATATGATTTTCGAATTTTTTTAACCGGAGGGAGCACTGGATCTCGGGAGCCAAAAATCTCCACTCAGCAATCTCGCAATAAACTTTTCAGAATTCAGTGTCCCATAAGTAACTACTTCGTAGAAAATGGGGCAAGGATAGTTATTACTCCCTCAGTTCCAAATTATAAGTTGTTTCAGAAATTTCAATGTGGATTAAATACATACTGAAATGAGTGAATTTATATACTAAAACACGTCTAAATACATGCGGATATGAAAAAAGATAAAACACCTTATAATACGGAACGGAGGGAGTAGTTCCTTGCATAAGCTTGAAAATTTTCCCTGATCAATCTTATGAAAAAGCATATTATCCTAGATCATCCGGGTCGTTAGCACACTACATCTGGCCAGTTCTCCCCGTTTGCACTATTTTTTTCTTCCGCGCCTGAGCTTGACGTTCTTTCACCCCCCCCCCCCCGTTCATGCTTTCTTCATCCTCTATCCTAGACCTGCCATGGGGGGCCTTGTAGGTGAAGCTCGAGATTTGAGGGTCTCCGCCATATTGAATGCACCATTTTGAACCCGAGAGAGATGGTGGACCGTGGGGAACAAGTCCAAGGTAGCCGGATCCAATTCCGCTAGTGCCTGCAGAGGACATCCAATTAAGATAGTATCTTACGAATTTTCCCATGGGGTTTTCCACATGCTATAGACTCGCATCGTTAATTCTAAAACTCTGTGTAAATGTTTCTTCAAATGTTGTAAATATTTCCATGAAGTGCTTCAAACATTGGTATATCGTGATGCATACCTGTTGACTATTACTGATGATTTTTATGCGACCGATGAGCATGTGTTGCATACACATACCTTTTTGGTGGTTCGAAATACTGTGACACTTTTTTAATTGTTTCTGACCCATCGCGGGATGAAATGCTGCAGCGATGTTGCAATGGAAAAATATTTGCTACATGGATGGGGTATGCTGCAAGGGTCACCGGTCGAGATCTCGTATTTTAGTGACATCCGACGATGGAGAAGGCGGACTATCGAACCCTTAATTGTCTGGATGGCGCCTAGCCTACGCCATCTCTTATCTATAACCCGGAAGGCTGGAACACGGTAGTCATGTGTGCCAGGTCTTGAAGATCATGTTTTAGCGACCAGGCAACGATCGCTCAATGAAATGGGAGAAAAGACTGGGAGTGACTAGCCTCGACCGACCACATGCCAGCACGAATCAAGACGCAATCCAAAAGTTCGGGAGTCGACTGGGAATTAGCAAAACTGAAAAAGATTAGTCTGAGACTCTGGGTCATACCCTCTTTCAAACAAGAGGGCTTTGCTCGTTAGACTAGACATGATTTTTTATTTAAATTGGGAGTGTCCCTCACTAAAATATATGAAACATATCAAAGAAAATGGGTTTGGACCGGTGTCTTGTGACCCTTGTTGGCTGAACATAGGTACGCCCCTTAAGTTAAACCCAAAATCCCTGGGATACGATGGTAGCCGGCTCGTATCGGACCTAAAATAGTCGGTTAGCTTTACCTTTTATCTTTCTACATGTAAACTTATCTTTCTACATGTAAACTGACTATCAATCTATCAGGCCCAGGGTTTAAGTGGGCCTCTAATCGCCCTGGAACGAAGCTGGCGCACAGTACTATCAATCTATCAGGCCCTCATTGCCATGTTGGAAATTAATACCTAACGGGTCCATGTGGCCTCACATTTGTCTCGCAAGTCCTGATATTCGCCATTAAGCGTCACTTCAATGAGCTCATGACTCGAATAAACATTTTGACAGTAGAGTGACCCTTGTGAGCGCACCACAAAGGTAAAGTAGTTTTTAGATTTTTTTTTTTAGATAAAGGGAGCTTTATTACTTAAAAATTTTAAGTATTACACCCAGCCTCTGCATAACCAAAATGCACACAGCCGAAAGAAGTCTGAAGTACGAAAACATAAAAAGGCGAGCTACATATCATAATGAGAAATTGTAAGAACGCCTATGGTGATGGAGGTCCAATCAACAAATTATGCTGCCATCCATGTTGGGATAAAAAGTCCCTCGCCGTATCCTCCAGTCTGGTACACACCTCCATAAACAGGTCTCGATGCCCCGCACGTTGCAACTGAGACCACGAACAGAGAGTAGCAGTAGTCCTGTAGATAACCTGCATAAGAGAACAATTCTTATCATTAAAAACCTTGTCATTTCTACTTAGCCAAATCGACCATATTACGGCAAGCGCTCCCACCCTAATAAGTTGTTTGAACCTATTATCCACCCCATTCAACCAATTGCCAAAAATATTGGCAATGCTTTTGGGAGGGTAAATAGAAGAACCTATCTGGATGATTGACCATATAGAACTAGCAAATGTGCACTCGAAGAATAAGTGTTTGATCGTCTCATCCTTATGACAGAAGACACACTGTTTACTCCCATGCCAATTGCGTTTTGCAAGGTTATCTTTTGTGAGAATAACCCCTCGACGAAGGTACCATCCAAAAACTTTATTTTTAAGTGGGATCTTCATCTTCCAGATTTTCTTATTATTATCAACTGGTACCCCTGGCTGGATGAGCGCAGAATACATAGAATCCACTGAGAATTTACCATTATTGAGTAAATTCCATCGAAACACATCCGTCCCTTGTGTCAAATTGACATTTGCTAGGCGTTGTAGCAGCTCCTGCCACGCCACCAGCCTGAAACCAATGAGGTCTCGTCGAAACGTCACAATTGGGATGTTATTAACCAACACTTGAGCAAGTGTATCGCTCTTGTGACGTCCAAGGACTATATTGTATAGTGCTGGATATTGTTCTCGGAGGGAGGTAGTACCTAACCACTTATCCTCCCAGAACCTTATCTCCGACCCATCCTTAATGGAGAAAGAACCATGTGGGAAGAAGAATTTCTTCGTCGCCATGAGGCCAGCCCAAAAATGTGAATCACCTGGTTTCCAAGAAACCTGTGATAGCGCACTTGAGCCTAAGTACTTTCTCCTAAGAAGAGTTTGCCACACCCCTTCCTCAGTTAGTAGCTTAAACAGCCATTTCCCGAGGAGGGCTCTATTCTTGACCCTGAGGTCATGAATCCCAAGACCGCCATTGTCGTGGGGTTACTCTTCGACTACCCCACGGTGGGGATACCTGGGTCACGCCAAGCCCATCAGCCTTATGACGAGGGCCCAAGGAAGGCCCAAGGAGGACGACGTGCGGCCCAAGATAGTCGACGCTAGGTCATGCGACCCCGCCATGCTTGTAAGCGCCATCGGCACCGTTCACCTGAGACCTAGCCTACCATATAAAGGCTAGGAGGGTCCTTCGTCTAGGGTACGCTCATAGCCGCCACACAAACCCTAGCGAGATTGCCATCTCGCCATTGTAGCCACACTCACCATCAATAACCAGACAAGCAGGAAGTAGGGTGTTATCCTCCGGGAGCCTGAACCTGGGTAAACGCCTTGCTTGTCAGCCGTCGTGATCACCAGCGCTCATCTCTCTCCCCCTCAATCAACCCGGGGTACACAACCCAGGGATTTGCCGAGTCCACACCTCGTCAATTGGCGCCGTCTGTGGGAAAGAACGAGCGCTGGAATCATGGTCGCACCGGCTCCATCAACTTTGAAGACCGACGTCTGCATCACCAAGGAGCCAATCTGCTTCGGCTCCTTCGAGTACACCTTCCACCCGCCGGCCCACCGCTCGGTGTACGCCGATCTGCACGTAGGTATGTGCCTCACCTTCGGTACCATGCACTACTTCGTAGACAGCTGTGGAGTACTCAGATCCACGGCGATCGCACCGCCTGCGGTGGTGGCACCCGCATCTGCCGCGGCTGCGCCAACCACGCCCCCACCTGCTGCGGAGATCGCATCTGCTGCGACTGCGGCGACAGCATCTTCGACTGCTGAGAAGATCGCGTCCGCCTCGACTACTCCGACCGCCTCCGCTGCGGCAGAGATCGCGCCCAACGCGGCCGCGCCATCAGCGTCTCCGGCTACCACGGAGATCGCATCTGCTACGACTACGTCGACCACCTCGTCGACCACCGCGCGGATCGAGTCTACTTCAACTACCTCGATCGCGTCGCTGGCAAGGCCAAGATCTGCATCAACTTCGACTACGTCGACCACGCCTTGCGCGCAACGAAGGTCGCGCCGTTCTCATCCACGCCACTCGCGTCTCCATCGACTTGCAAGATCGTCAACAAGCCAATCGCGCCCACGTCGACACAGCGACATCACTCCTCACGACCGCGGCGAAGATCGCGAAACTCCAGGGAAGGAGCCTCGGCGGCGACTGTGGTGTCCACCACGTCGCACCCATTTTCAGCTCCGAGCACGGCTCGGACGAAGGAAGCAGCAGTGGCAGCACCCGTCCCACTGCCCAGATCTACCCCGCGCAAGTCTTCATGATCGGCCAGAGGCCGCAGGGCAACGACGACGAACCCGCATACCCACTGGAGGTGGTCATGCCGGACCAGGTGACGCGACTCACCATCACCCGCGACATGGCAATCAAAGCCCTGAAGCACGTCGAGGACGGCACGTACCCCCACCGGACGCACCCCGGGAGGACCTTATGGCGGTCCAGTACCTGCTGCGGAAGGAAGGCGAACGACTCCGCGCAGAGAAGGCCGAGCTCCTCCGACGCAAGGAGGAGGCCGACGCGTCGAGCGCCAGGAGGGCCGCTTACTCGTTCACTGCCTCAACAGAGGTCTCGCAAGGAGCAAGGCGCCACAGAGCCCGCGTGCCCCTGATGACGGAGGCGACCGCGCTAGAGTCACCCGCAACCTCGAGTCATCATACATAGAAGACGCAGACGGAATACCCGTCCCCAAGACACCCGGAGCCGCACTCATGGCAGTCGAAACATACCTGCGGCTGACACAGCCGCCTGAGGGCGACTCGCGCGCTCTCCTCCACAAGCAGCAGATCATGTCTATCAAGGCACTCGAAGACGCACTGGTAAACAAGGCCGACAGAAAAAGCGCGAGAAGATCGAGATCGCCGCGACCACGAGCCCGCAGCACTCGCAGCCCCGGCGACAAGACAACTGCGACAACCGCAGCCAGGTGAAGACCTCCGCAACGTCATCACACAAAGGACGGTAGACCGCAGCCGCATCCAGCGGCCGACCAGCACGTCCAACTCGACTACGACCGCAACGACGGCGACTACGAGCCGTGCGGCGCCGCATGCTTCAGCTTCAACATACGCGACACAAGAATGCCCAAGGGCTTCAAGCTCACGGCAGAAGCAGTCAAGTACGACGGGAAGCAGGACCCGAGACTCTGGCTAGAAGACTACCTCATAGCCTGCAGCTGCCAGGGCGGTACTTCGACTACGGCCATGCAGTACATCCAGCTGATGCTCACGGGCTCTGCACGCGGGTGGCTCAACACTCAACCCAAGAACGCCTTCAGGACGTGGGACGAGTTCGCGGAGCCTTCGTTAAATCCTTCCTGGGGACGTACTCGAGACCGACGACGTTCGTCGAGCTACAAGCATGCAAGCAAGGACGAGACGAGCCGCTCCGGTCATACATCCAGCGTTGGACCTTGCTCCGCAACACCATGGAGACCGCCTCGGAGGACCGAGTGATGGATGCCTTCATGCACGGCGTCTCCCGCCGCGACCTCCGCGAGGAGTTTGGTAGGCTCCGGCCGAAAAACATGATCGAGGTCATGAAGATAGCAAACCAGTGGGCAGACGGAGAGGACTCGGTCCGCAATAGTTCACACTACTCCCCGAAGGACGAAGCCGGACCAAGCAACTGGCGAGAAGGCGCCACAAGAAGAAGCCGCGTTACAACGGCAACGACTCAATCGAGCTAGTAGCGGCGGGATTCCAAACCCCCCGTGAGGATGAAGCGCGCGACAGCAGTCGCCAATACAGCCATGCACAGTACAGTCGAAGCGGGGTGACCAGAGTCGCCAATACAGCCAGGGGCAGTACAACCGAAGCGGCGGCAGCAGCTACCGCAGCGACGGAGGCCATAAACGCGAGTGGCAGAAACGCACACTAAGCCCAGCGGAAGAGCTGGAACAACCCTGCAGGCACCACATGTTCAGGAACCCGGAAACGGGCAAGTGGGGATCCAACCACCTGTTGAAGGACTGTCGAAAGGCACGCAAAATATACGAAGCCATGCAGAAGATAGTCACTCCAGCACCCGCAGCGCAGCCAGCCGCGCAGCTGGCCATCCAGGCAGCACCCGACCCGCAGTCGCAATCCAGCACAGGCGGCGGGAGCCTTTCTGCAGCAGCAGCAGCAGCCGCAGCAAGATGCCCCACCGTGATCCAGGACGCATATCCAGCGGCACGCGGACAACTCAACATGATACAGAAGGGGCGCCCCTCAAACAGGACCCAGAAGATCATCACCGCCAGTTTTCCAAGCCATCACTGTCCACCGCAGTACCCGACTACCTGAGAGGGTCAGAGACACCAATCACTTCTCCAGAGCAGATCACCCGCCTGCAGTACCACGACCCGGGCACGCCGCCTGGTAGTCGAAGCTCTGATCGGAGATTACACCCTGAAAAAGGTGTTCATGGACGGAGGCAGTGGCATTAACATCATCTTTGCCGACACCCTCAGAAGGATAAACAGGCCAACGACGGACTTGGCGGCATCAGAGACCACCTTCCATGGCATAGTACCAGGGCAAGCAGTCACGCCCATGGGAACGATCACACTCGACGTCATCTTCGGCACACCCGAAAACTTCAAGAGGGAGTCGATCGACTTCGAGGTAGTCGACTGGAAGTCGCAGTACCACGCGATACTCGGGCGCCCAACCTTCGCCAGATTCATGGCGATACCTCACTACGCCTACCTCATGCTCAAGATGCCTGGACCCAAGGGCGTCATCACGGTGCACGGCGACTTCGACCGCTCCAACAGCTGCGACCGCGAGTTCAGCAAGATCTCCGAATTCTTCGGAGTCGAAGAGCACTTCGAGGCAATGGCAGTCGACAACGACAAGACCATCTTCCCAGCCCGCAAGAAACCAGCCAAGGACGCTGCCTTCAACGCGGCTGACGACACAACGACCCATCAGGTCCACCCGACTGACGCCAGCAAGACGGTCAAAGTATCGTCGAGTCTGACTCCCGCATAGGAAGGCGCGCTCGTCGAGTTTCTACGTGAGAACTGGAGAATCTTCGCATGGCAACCCTCTGACATGCCAGGAATACCCAGGAACCTCGCCGAGCACTCCTTAAAGTCCACAAGGACGCCAGACCCGTCAAACAGGCCATGCGACGCTTTTCCGGGCCCAAGCGAGACGAAATCAGCAGAGAAATCGATCGACTGCTGAATGCCAAGTTCATCCGAGAGATCAAGGACTCGGACTGGGTCGCCAACCCAGTCCTGTGGAGAAGAAGACGAAGAAACTCCGCATGTGCGTCGACTTCACCGCCCTCAACAAATGCTGCCCCAAGGACCATTTCCCGCTCCCGCGGATAGATCAGATCATCGACTCGACTGCAGGCTGCGAACGCCTGTCCTTCCTGGACGCCTACTCAGGTTACCAGCAGATCAGACTGAACGTCGACGATGAGGAAAGACAGCATTCATCACACCCGACGGCGTTTTCTGCTACCAGACGATGCCCTTCGGGTTGAAGAACGCTGGTGCCACGTACCAGCGCACAATGCAAGCATGCCTCAAAGGGCTCATCGGGCAGATCGTCCAAGTCTACGTCGACGACATCGTCGTCACCACCCGCAAGGAGGACACCCTCATCGCCGACCTCCGCAAGGTCTTCGCCGCCCTCGACGAGTATCAGATCAAGCTGAACCCAGACAAGTGTGTCTTCGGCGTGCCAGCCGGAGAACTGCTTGGGTACCTCGTCTCTGCAAGAGGAATCGAAGCCAACCCTGAGAAGGTGCAAAACATACTCGCAATGCCAGCACCGACCAAGCTTCACGAGGTGCAACGCCTAGCCGGCCGAGTCGCAGCTCTCAGCCGGTTCATAAGTAAGTTGGGAGAAAAGGCCCTGCCTTTCTACCAACTGATGAAAAAGACAGACAAGTTCGAGTGGACAGAAGAAGCGCAAGTCGCGTTCGACCAACTCAAGAAAACACTCACGACTTCCCCAGTACTGGTGGCTCCACTGGAGAACGAGCCGCTATACCTCTACGTGTCAGCCACAAACAGGGTGGTCAGCACGGTACTCGTAGTCGAACGAGAAGAAGAAGGACACAGTTACCCTGTTCAGCGACCCGTCTACTACCTAGCGAGGTGCTGACCCTGTCCAAGCAGCGCTACCCGCACTACCAGAAGCTGGCCTACGGAGTTTTCATGACTTCAAGGAAAGTAATCCATTACTTCTCCGAGCACCCGATCACGGTGGTAAGCTCCTCCGGGCTCTCCGACATCCTGACCAACCAATGCGCGACAGGACGAGTCGCTAAGTGGGTCGTCGAGCTAGGACCCTGGGGGCTGAAATACGCTCACCCGAAGTCAATCAAGGCCCAAGTGCTCCCAGAATTCACCACCGAGTGGATAGAAGCCCAGCTGCCAGATGTCCCCGACCTGTCCAACGCATGGACAATGTACTTCGACGGCTCCAAAAAGTTCAGATCAGCCGGGGCAGGAGTCATCCTCATCTCCCCCAAAGGCGACAAGCTGAAGTACGTGCTACAGATGGACTTCCCAACACCCTCCAACAACGAGGCTGAGTACGAAGCCCTAATCCATGGCATGCGAATGGCCAAGAACTGCGGCGCCACTCACCTCATGATCTACGGCGACTCCTACCTCGTCGTGCAGCAAACCATGAAGGCCTGTGACGCCATCGCCGACAACATGATCGCCTACAGAGACCTGTACAACCAGCTGGAGGGCACCTTCGACGGCTGCGAGTTGCGGCACATCGGCCGCGAAAGCAACGAGGAAGCCGACGCCCTCGCCAACCTGGGCTCAGACAAGGCGCAGGTGCCACCCGGCGTCTTCCTTGAGCGCATCACGCAGCGGTCTGTCAAACTTCGACCCACGCCCGGATCCTCCACACCATCAACGAGCACCGCCGACCCGCCAGGCAAAGAGAAGGAGCCAATGGAGGTTCTGCTCATCGAGCCCACCTGGACGAGCCCATATCTGGCGTACATGCTGCACCAGAGACTGCCAGTCAACTCAGTCGAAGCCAAGCGCATTATTCGCCGCTCGAAAGGCTTCACCATCATCAAGGGGGAACTATACAAGCGAAGCATCTCAGGAGTCCTGCAAAGGTGCGTTGATCCAGTCGACGGTCAAGCCATCCTGCTCGAAATTCATACAGGCACCTGCGGGCATCACGCCAGCAGTCGTGCCTTAGTGGCCAAAGCTTACGAGCCGGATTCTACTGGCCCACCGCAATGCAAGACGCAGAAGAACTCGTGAGGAAATGTCTCGGCTGCCAGGAGTTCGCCAACAAGCCGCACGCACCAGCATCAGCACTAAAGACCATCCACTTGCCTGGCCCTTCGCTCAATGGGGGCTCGACATGGTGGGTCCACTCAAGAAGTCCTCGCCAGGAGGACACACGCATCTCTTGGTGGCAGTCGACAAGTTCACGAAGTGGATCGAAGCCGTGCCTATCACAAGTTCGACTGCATCCTCAGCAGTTAACTTCATCAGGTCCATCATCTTCAGGTTCGGGTGCCAACAGCATCATCACCGACAACGGCACGAACTTCACAGCCGAAGAGTTCAAGGACTTCTGCTCCGAGCAAGGCATCAAGCTCAACTACGCATCTGTCTCGCACCCAGTCCAATGGGCAAGTCGAAAAGTCCAATGGTTTAGTCTGCAAGGGCATCAAGAAGCGCCTGCGAGTACCATTGAAGCGCGCCGCAGGCGCCTGGGTTGAGGAGCTGCCGTCTGTGCTGTGGAGCCTGCGCACTACGCCAAACAGATCCACTCAGTACACGCCATTCTTCATGGTCTACGGCGCAGAAGCAGTCATGCCATGCGACATCAAGTTCGATGCACCCCGAGTGGTGGCCTACGACGAGTCCGAGGCAGAAGAAGCACTCGAGGATGACATGGATACCCTGGACGAAGCACGCGACATCGCCCTTACCCGCACAGCCGTGTATCAGCAAGACTTACGCAACTATCACGGACGGCGACTGCGGCCCAGAGCGTTCGTCCCCGGAGACCTTGTCCTCCGCCTCAAACAGAAGAAGGTGCACAAACTAGCCTCCCCGTGGGAAGGTCCATACATCGTGACAGAGGCAATTGGCGGCGGAGCTTACCGCCTGAAGGACTCGAAGACAGGGACAGTCTGCAGCAACCCGTGGAACGTGGCGCAACTGCGCCGCTTCTACGCCTAATCGACTCCCCCTTGTAACAAAGTGTACTATCTCAAGAAGCGGCAGGTTCAGACGCACTCTTTCCCTTACCAGGGTACCTGAGGGGACTGGAAGGGTTTTAATGAGGCGGCCTGCTCGCAAAAATCAATGAAGTGATTTGTGGAACAAGCTCTCCCCTTTACTTTTTTAGTCAAAAAGCAACATAAACCTAGGCCGCACCCGACGCACTCGGGGGCTGCGCCATACAGGTTCAACTCAAACCTAGGCCGCACCCGAAGCACTCGGGGGCTGCGCCACAGGTTAAGTCAAACCTAGGCCGCACCCGAAGCACTCGGGGGCTGCGCCGCACAGGTCTAAGTCAAACCTAGGCCGCACCCGAAGCACTCGGGGGCTGCGCCATACAGGTTCAAGTCGCAAAATCCTGGCCGCCACCCGAAGCACTCGGGGGCTGCGCCATACAGGTCAAGTCAAACCTAGGCCGCACCCGACGCACTCGGGGGCTGCGCCATACAGGTTCAAGTCAAAACCTAGGCCGCCACCCGAAGCACTCGGGGGCTGCGCCGCACAGGTCTAAGTCAAACCTAGGCCGCACCCGAAGCACTCGGGGGCTGCGCCATACAGGTTCAAGTCGCAAAACCTGGCCGCCACCCGAAGCACTCGGGGGCTGCGCCGCACAGGTCTAAGTCAAACCTAGGCCGCACCCGACGCACTCGGGGGCTGCGCCATACAGGTCAAGTCAAAACCTAGGCCGCCACCCGAAGCACTCGGGGGCTGCGCCATACAGGTCAAGTCGCAAAACCTTGGCCGCCACCCGAAGCACTCGGGGGCTGCGCCGCACAGGTCAAGTCAAACCTAGGCCGCACCCGAGCACTCGGGGGCTGCGCCATACAGGTTCAAGTCGAAAACTTAGGCCGCCACCCGACGCACTCGGGGGTGCGCCGCACAGGTCTAAGTCATCCTAGGCCGCACTCGATCCGCTCGGGGGCTGCGCCATACAGGTTTACAGACGTCCAAGATACAATTTACTAACTCGGGGGCTACCCCCACCTCGATATACATACACTCATATTTCCACTTGAAAAATTTCTTTTACAAGCTAACGCTATGCAACAGCACTCTACTGCTCTTACTCTACAGGCTCACCCTTTGGCGCATCAAGTGGCCCTACAAGGTGCTCGCTAAAGTTCTGAACCTGCTGAATCATCTGGCGCAGCCGCAAGAGTATCGGCATAGTCCCCTCTCCAGGCAAGCCGTCAAGCACCTTGTGCAATGGAAGATTAGGCCGGTGCAGTCGAACGTATCCAACGCCACGTTCGCCCCGGCAACAAGTTGAGCGTGCACGACTTCCTTCAACGCACCACCTTCACGGAACCTCTCCAGAAGCGCAGTCAGTCCATTCGGCTGCTCGTTGTGAGGAAAGTACACCTTGTTGATCTGCCAGAGGGTTTTTCTGCAACCTTCCAAGAGCACAGCAGCCCGCCAGGTGCGATCCAGCATTCGTGCCAGTACACTACCTTTGGATTTGTTCGACCAAAACTGGCGCGCTTCGGGTGAGTCACCGGCGGCTTCTTTCTCTACTCGCTCGTCTACTCGAAGCTGCTCAGCCTTCAAGTCAGAGTTCACATCTGCATCAAGGCCAAGCATTAAGCATAGCAGGAAGACACAGAAGCCGAAGCAAAAACGCTAGAAGGCCAACCTTGCAGCTGTCGACTGATCAAGTCCATCTCGCCAAGCAGAAATTCCTCTCGCTGAGAGAACGGAGCAACGGGCCGCGACCTCAAGCACTCCAACTCCAGCTCTGCGCTCTTCAACTTCGACTCGAGCTCAAGAACCTTGTTCCTCATGTAGGTGATCACTCGCTGATCATTCAAGCTTCGCACAGGAGCTGGAGGAGCTTGACGGCGGCGACGAGTAGGCGCAGCCGAAGTGGTATCCTCCTCATCGTCCGCGCCAGTCGTTCCAGCAACGTCAGGAGCTTCGCCCATATCAGACTGCCAAGAATTGACAGCGTCAAGCCAGCAAAGAATCAACATAATTCATCCAAGCCAGATATCAAAAAAGACTCGGCGACTGCACCCCTGAGGGGCGCGAATTCACATTTCATCATCAGCACGTTCACTCGCAAATATAAAGTGCATTACAGATTCAAGAACCAAAAGCAGAAGAATCCTAAAAGAACGGAGTCTACATCACAGACTCCGACTGAGAACGGCTCTTCCTGGCAGCCAACTCTGCAGCTTTGGCAATCCTCCTCTCGAAGGTGGCGACCAACTTCGCAGCCAGCTGACTCGCCTGCACCTTCACACCGCTAAGGGACGCGGTCCTGCCATCAGGCTTCCGAGGGAAGTCGCTGACAACCTTCTCAAAATCGCCTACGACTTGGTGACCAAGAAGTAGCTGGAAAGTGAGCTCGGAGCCGCGTACCGTCTGCGCGCGCATGAAGTTCGTCAGGACATTCGAATTGCCTTCGAATGGAGCCGCGAGTGCGTCAACAGCAGCTGGTGGCGGCTTGTCGGGAAAATATTCCGGTGCACAGCGCTAAGGCCTCCGTCGACTTCTGCAGCGCCGCCGCCGACTGCTGCAGCGCTGCCGATGCATACGCACAGACGCGGTCGACGAAGCCAATAGCCTCCGCCAAGCCGACGCTCTCGCTGGAAGTCCCTTCTGGAGGAGCACCTCCGCAAGTCTTGATCAAAGAAATCCACACCCGTAAGGCGTCAGAAGTCGAAAGAAAAAGGCAAAGTAGGCACTGAGCCGAAAAACTTACTTCCAACAACATCTGCGAGTGCGAGCAAGCGGTCGACCTGGGTCTTCTCCAGTTCAGCCCGAGCTTGTTCCCGCTCTTGGGCTTCACCCAGCGATTTCTCCAGCTCCGCGACCCGCGTCTTCATGCTCTCCTTCTCGCCTACGGATCAACGGAGTAAAGTGAGTAATAAAGGCAGTCGAAGCACCCCTCAACACAAGGGTTCACACTTACTATTCGCTTGCTCCAGAGCAGTGCGGAGCTGATCCCTCTCCTGCTCCATGCGAACGAAGGCTGCGGCTCCCTCCATCTGCTGGCGATAAAATGGCTGCAGGAAACACAAGACATCAATCTGCGCCCGACTATTCCAGTCACGCGCATCTTCGGGGGCTACTCCCATCGGGAGCGCTGTACGCGCACCCGATACAGATCTTGCAGAAGGAGTCGAAGAACACTTACATGCTCACACAGCCCAGCGTCAACCGGAGTCGCGTCAGCAGACCTCTCAGGCATGGCGGAGGTGGAAGCCTTCAAGGCCAAAACGTCACTCGCCAGAGCCTCCTCTCCGGTCGTCCTCGCAGTATGCTCGATCATGGGAGCAGAAGTGTGCTCCATCTCACGAGGGGAAGAAACAGCGGCGCCAGTACGGTCGCTGTGACAAGAAAACTCAACTCAAGGACTCGCAAGTGAAAATGCGCACTCGACAAAAACAAAGCAATGGTTATGCGACTAACCTGACGACATCATCATCTTCACTCCCCAAGGAGACGGAGGCCATCCTCGCGAACTCGGTCGGCGGTGCAGAGCCGAGTGGAGGCACGACCAAAGGTTCCGCCAGGTCACTTGGGTGCCTAGTACCCGAAGAGGACTCGCTCGTCTCTTCCTCGTTCACACCCGCCTCCTTCACAGGCGACGAGGCAGAACCAGAGTCGCCACCCTTTCGCCTCTGCCGTTCCGCAGCGGCTCCTCGTCTTCATCATCTTCCTCCAACTCTTCACTCGGAGAGGTGGCGGAGGGAACTTCATCCTCATCAACCTCGTCCTCAGGGAACTCTGCCTCTTCATGAGGTCCATCCTCCATCAGCGGAGGGAGACTGACGTAGCTCGAGCGACCCTGTCAGCAAACGAAGCATTCGAGTCAAACAAAAGATTCGACAGAAGAAGATACAATACGAACAAATCAAACGAAGCTCACCTCAGGCACAGGGTTATTGGGCCCATATGGCTCGACTGGACACTTGACGTTGCACGGGTCAGCGGCTCGGAGGCTAGTGATGCTCCTCACCTTCGACTCGACTTCCTCATCGTCAAGCTCGTTGCCAGCATCCTCACGCGCCCACATCGGGTGGACGCGACTGCGCAGCGGCTGCACCCGAAGCCTGAAGAAGGTGGCGATGAGGTGAATTCCACCCGTCTCGCGCCCAAGACTCTTCAGAAGGCCACGAAGTAGCGTCAGCAAGGGCTGAGTCGCCTCCCTGTCCTCCTTCGACAGCGGGTGCGCCCACGCGTTCGTCTTCCGCAACTCGCGATCAGCCGCGAATTCAGGAAGCCCTGCTTGGTCGCACCTGATGTAGAACCACTTCTTCCGCCAGCCCTGGACGGAGTCGGACTTCTTCATCTGGAAGTAGGAGGTGTCGCCACGCACCTGGATGCCGAAGCCGCCGACTGGGTACACTTGCTTGCTCTTCCCCACGTTCCTCCTGACGAGGAATAGTGACTTCCACAGCAGCCAGTTGGGGGAGATTCCCAGGAAGCACTCGCAGAGCACGAAATAGCTCGCGATGCTCAGGACGCTATTGGGAGTCAGATCGTGGATCTGAATCCCATAAGCATACAAGAGACCACGGACGAAATCGTGGAGGGGGAACCCGAAACCCGCGGAAGGAAATCCACGAAGCACACGCGTTCCCCCTCGCGAGGAGAGGGGAATACCTCTTTCCCAGGAGCGCGCACCGTCGCTTTATCCGCCGGCGGCAGCAGTCCCTGCGCGCGGAGGGCCTCGAGGTCGGCCTTCTTCACCGAGGATTTGACCCAGTCGCCGTCGGGCTTCTTCATCACGCTCGCCTCGGCGGCGGCGACGGCGCCAGCAGCAGCCTTCCCCCTCTTCATCGTGGCCTTGCTCATGGAGGGCGGAGACTAGAAGGAGAAAAGAGCACGCAGCGCAACAATGGCGGAACAGAAGCAGTGGAGACGATGAAAGAATGGGGATGGATAAACTGTTCACCGTCGCGGTGAAAATTATATACCGCGCGGTCAGTTAATCCTGGCCGTCCCTGCTGAAACCGCTCTCCGCAACAACGTCTGACCGTCCACGTGTCGCGCGGAGAGGGCAACCGTCGCCAGCCACGCCGCCCACTACGCGCGGGAATCAAGGCGCCATCATCACAACGCGAAATTTTCGCGCCCAACGGTCAGAAAAAAGCGGCAACCGCTGTCTTCAGTCAATACTGACAGTGGGACCGCACTGTCACGTCCCATCGGACACAGAGTGCATCAAGAACGTCAGCACTGACGTCAACCACGAAGGCGTAGGAAGAAAGCCAACGGGCTGATGGAGAACTCGAACAGTTCATTCGAGTGCAAGAAGATTCAGTAAGCTCTCAGAGCTGAACAAGTTCGTACAGTAAGCCAACAAGCTGATGGAGAACTCGAACAATTCATTCGAGTGCACGAGCATTCAGTAAGCTCCTAGTGTTGAACAAACTTCGCAGTAAGCCAAACAGGCCGAATACACAGTAAGTCATGCAAAGCCAGTTGCGACTCCAACATGTTGAGTTCCTTCTTTACTCCCATCGGGAGCGGGCTTTTCGACTGAAGGAAAATTGAGTTTAACCTCAATTGCAAGCAATTCAGCTTAATCTCGGGGGCTACTCCCATCGGGAGCGCTGTTCGCGCTCCCGAGTGACTGGGAACAAAAGCAGTCGAAAAATCACTGACTAAGGCTGTACTCACGGTATTTTACCCTGGAAGTAACAGTTCGACTAAGGAATCCTCCATAAGCCCTGAACGGCCGGAGTCGACCAATTTTACTCATCTCTTTCAGGAACTCGAAGGCGTGCCCAGGAGGAAGGAGTCCTTTACCCGACTCTGCGATTCGACTAAGCACTCGGGGGCTCCTGTCGTGGGGTTACTCTTCGACTACCCCACGGTGGGGATACCTGGGTCACGCCAAGCCCATCAGCCTGATGACGAGGGCCCAAGGAAGGCCCAAGGAGGACGACGTGCGGCCCAAGATAGTCGACGCTAGGTCATGCGACCCCGCCATGCTTGTAAGCGCCATCGGCACCGTTAAACCTGAGACCTAGCCTACCATATAAATGCTAGGAGGGTCCTTCGTCTAGGGTACGCTCATAGCCGCCACTCAAACCCTAGCGAGATTGCCATCTCGCCATTGTAGCCGCACTTCGCCATCAATAACCAGACAAGCAGGAAGTAGGGTGTTATCCTCCGGGAGCCTGAACCTGGGTAAACGCCTTGCTTGTCAGCCGTCGTGATCACCAGCGCTCATCTCTCTCCCCCTCAATCAACCCGGGGTACACAACCCAGGGATTTGCCGAGTCCACACCTCGTCAGCCATGGTCCTTAGGGCGGCACACTACATTCCATTTTGCCAGACGATATTTCTTTTTTTCATTATCTCCTTGCCAGAAGAATCTAGATCGAAAGTAGTCCAATCGATGCAAGACTCCCTCCGGTAATTGGAAGAAGGAAATCATATACAGCACCATATTGGTAAGTACTGAATTTATGAGAACCAACCTACCACCCAGTGATAATAATTTTCCTTTCCAGCTACTCAATCTTTTTTGTATTCTTTCCTCCACATGCTTCCATTGAGCTATCGTTAGCCTTTTAAAATGAATTGGAATGCCAAGATAACTGATTGGAAACTGGCCAAGACCACAGCCAAATAACTCAGCGTATTGGTCGGCCTCGGCCTGAGCGTCGCCGAAACAAAACACCTCACTTTTATGGAAGTTTATTTTTAGACCGGAAAGCTGCTCGAACGCTGATAATATTAATTTCAGATTTCGTGCCTTTTTCATGTCATGCTCCATAAAAAGAATTGTGTCATCAGCATACTGGAGAATAGATAATCCGCCATCCACTAGATGCGGAACCACTCCAACAATCTGCCCATCCAATTTTGCACGCTCAATGATTATGGCTAACATATCAGCAACTATATTAAATAGTATAGGTGATAGAGGATCGCCCTGTCGTAATCCCTTTTTCGTTTGGAAGTATCTACCAACATCGTCATTGACTTTGATGGCAACACTTCCTCCGGAAACGAAATTATGTATCATTGCACGCCACTCGTCTGAAAAACCTTTCATACGGAGTGTTTGCTGAAGGAAAGACCATTTGACTTTGTCATAAGCTTTTTCAAAGTCTATTTTTAGAATGACACCGTTTAGCTTTTTCCGATGCAACTCATGAACGGTTTCATGTAGGATCACTACCCCATCTAGGATATTGCGACCTTGCATAAAGCCGTTTGAGTTGGTCTCACAACATGATCTGCAACCGAGTTAAGCCTAATAGAAGCTGTTTTAGTGAAAATTTTGAAGCTAACGTTTAGAAGACAGATAGGACGATATTGCTGAATCCATTCTGCTCCATTAACCTTTGGCAACAAAATTATCTCACCAAAATTTAGGCGAAATAGCTCAAGTTGTCCAGCATGCAAAGCATGGAACAACTGGAGCAAATCCGATTGGATTACATCCCAAAAAGTTTGGTAAAACTCAGCAGGAAACCCATCCGGACCCGGTGCTTTGTTGTGTTCCATTTGGAAAACCGCTTTCTTCACCTCCTCAATAGAGTAAGAAGCTGTTTTTACTTACTTGTGTAATGTAGTTAATCTAGAACTACATGTGATTGCTTGCTGATCAATACGATTAGTTGATTCCGATGTGTACATCAGCGTGACCCATACTCACATCAGGGACGTATGCCCTCCCGGGTCGCCTCCCTCTAGGCGGCTCCGGAGGCGACCGCCCCCAAACCCTAGCAGCCACCCACCATCCCAGCCCCTGCCGCCGCTGCTGCCGGCCCTGGCGGCGGTGGCGGCGCCCATCCCGTCCTTGACGGTGGGCAGAAGAGGTGTCTCGCGGCGACGGCTCACGGAGGCGGTGAGGCGCAGGCGGCGGGCACAGGGCGGCGCGGTCGTCCGGCCGGCGCCTGAGTTCTCTTGGCGGCGCGGCGGCGTCGAGGCGGTGGGGCACTGCCGGTGCCTCTCCTCCGTCTTGGCGGAAGGGATCGGGCGTTCTGATCTTGGTCCTAGATCCAATCTGGGCTGCGGGATCCAACTCGGGCCGGCGATCTGGCGGTGGCTTTGGCCACGCCGATTAGCTGTGCGTTGGTTGACTTCCTCGTTGCTGCCGTTTCTGCTGGGAGTGGCCTTGCGGCGTCGGGGCTTGCGAGACTGAAGAATAATGGTGGTGGTCCTTGGTTCTTATTCGCGGCGAGATGAAGATCTACCGGATGTTGGTCCCCATCGATCTGGCTGGACGGTCGTGTTTCGGAAGGCTCCGCCGGCGAACTCCACTGGGCGACTCATGCCTGGAGATTGCTGGATCGGATGGTATTCGATCGTGCGCACCCGTGTTTTTTCTCTGACCGTTTGGTTTCAGAGGGAGCGCTTCGAAACTTTGCTGGCTGTTAATATCATGGAGCACGCTTTCTCGTTCCATGGTGCTGGCGGAGAATGACATGGAAGGCGAGATCTGAGGACTGGCAATGGTGGTTCGAATCTTTCTGGCGATGAGGAATTGGCTTGGTGTTTCATGACTTGGAGCAGCGGCATGTAAGTGGGGGCGACAACATACGTGAAGTCCAAAGTCCTACCTTTCAGGGTGAAAATCCAAGGTCTGCCCTTAATTGGTTGTGCCTGATAGTGGTCTTGTTGGAGACATTGTTTTGCGAGCGAGGACTATCTTCAGGGTGAAAACCTAAGGTCTGGCCTTAATTGGTTGTTCCTGGCACTGTTCTTCTTGAAGGCGTTGCTTTTGAAGAATTGGACATCAGGTGTTGTTTTGGTGGTGGTTGTGCGGCTGCCGCAAGGACTGTAACTCCGTAGCGGGACTTTTCTTTTTATTTCTTCTTCTTATTGTCTTTCGGCTGTGTGCATCCGTAATGGCTCTGGTTATTGCGTTGTTGCAGAGACTGGGTGTAATTTGTATCTCCGCGATATTAATATACACTCTTTATCTAAAAAAAAAGTTAATCTAGAACTACAACAATATATTCCTGAAATCTTGTATGATTGGTCAAACCACGTCATTGCCCATCATGGTAATTCAAACCGTGCTCCTGGCCTCCTGCTGATGGGTTTTTAAACCTTCAACTGCACAAATACTATTGTTTCTTCCGTGGCTTACCATTGGGTATCTCCTTTTCTTTCTAGCAACTGGTCCTTAAAATATTAGTGTTGCTATCAGTTCGGAGTATACTAATTGAAGAAAATTTATTCCATGGTGGGTGTCCGAGGCAGAGCCTTTTCTCTTGCTTTTCCATGATTTTTTTCCTTGCTGTAAAATTTATTTTGGAAAGGTTCTTTGCTCTAAATTTATAATGGATCGTGAGTACACTGGTGGGGGACTCAAAAGCGCAACAGTCCAAACTAACTTATACCTATCGCCGAATTATTCTTATCAAACTTGATTATAAAACTGTAGTTGTTGTCCGGCATGTATGCCAACTTGCCAAGTCCAGGTGCACAAAACCCACGTCCCGGGAATTGTATAATACAACTCACACACGTCCCTATATTTCTGAAAAAGTTTAAACATAGCCCTATGTTGTTTCCATGACATGTTTGCCCCGTGGCTTGCCCGCTGCTACGACAAGCTGACGACGGGGAGCGGAAGGACTTTTCCCTCGGTGAGACGGGGATGACTCGTTCTTAGATTAGACCATGGCACTCACTAAACGACCCCGAAAAGTCTATTCGATCCGAACATAAAAATAGGCTCTAACAGCACCCCCATCAGTTCGGGGCCGATCCAAATCTTTCTGGAAAAGGCCTCCGACAGGTGGGGCCCCTTGTAATAGACTCGTGCACTGTCAGCCGCGATTAATTGAGACGTGTACGTGCGTAATTTCTGATCTCTTGCAAAAAGGGAGCGCCTATTGGAGGAGGACATATGAATACTTCCATGAGCGGAAATGCTATGAGCCCTATAGTGTTGCAAGTGAACGTGATAAAATTACATAAACATAGATGGGATCTTATCCAAAAAATGCAACAAGTTTATAGGAGCTCTTTATCAAATATTGAATAGGCCACAAAGTGACATTGGAATGAAAGACCGAGATTTACATTTGAAATACATGTTCTTGTTTCTTCCTATGTTGTGATGTATCTCATTCTTTCTTCTACCTATCGGTGGTCGTGACATTTGTCTCTTCAAGAAGATGCACAATGGCAAAGCCTTCACTTTGACCTATTGTTGGACGAGGATCCATATTTGTTCCAAGTGGATAGAACTTGTCGCTTCACTCAAAATCCAAGCCAACAATGAAAGTGCCCAAGGAAATAAAACGTTGAAACAATGTTTTCTCAACAATCGATCTTGATGAAGATATTGTCCCAAGTGGGGTGAAGCATGTGGTTGGGCCTAGGTGAAGTAAGTTTGAGAAGAAGGATTCATCAAGCTCATAGCAAGAATCATTGGCCGAAATGGTAAGCACCAATGATGTGTCAAGTGAAAAGATATGGGAGATGATAGAGTTGAAGAAAGATGAATTCTTCAAGAGATTTATGGGCATACAAAAAGAGAATCTAATAACTGAAGAGAAAAATGTTGCAACCTCCAAGTTGAAAGCAACAACGAGGGCAAAGGAAGAACATCTTAAGGTTTTCACCAAGAAAGACCCTGGTAATGATGTCCGAGACTACTGTCTCCGTCCATGACGAAGGCTTGGTATGAAATTAGAAAGGCCATGATCTTGCCCCCGAGAAGATTGATCACCCTATCGTGTTGTGTGTTTAGATGAATCATGTGCCATTTGTGATTGTTTGGATACTTTGATGGATGCCCGACATGGCTAAATTTGAGTTCCAAACTTTAATAGTTGTTATATAATTGTGCTAGAATGTATGTTTATGACTTTGCATATTTATTATGATTTCGTGCTAAAATATTGGATCTAATCTTGTCAAATATGAAAATAGGCCGAAATGAAAAAGACGCCAAAAACAGAAAGGGTCCACGGACACATGCCTGTCACCACTCAAATAAAATTATGTAGCCTGGATCAAAAAAGTATTAGGAGGGGGGACGTTGAAGTTGCCCTTAAACTTTCCTGCAGCAGTCACAGAGGACACATGTCAAAAGGGGCAGCCTAGAAAGGTACTACTTGCATCCCTGAAGCCAAACATTACAGCCGTTCCAGAATTATGCTTCTAGTAAGCTAAGAACTTTACCCGGTGAGATCATCTCCAACCGGAGCACCACTGTGTCCCTAATTATTTGGACGAATAACTCGGACAATTTGGCCAGCAGAGTGAAGGAAAAAAAGCTACCCAAAAGGACACCCCCCCCCCCCCCCACCCACCCACCCACCCACACACACAATCGTCCTCATATGTCTAGGTTGTCCACAAACTCGCAAACTATGTCCATATGTGGGGAGAAAATGAGGGTGTGTATCTGTGTCTGGGCATTCTGCCACGTCGGGCGTGACCCAATCCGAACCATTTTATCCTTTTCAACGCCATTCTCACCAGACATGGACAAATGAGGGTTTAAACCGGACATGCCAGACAAACGGGCGGAGAGGGATAGAGAGAGAAGGACGAGTATGACACGTTCAAAGGGACAAGCGGGCTGGGAACGTACTAGCATCCCTAAAGCCAGACTTGTACCCTAGTAAGAGCATCTCTAGCACATCCCGGAAAATGCCCCGCCCCCTATAATAACCGACGCTTTTAGGTTCTGGTCGAAAAAACTATCCGCACAGGTCCTGGATTTGTTTTCTGGGAGAGCGGGATATTGGACCCCATCCGCCCACATAATAAGCTCATGCCAACCCCATCCACCCGTTAATTGAGACCACTCCAAGGCCGGTACGATCTGATTAAACAACATTGTGCCCGTTGGACTGGTTGCTTGGAGCAAGTGAGGAATGCACCTCCAAGTGGTTGCACAACTAATGACTATGTGATTTTGTTGTACGCATTTGTGATCTTGTTTGATTTGATGACAATTTGAGCTCACACTTGTCTCTTTTGAAAATGTAGGATCGTACTGCGCATGAAAGGTACAAGCAAATATTGACATCAAAACACAAGTAGGAAAAAGGCTACTAGTAGCTGATGCGTCCAAAATATACACATCTTTATCCATGTTCAAGCTGTATATTTGTCATGAAAATGGCAATATATTACTATGTACCTGCCACTATGTACCTGCCACTAACCATTCCAAAATATACACATCTTTATCCATGTTCAAGCTGTATATTTGTCATGAAAATGGCAATATATTACTATGTACCTGCCACTAACCATTTGAAATGTCTAGTGAATAGGCGATTTAAAATTCTTTATGGTTTAGGCTTGAATAAATGCGGAATAAAACTAGCGTTTAATTTATCAAGCACAAAACCTAAACAAGCTAGGTTTACCTATGTGCACCAACAACTTATGCTAAACAAGATATACAACTAAGTGATAGCAAGATATATTACTTCAAGCTCGATGGCTATCACAGAGTAAATTGCATAAGTAAGAAGCTCGGGTATAGAAATACCGAGGCACTTGGAGACGATGATTTATCCCGAAGTTCACTTCCCAATGGAAGCTACGTCTCCGTTGGAGCGATGCGGAGTCACAAAGTGATCCCCGAATAGCCGTCAAATGGCACACCGTAATCTCCTTCGTGCCTCCACCAATGTGGAGTGCCACGAACCACAATGGGACACTTGAGGGTGGTCACCGAACCCGTACAAGGATGAGGCACACTCCACAACTTAATTGGAAGCTCTCACCGAATTCCCGCGGCTCCCAAAGCCACAAGAATCACAAGGTTGGGGCGCGGCTCCACAACTTAATTGGAGGCTCCCAACTATCCCGCGAGCCACCAAAACTCCGAGATCAACAAGAACCGTCTAGGGCACTCCAAGTATCCAAGAGGACAAGCTCTAGGCACCCCAAGTACCCAAGAGAAACAAGCTTCTCAACTTCACTTACCACGTATCACCGTGGAGAATTCAAACCGATGCAACCGATACAATGGGCAAGAACACAAGAAGTGCTCAAAATCCTTCACTCTCAAATCCCACCAAAACAACTAATGCTATTGGGGGGAGAAGAGAGGAAGAACAAAGAGGAACACCAAATTCCTCCAAGATCTAGATCCAAAGGCTTCCCCTCACTTAGAGGAGAGATTGATTGGTAGGATGATAGATCTAGATCTCCTCTCTCTTTTCCCTCTAATTGGAGGCAAGAATCATGGAGGAATAGAGAGAATAGCAAGCTCAAAGAAGGTCAACAATGGGGAAAACACGAGCTGCAAGAGTTAGTGCCTTTGGGGAAGAAGGGGGGCCTTTTATAGGTCCCCACGAAAAAGAGTCGTTGCAGTCCAGAAAACATAGGATTATCCGATTCAAGTTTAACAGGATAATCCGATTGTATAGGATTATCCGATTCACGTTAGACAGGATAATCCGACTGTATAGGATTATCCGATTCCAGTTAGATAGGATAATCGATAAACTCCAGTGCGCAACCAAACAAGTCCTTAGCTGTTTTCGCGTCGAGCGGGTCGGATATTCCGGTACAAAATCGGAATATCCGATTTTCTGAAAACTGACAGAAACAACAAAACGAAAACTGCAATATCTTTTTCATCCGGACTCCGATTTCGATGATCTTGGGCTCGTTGGAATCGCAACGAAGAGCTCATCAAGATTATGCAGAGAAACATTATAGTCCATCATTTGAGGAGGAATCCAAATGTAGAAAGGTAAAACCTCTCTATAAAAATATGAACCGGCAAAACCTCCAAAACCGAAAACGCAACAAGTTTTCAATACGAAATCCGTTTTCGGTGAACTTGAGCTTGTTATGAAGATCACAACAAGCTCCAAAACCCCACTTAGAGAAAAGCCAAATAAGAACCAAGAAAGATGATGAAGGCATGTATGCAAAGGTTTGAGCTCTCTCCAACTGATACGCTAAAGCTCAATGAGAGCCCCTCTTGATAGTACGGTATCTATCCTATAACCCGGCTCCCAACTAGCACCATGAGACCGGTAAAATAGAAACCCTATCAAGATAATACCTTTGCCTTGCGCATTCCACTTGAGCTAGATGATGTCGATTTTGATCTCTTCAAGTGGACCACCTTTCTTGATTGCGCTTCTCTCGGTGAAGTCTCACATATTGCTCCCCCATACTCCACTATGGGAGAGCCTCTCATAGGCACATCTTCACTTGACATTATCTCCAAGAGGGTGGCAAGTATCAAGCATATGATATCTTCGAGATACTTCTCTTGAACTTGCACTTCTCAAGCTTGATGACGATCACCACTTGACGACATCCTTCATGGGCTATATGAAATCTTCATTTGATGCAAGCCCATAGAAACATACCTAACCACACATAGAAATGCTACACACATATCATGGGTTAGATCACAAAGCTATATGGACAATTCTTACCATACCAAGAGATACATGATCCCACTTGGTACATCTTGTAGCTTTGTGTGTTGATCAATATCTTGATAAACCTTATCTTTTCTTCTCTTTTGAATAGATGATGTCTTGAAGATAACCATGAATGATCCATAATCCTTTTCTTCAAGACATACTTGCAATATGCTCAACTCGATGATCTTGATGCCAAATACTTCATTATATCAATATATTCATAGCATCAACCTTGAATCCAACATATGGAGTTCAAGCATGGTCTATGGACAAACCTACAAGTACAACTCAATGCAACCATTAGTCCATAGGGATTGTCATTAATTACCAAAACCACACATGGGGGCGCCATGCCCTTTCAATCTCCCCCATTTTGGTAATTGATGACAATCTCTTTTACAAGGGTTTATATAATGAATTAAGCAACCATGCAAATCAACAAGCATGGATGCATGAGCATGAAAGGTAAATGCTTATGAACAAAACAAAAGCATAACACCAAATTCCCTTAAACCCTATAAAACTTCTCCCCCATTGGCATCCATTTCCAAAATGGGCGAAAAATCTTAGAAGGTCAATATAGTATGAGCTCCCCCAAAACGTGTGCATTTCTCAAAATATGAGTGAAATCAAATACACATATCCAATGACGAATAGTTGGAGAGAGCACAAACTATATTGAGGATCCAAAGATTGCAAAAGAATGATATGGAAAACTTTTTACAATTCTCCAAATAAAAAGTAAGCAATCAAAAAGATCCGACTAACCAAATAAACACAAGATATTATGATTTGAGCAAAAGAGTGTTTTAAAGAAAATAGAGGAGCTCCCCAATATTTGTACACAATTTAGAATTATTGTATTTGAATACAAGGTGTCAAACATGGAATCCTCACTCCTCCGGTATCCTCTAAAACACAAAAACAAATGAATTCACAAGCTCAATAAGATGCAAATGAAAAACAAAGCTTGTGACATATCCCATGGTGAAGATTATTGGCTTGTAAGACAAGCAAGATATTCACCAAGATGAGAGCACCAAGATGTGATAAAATAGGATATGCACTCATAAATCAAATTCTTTTCGGAGTCACGCCAAAGAATCAAAAACGGAGTAAAAGAGGTGACACCGAAGAATTAGGATATCGAGTAAAGATGTAATTTCTCTCATGTATATAAGTTTCTAAGTGTACATATCCACAAAGAAACATGTACACATAAAATTAGTTACTAAGAAAAAGAAACACGATATCCAAAGGGAAGTCATAAAATACACATATGATGTTTGTTTAGGATCATAGCCCATAGCTCAATGTTCTCATATTGTATAATAATGAACTTCAAATTCAACCTCAACACAAGCATCACAAATATCACTAAGGGAAAAGGAGATAGTTGGGATGCGTTGAGGAAAGCAACAAGTATCATAAGAGCTACATTGAATTTGCAATAGCTACAACAAAAGCAAATAAATACTTTTCATGCCATGATGCAACCTACACAAGGTTGGATGCTAGAAAAGTATGCATGAGGGTGAATACTTGTTACCGAGATGACATTGGGTTGATGTAGTAGATAAAATTTCATCAACCATCCTCGCTTGGCTCCAATAAGCATGTGGTGAAGATACTTTCATTGTAAATGAGACAAGCATCCAATGCATCTCCATGTACCTAAAACACATTCAAGTAAAATTGTTCCCAAACTAATTGGGTCCAAGTAGTTAGTCAAACTACAATACATAGAAGGAACTCCACATAAATATGTGCATATAGATATGAAATTGAATTTCATGCACATCTTAGCCGATTTAGGATTCCGTGGAGTTTCCCCTATATATTGGCACAAAGAAGGAAAGCATGCCATAAAATAAACATGTAGTAGATATGCATGCCTATGACCTTCAATAACCAAAGGGAGATACAATTTGGACAAATATTAAGAGATCAAAGAGGGTCCAAATTATATCAAAGATCCAAATCAAAAATTGATTTAGAGAAGCCAATTGAAACTAAAAGCAAATCAACACATAATTGATAAGATACCAATTGGATAAAGATATCAAAAAGAAAATAAGATACCAATTAATCAATATATAAAAGGACTAGATATCAAATTTCCAAAAGAGATACCAAAAGAGAGAGATGTTAATCAACGAATGATATAACCCACTCCCAAAGAGAGATGCCAATTGGGACAAACTCTCAAAAAGAAAGAGCGGGGTTCCAACAAATAAACCACACCCTCTACACTTTTCATGATGGTACAAAGTACCAAGCCAAAAAGGTTTGTCTTCCATGAGACATGTCATCGGGATCAAAGACCAATGGAAAGGATCAAATACAAATAGAATATAAATAGTGTTTAAAAAGATACATGATAGCTCTCCCAACAAAAGTGCATTATTTTATGATCTTGTATTTGAATACACAATGCACACACATGGAATCATCGCTCTCAAATATCTATTCAAACACTAGTCATATATCAAGAAAAAGCAATAAGATCCAATACTAATGAAAATATAAGTTGTACTCAATATAGGATAGCTCACCCAAGAATAGTGCATTATCTATAAGTAGCCTTTGAATGCAAGGTGCACAATGATGGGATCAATGCCTCTCCTACACCAAATAAAACACTAGGAAAGTTTGAGTAAAGCAAAATGATCCACAAGAGGTAAGGAAGACAAAAGGAGTTAAATCACATTAATTTTTGGCAAGAATAAGGCAATAAAATCAAGAGCCAACATGAAGACGATCTACAAATTTCACCACAATTATGATATCAATTGTCATGGAAAGGAGTATATGTAGAAATTTCTTAGTGGTGTATTGGATTGATTCAAGATCATCTTCACAACACATAAGCATGGTGAAGGATAAGATTTAAGCGCATGCTTATGTAGATAAATGTTCTTGATAGCTTCAAATATTCACGCGATAATGCAAAGCAACTACAAAGAGTGCTTTGAAGCAATCGGTTCCCAAAGATATATATAAAATCATTTGAGGAAACCTTACCAAGAACATTCATCACAAACAAGATCCAAAGTGTGAGTAAAAAAACATTTAAGCAAATGGAACTTGTTTGAGAAACATGCCACAAAGGAATAATTTAAATATCAATTCTAGGTGGCAATACCTCACATGTTCACATTGTCTAGGTTTGTAATATGCACATAGCTTATTACTCCCCCATAATGTGATAATCCATTCATTCTCCACAAGAGGCAAGTAAACCCAACTAGAGATGATTAATGAACATTATAGAATTTGAATTTCTCATGAGAAGGACATACCATATAGAGACTAGATAAAATTGATATATCAACACTAAGTGGTAGTACTCATGTATACACATTTTTAGGATTGTGAAGTGTGCAAGCATATCACTCCCCCAAAATGGGATAGTCCATTAATCTCTCAAAAAGAGCCAATTAAGATATAAGCAAGTTGATACAAAAGGCTCAACACAAACTCACACATACATGGTGTGCAAACCAACATACACATACTTGATTGCTCAAGATAAGTAAGTAGAGAGCACAACATATACAAACACTAGCAAGGTACAAAACCAAACACATGCAAGGGTGCAAGCAACTTTCAATGTATATATGATTTAAATACAAGTTACCGCAAGGAGAAACATTGGATATGAGATAGAACAATATAATCCAAATGACTTGGCTTGAGAGAATATAATTGATGAAGATCCCTTAATTCTTCATGATGTAGCCAAGTCTCCAATGCCCTCCAACACCTATTGATCAAGTTTTAGCTTGTTGGTCCCCAACCAAGTTGGGTCCTAAGAGGTTAGTCACAATAGGCTTGGCAACCCAAATGGTTCTTTTCTTGACACCACTTTGAGTACCAACATATTTGGCAAACACATTGCCAACCTTATCCTTCCTAAGAGAATAAACATTATCAATTATGATAGGGTTGGATAAGGTACCACTAGTGCATGAAGAAGCAAAGTGACCCTTCTCACGGCATAAGTAGCAACATTTGCTTCCTCCTTTCTTCTTTGTTGAAGTCTCAACTTGAGAAGGAATAGCTTGATTCTTCTTGGGAAGTGGCCGTTCTTCAACTTGGGGAACTTTAGTTTGAACTTGAGGCATCTTCCCTTGTTGCTTCTCACTAAGAGACTTCTTCTTCAAAGGGCAAGATCTAACATGGTGCCCTTCAACTTTGCACTTGAAGCAAACAATCTTGGCCAAATTCTTGACTTGTTCATGGCCCTTCTTTTTCTTGTTATACTTGGACTTGTTCTTGTTATTGGAGTTGAATCCAAGTCCACTCTTGTCATTGGGGCGTCTTTGCACACTCAACATGTTGTCAAGTGTGGGCTTCCCATCATGACGCTTTTCCAAGTCTTTCTTCAAAGAAGTGACTTGGGCCTTGAGCTCTTTTAATTCCTCTACATGGTTAGTATCAACAAAAACACTAGAGGAAGTTGAAGCTTCATTGTTAGAGCAACAAGGCATGGAAAGTAATTCATCACAAGATGTAGCAATATTATGAGTGGATGAATTACTAGGACTAGCACATGGCAATAAAGCATTTTGAGTAGAGTTGTGCCATTGTCCACATGAGGCTCACAAGATGTTACCTTTGTAATAATAGCCTCATGAGCTAACTTTAGCTTATCATAGGAGACTAGAAGATCCTCATGAGAGCTCGAGAGCTTTTCATGGCTTTCTTCCAATTTCCCATATTTGCTAGATAGCAACTCAAGTTGAGCCCTTAGCTCAACATTCTCCGTCAATATGGATGCTTCACAAGAGATAGAGTTAGTAGCACAAGCATCATTATTAATGGCAATAGGAGAAGGTAACTTAGCAAGCTCTTTTGAGTGAGAAGCTTTAAGTTGCGCATGAGACTCGGTGAGTTTGATGAGCTCACCCTTAACGACCCTAGAGCCATTTTCTAGGTGCTCAAAATTCTCAAGGAGTTTGGCATGTGCATCTATAAGCTTACCATTTGTTACTTTGAAGTCATTAGCCACTTTAAGAGAACTATCATAGGATCCCTTTACTCTAGAAAGTTCGAGAGCATAAGTTTCCTCAAGAGACTCCTTGGTGGTTTGTTCTTCTTCAAGAGCTTCCTTGAGATCGGCGATCTCTTCCGCGTATTTATATTCGCGGCTTTGCATTTTCTCAATTGTGTCTTCATGCTCATCAATAAGTTTATTGCTCTCAATAGCAATAGTCAAGATTTCTATGAATTTAGCATGAGCATCTTTATTCTTAGCAATAGCATGAAGAACCATTTTACCCTTCTCAATAAGGGAAGCATCATTATCATCTTCTTCATTATCAACATCATTATCAACATCATTCTCATTTTGAGATATATTGGGAGTCAAGGTAGAAATTACCGTTGATCCCCTTGCCATAAGGCAAAAGTGTGAAGTGGTTGATGATGATGAAGCAAAACTTGAAGCACCATTCAAGTCCATGTCTTGTTCCATGGAGTGTTCGGTTTCCTCTACATTGTTAGCCAAACAAATACTAGAGGAAATAGAAGTATTTTTATCAAGGGAACAAGACATAGAGAGCATATCATCACGAGGATTAGTCAAGCAATTTGTACATGATATGCAAGGACTATCAACACAAGCATGTAGATCATTTTTGGTTC
Source organism: Poa pratensis (assembly GCA_947311845.1). Lineage (NCBI taxonomy): Eukaryota > Viridiplantae > Streptophyta > Magnoliopsida > Poales > Poaceae > Poa > Poa pratensis. Next base: position 48,051,615 of record CAMZMU010000037.1, on the reverse strand, counting down.
TAGATGCGTTTAAGTCCAAAGATAAATCATTGCAATAAGATAGAGGTGAAGTATCATCAACAATAAGCTTACTATCATTATTGCAATATCTATCACTACTCACCATTGCATTACTTTGTGGCTTGCCACATGTAGGTGAAGTAGAAGAAGTTGAGAACTCATCACGGCCGGAAGTGGAGGGACAACAATCATCTCCACAATTCTTGGACACATCATATTTATCTTGAAGCTTGGTCCAAAGCTCATGAGCATTCCGAAAAGGAGAGACCGACATAATAACTACATCGCTCAAAGCATTGAAAATCACATTAGAAGCTTGAGCATCTAGATAGGAATTATTCTCATCCATTAAAGATAATCTTTTGGGATTCCTTGGAGGAGAATAACCCCTATCTAGAATTCGCTCTATGTATGGGTCAATGACCCGAAGAATATCAAGCATGCGAATTTTCCAAACATCATAATTTGTGCCATCTAATATAAAAGAAGCATTGTGCACTAGTTCACTAGACGACATCTTTACTCTCGAGGCGGTGAAGCCAAAAACGAGAGAACCCGCTCTGATACCAATTGAAAGGACACGGATGTCGCCTAGAGGGGGGGGGGTGAATAGGCGATTTAAAATTCTTTATGGTTTAGGCTTGAATAAATGCGGAATAAAACTAGCGTTTAATTTATCAAGCACAAAACCTAAACAAGCTAGGTTTACCTATGTGCACCAACAACTTATGCTAAACAAGATATACAACTATGTGATAGCAAGATATATTACTTCAAGCTCGATGGCTATCACAAAGTAAATTGCATAAGTAAGAAGCTCGGGTATAGAAATACCGAGGCACTTGGAGACGATGATTTATCCCGAAGTTCACTTCCCAATGGAAGCTACGTCTCCGTTGGAGCGGTGCGGAGTCACAAAGTGATCCCCGAATAGCCGTCAAATGGCACACCGTAATCTCCTTCGTGCCTCCACCAATGTGGAGTGCCACGAACCACTATGGGACACTTGAGGGTGGTCACCGAACCCGTACAAGGATGAGGCACACTCCACAACTTAATTGGAGGCTCTCACCGAATTCCCGCGGCTCCCAAAGCCACAAGAATCACAAGGTTGGGGCGCGCTCCACAACTTAATTGGAGGCTCCCAACTATCCCGCGAGCCACCAAAACTCCGAGATCAACAAGGACCGTCTAGGGCACTCCAAGTACCCAAGAGGACAAGCTCTAGGGCACCCCAAGTACCCAAGAGTAACAAGCTTCTCAACTTCGATTTCCACGTATCACCGTGGAGAACTCAAACCGATGCAATGGGCAAGAACACAAGAAGTGCTCAAAATCCTTCACTCTCAAATCCCACCAAAGCAACTAATGCTATTGGGGGGAGAAGAGAGGAAGAACAAAGAGGAACACCAAATTCCTCCAAGATCTAGATCCAAAAGCTTCCCCTCACTTAGAGGAGAGATTGATTGGTGGATGATAGATCTAGATCTCCTCTCTCTTTTCCCTCTAATTGGAGGCAAGAATCATGGAGGAATAGAGATAATAGCAAGCTCAAAGAAGGTCAACAATGGGGAAAACACGAGCTGCAAGAGTTGTGCCTTTGGGGAAGAAGGGGGGCCTTTTATAGGTCCCCACGAAAAAGAGTCGTTGCAGTCCAGAAAACATAGGATTATCCGATTCAAGTTTAACAGGATAATCCGATTGTATAGAATTATCCGATTCAAGTTAGACAGGATAATCCGACTGTATAGGATTATCCGATTCCAGTTAGATAGGATAATCCGATAAACTCCAGTGCGCAACCAAACAAGTCCTTAGCTGTTTTCGCGTCGAGCGGGTCGGATATTCCGGTACAAAATCGGAATATCCGATTTTCTGAAAACTGACAGAAACAACAAAACGAAAACTGCAATATCTTTTTCATCCGGACTCCGATTTCGATGATCTTGGGCTCGTTGGAATCGCAACGAAGAGCTCATCAAGATTATGCAGAGAAACATTATAGTCCATCATTTGAGGAGGAATCCAAATGTAGAAAGGTAAAACCTCTCTATAAAAATATGAACCGGCAAAACCTTCAAAACCGAAAACGCAACAAGTTTTCAATACGAAATCCGTTTTCGGTGAACTTGAGCTTGTTATGAAGATCACAACAAGCTCCAAAACCCCACTTAGAGAAAAGCCAAATAAGAACCAAGAAAGATGATGAAGGCATGTATGCAAAGGTTTGAGCTCTCTCCAACTGATACGCTAAAGCTCAATGAGAGCCCCTCTTGATAGTACGGTATCTATCCTATAACCCGGTCTCCCAACTAGCACCATGAGACCGGTAAAATAGAAACCCTATCAAGATAATACCTTTGCCTTGCGCATTCCACTTGAGCTAGATGATGTCGATCTTGATCTCTTCAAGTGGACCACCTTTCTTGATTGCGCTTCTCTCGGTGAAGTCTCACATATTGCTCCCCCATACTCCACTATGGGAGAGCCTCTCATAGGCACATCTTCACTTGACCATTATCTCCAAGAGGGTGGCAAGTATCAAGCATATGATATCTTCGAGATACTTCTCTTGAACTTGCACTTCTCAAGCTTGATGACGATCACCACTTGACGACATCCTTCATGGGCTATATGAAATCTTCATTTGATGCAAGCCCATAGAAACATACCTAACCACACATAGAAATGCTACACACATATCATGGGTTAGATCACAAAGCTATATGGACAATATCTTACCATACCAAGAGATACATGATCCCACTTGGTACATCTTGTAGCTTTGTGTGTTGATCAATATCTTGATAAACCTTATATCTTTTCTTCTCTTTTGAATAGATGATGTCTTGAAGATAATCATGAATGATCCCATAATCCTTTTCTTCAAGACATACTTGCAATATGCTCAACTCGATGATCTTGATGCCAAATACTTCATTATATCAATATATTCATAGCATCAATATTGAATCCAACATATGGAGTTCAAGCATGGTTTATGGACAAACCTTACAAGTACAACTCAATGCAACCATTAGTCCATTGGGATTGTCATTAATTACCAAAACCACACATGGGGGCGCCATGCCCTTTCACCATTAATGTCCAAATTATTTTGCAAATCTCATTGTGGTTTATTTTCTTGCATTTATGAAGTAATAAACCGGATGGGGAGTTGCCAAAATCCAGAAGATCCAAAATCTGGCGAAACCAAAGATAACGACTTGCGATCAACACCGTCAACTAGGCAACTTCCGTGAAGGGCCCATGGACAAATTCGCAACAGAAGGGTCTCGAAACCCTAATCTTCCAAACTGCCTATAAAAGGAAAGGAGAAACCCCTCAAGAGAGAGCCGCCATTCTTCACCGCCTCCATCTCCACTCCATAGCCGTCTTCATCACCATGCGTTTTTGGCGCATGTGACTAAACGCGTTGTAATCGGACGCTTGGCCTCTCCTTTTTGAAATCGATAGGTCTGCTTGGAATTGAGATCTCATCGCCATATACTAATCGGAATTGAGATCTCATCGCGATTGGCAACATTATAAGAACTATTTCAATCATTCATGTTCAAGTACTTATTTTCTGCAATGTTTCCTATTATTGATATGATCGAGATGTGTGAGATAGGGATAGGAGCTGAGGCCTAACCTAGCAGTTATGTGCAATCTAACCATTGGGATATTAAGAGTCCTATATGATGCATATGTATATCTCTTGTCAATGCCTCGCTCGTAGGACTTGTCAGGTACCCAAGACCCCGAAGAGTGATCAAGATAGAGGTAAGGGGAGGGAAAAGTAGAAGGATATGCGAGAAACTCGGTGACAGTAAGAGGTGTACAATAGCTGAAAGCAATTCCTTAGAGAACTTTTCTTTTAGAAAACGTCCAAGCAGACGTATCGGTTTTAAAAAGGAGAGGCCAAGCGGCCGATTACAACGTGTTTAGTCACATGCGCCAAAAACGCCACTCCACCGAAAGAGAGGACACAAAACCTGTCCGTGCGTGTCCGTGGTCGACGCAAACCTGGCCCAAATTTGAACCGAGTTTGGGTCACGGCGGACAGAAAAACAGACAACGATCCGTTTGCGTCGCCGCGTTGGTCCTTGGTTTTTGCCCAAACAGACAGGAACGGATGCGCGCGGACTGGATGCGTCGGACCCGTTCGAAACATCATACACTCGGCATTTCAAACGGAGAGACAGGAGCGTGATGGGTTTTGCTCTCTCTGTAACTTTTTTCTTAGCTGAACAATCACCTCCCATGTGTTTGTGGCACTAAAGTTTGAATGAGAGCGCAGGGTTTGAAACATCCTCATCAGCCATGTCGTGGCAGATGAGACATGAGAGCGAGATAACACAAAATCGAGACCTCTTCCACCTCTCGTCTCCTTTTTGTCCAACAGAGACGCTCACACCACAGCGACGAACGTTCCTTTCGCCCATTCCCCTCCGTCACACACACAATCAATCAAAGAGAGGGAGCGCAAATCTCAACTACCTGCTCGCCACGCCACCAGGCAGCGCCGCACCGGAAGTAAACAACAGCTCATCCACGACGGCCAATATATAATCCTGGAAGACGCCGGGGCCCACACGGCGCCCTACCTCTCTCTCTGCGTCCAAATTCAATTCCACTGCAACCAACGAACAAAACAGGACAAAAGCGGAAAGTGGGGAGAGAGAAAGAGCCCGGAGCCTACAAGCCACCGCCAGCAGACGAGAGATGAACAGAGGAGCCTAGTTTAAAAACTTTTGCTTCCTTGCACCGACAGGAGATTCCCGGCTGGCTCTGGGTGCCAATTTGGTCGAATTCTGCGCCGGCGGGCGGAGGAGGCCAATGGGAGGCGCGGAGGCGGTCGTCGTGGCGGAGGCCGCCGCGCCGGAGGCCGCGGAGGGCGGGGAGGAGGGGCGGATGGAGGGCTGGCTCTACCTGATCCGATCCAACCGCCTCGGCCTGCAGACCTCGCGCAAGAGGTACTTCGTGCTCCAGGACTCCGCGCTCCGCTGCTTCAAGGCCGCACCGCCGCCTTCCACCTCAGGCTCCAACCTCGAGGTACCGCCTATCCCCTGTTTTCCCCGCCCGTCGTCTGGTTCTGGGTGGCGTTTTTCGGGGGAATTTTTCGCGACATTTTGGCGGTTCTGTACTGTACGATCCTAGGGCGCCTGTGCCGCTCGAAAAAAATCGATCCGAATTTCAGCGATTTTGTTCCCGTGGTGATAATAGCTGAGGATCCTGAACTGGATTCGCCACCACCAACGCTAGTAGTAATTCCGGAGGGGAACACGAAGGAGTTGGCGGCCGGTAGGTGAGACACACCATCAATCAATGCTTTCTGCGTGCCGCAGAGAGGCGCATGATTACTTTACTTTTGCGCGTGCTTGAGGCCGGTAGTAGGACTACTATTGTTCCTCGGAGTGTTCGGATTTACCTACAGTGGCGCACCCAATCCGGTGCCATATCCGCGATGTTTCTCCTAGTATGGCATGTCGTTGTGTTACGGTCGCTTCAAAAGCCCTCTCGTCTCATGGAGTAACGTGTTGCCAAGACGGGAAGGATTACGTAGCTGTACGCAATAGATTAGGAGCAAATCTCTGTCGCACTGTGCAAGGAATAAGGGTAGGGTAGCTTAGCGTCAAAGAGTTGTTATCTGGATTTGCAAGCTAAGATGGTGTCTGAGGTGGCCCTCGGCCTGAGCAGCTTCCCAGCGGCTGCTTCTGAGCTTATAGAAGGATGGTATTTGGGAAACATGATGAGCAATTGGACTATGGTGGTTGCCTGTTTGCCTGGCTTTCCGCATATGCTCAATTGATTGCCAATTTTGAGTGAAAACAGTAAGTAGTTTGCTATGTAACCGAGTTGTGCTTAACTACGAAGCACACTGATCATTACAGTGAAATTTAAACTTGAATGGCATATTCATCATGCATAACCTATTCCAAGCTTTGCATTGCATTTAAAAAGTAATCTAAGTACTGATCCTATACCATCATTTTTGCACAAACTTTGGTTACTCCGCTTCCACGCTCTATTGAAACATGACGCCATGTATTTTTCCTTTTTTTTTGGTACAGGATCCGGTTAGAAGTGCAATAATTGACTCTTGTATACGTGTTACAGACAATGGGAGAGAAAGTGTTCATAGAAGTGTAAGCTCATTTATTTGTTTATTTTACATTTTTACTTACAAATATATATAAACAATGCCTTGAACCTATCCGTCGTCATTTTTGTTGACAGGTTTTTTACATATTCACGCTTTACAATGCTTCTAACCACTATGATCAGTTGAAGGTAAGCATTGGTGTTAACTGTTGTGTCACATGCCTGACATTGGAGCTAGCTTTCTGCTTTCGTTTTTGATACAAAGATTATTTTGATTGACTGATGCTTTTCAGTTGGGTGCTAGAAGCTCAGAAGACGCAGCACGGTGGATCAGGTGCTTGATGGAGTCTGCACTGAAGGTCGGTGTTTTGATTATTATATTTATTGTCATTATGTTCGCAAAAGCATTAACATGATTTCTTCACTGACAACAGTCTCCAAGAAAAGATGAGCATGTTGTTGCTTGTTCACATAGAAGATGGCAGGCTTTCAGGTAATATCCACAGTAAATTTGTTGATTATCTAGTGTGTGCACTGGGGATGCATGTCTTGGTTTCCTACTGGTTAATGTTCATACAGTTAGTTCTTTGTTTTTACTTCAGTATACCGCCTTTTCCCATTGGCCGTACCTTTTATTTGTCAGAAGCTTAGCTTTGTAACTGATAACGACACACAGATTCTACTGGGTACTACCAGATGTTTGAGCTAGCAAACATCGATGAACTCGTATCCTATTATCTATAGCAACCCTGTTTCGTGCAAGTTAGAAAATTCCGTGTTATTGCCTGAAGATAAGCCGTCTGGTAGGTTGGAACTGAATGCCATGGATCTTGTACTGGATTGCAACATGTGGTTAATGCCTAGATTTGTTTCAAGAGTTGTAGAGCTAAGGGAAATAATGATATCTCACTATAGCTTATGAGAGAAGGTAGTGTACATGCAAGGGTGGGGTTTGAGCTCGGAATAAGGCCGCTCTGCTCTTTCTTATCTCGAGTACTTGGTTAGGATACGAGGATCCGTGTGGGTTTGAAGCTCCGATGTGCATAGACCGCGTGAGTAGGGATGCAGCTCCGTGGACCGCTCGTGCTCGAGTTTAGGTTTACCTACTTATGCATCTTAGAAAATTCTCAAATAACTCATGAAGTCATAATTTATCATGATCATATTTTTCTAATAATGTTATCAAATGTCACCACATGCTTTCATGTATTACTTGTATGGTTATACATGGATGCTTGATCTGAGTTTGACTGCTGGCTTTTACAGTTTTATGTTCAGTGATCTGTTCTTCAAGCTTCGGGGTAGAAAATTCAGTTTATATGTTATTTATGCTGATTCTTTTTGTAAGAAGATGGTATCCGCCTATTCTATTGGCTAATTAGCTATTACATCATTGCAGATTAAGCCGCCGCAGCAGCCGCATGCATTCAATAGGTTGGTATTGTGTTCTTATACTTTGTGATAGACAAGTAATATTAGTGAATAATTTATTATCTAACTACATATGGATTCTCTTAATAGAGAGTTAGTATTTGTCTCTAGAATATTTTTCATTGATATAATAAATCTATTTGTGCTTTAGTGACATTTCATCCCTGATTTTTCTGTTTGTGTGAAACTTTTACCAGATTGGACAGCATTGTCATCTGCTAATAACGATCCCATGGCATCTGATGTTATTGCACCTTCTGCATGGACAATATTTGGCTGTACAAATGGTAAGTATATGAATTGCCTTCCCCTCTCTGCCAAATTTAGCACAACAGGTATTTCATATGGTGCTTAAAAACATGCATATCCACATGAACGCATTAGACAAGTAAAAACGAGAGGAATCTACACTCATCAGTATGGTTGATCCAGATTTGACTGGTATAGATCAAACGGCGCCAGCAAATTTAGACAAACAGTCGAACACTAACTGTATACTCTGTTATTAGCAATACCAAACACCAATAGCTTTTGCAACTCTGTGATGGTAATCGTAAACACCAGAGTCCATTGTATGTATGACCCTGTAATAAATAAAGACTGAATAACCTGGCCAAGACAACATACAGGTAGAGATTAGATGCGCCGGGGAAGTCAGCCCGGAGATTTCTGCAGTTTTATATGGTGTGGATCCTTCATCCGGTACTGAATAAAAGATATTTAAGGGGGAATGGGTTAGTAAATTATATATATCGTTGGCTAACTTCCGCTAGCGAAAGATCAAGATAAGTGTGAGGAAAATCCATTGTATATTATAATTAAGGGTGAAGGATTGAAAGATGATTGAGTGCACCTTCCATTTATCATCTTCTATTAGATAGAGATGCCTTGTGTCATATGTCGATATGAATTAAGAAAGCAGGATTCTAACAGGTATAAAAGCAAACATTTCAATTTCCTTTGCTGCCTCCCATGCCCCCATGGGAAATCGTCTTTATGTAGACTTTCAAATAGTCTCAGCACGAATTTTTAAGCAGTGGAGACGTATAGTTCTTCTGATAAATAGGGTGGATATTATGTAGTAATAGTACATAAAGAAATAAGATGAAAACTGAAGGTAGGAGCGTAGATTAGATATTATCATGGTAACAATGTACAGTTCGAAATACTGTTATAGGGCTGTGAAGCCATACAAATTAGAAAATTACAAGTAATGAAATATAAGCAGTCGTGTGTTGTGACTCTGATTCTTTGCAGGTTGAGAGCATAGTACAGCAGTATACAATGCATATACCTTAAGTACAAAATTTAGCCCTTCCAAATTACCATTTTGATCAATGTAACCACAATTGTCATCATCTGATTGTCTTCTACAACACGGCAAAATCTTTACAGTATTTTTAATTCACTTATCTCTAGAAACACAGAGAGAGAGAAATGTTTATTTCATACTATTCTGCAATGGGTATATAGGCAAAAAAAAATGGTGACGTCTTTCTTCGTACATCAAGGGGAGGAGTAGATTGAAATTGTACTAGCAGATTACACAGATGTATGAGTCCGGAAAACCAGAGCCATAGTGCAATTATGAGGGGTCTTTCATAATTTGATTGTTTCGTACAGTACACATTTGAACGTTATCAAAATTAGTTATATGATTTTTTGTAGTGTATGAGAGTAATAGTACAATAAACATAGCTAGCCACACTTTTGCAAGCAATATAGTTGTCAATGAACTTTTGCTAACTTCTGACTTCCTGACATTTAGGATTACGTTTGTTTACTGAGGCAAAGGATGGTGGCTCACGTCGGAAGGTACTTCTTGTTCTTAACAAATTATTTTGTGGATGAGCTATTCAATTCACAGTGATTTTGCTTGTTTCCCCAGTATTGGGATGATCATCCGGCTATAATGGCAGTTGGTGTTGTTGATGCAAATACTGAGGATATCTTCCAGGCTTTAATGTCTCTTGGTCAATCGAGATCCGAGTAAGATAGACCTTCCCTATTAAAAAGTTTTTACTTTTCCTATTTCGGGGCTCTATTGTTTGGTAGCCTACTCCAAACAAATGCATAAAATGCTCAGTATTATTACAACAGACCAGCTATGGCATTGCGTTCTAAGCAAAAATATGTTATATGTGGTTCTTTCTGCTTTGAAATCTTCCTCACTTAAATTTAAACTATGCATGTCATGTCACTAAAAGCATGACATTACTACAAGAAAATCTATGTGAACTCGTTTCTTTTTCCACCAATCAACCAGTGAGAGTTTTTGTAGGTGGGACTTCTGTTTGAGGGAAGGACGGGTGGTTGAGCACCTAGATGGCCATTCCGACATAATCCACAAGAAATTAAGAGGGGACTGGCTACCATGGTCTGGTGCTGGGTCTATCATGTTTTCTGCATGCACGCTTTATTGTTAAGTTATAATATTATATATGATATTTAGTTTTCAGGGGAATGGGAAAGAGAGATCTACTACTTCGACGATATTGGAGGAGAGAAGATGATGGAACTTATGGTACTATTGTTGATAGAAAACGATAAATAATCTGCTTGTCATAATCTTGACCTGACCCTTCTCTTTTTTTTTTTCAGTTATCCTGTACCACTCTGTTTTCCACAACAGATGCAATCCTGAGAAAGGCTACATCCGTGCATGTCTTAAAAGTAATGTATGCTTGATTTTTCAGTTATCTCTGTAAGGGGTAAAACTGATTGTTATCTTTTGTTTATCATGAACTAAGATCTGGTTTTATATAATAGGTGGAGGATATGTTATATCACCAGTTAGTCAAGGAAGACAATCAGTTGTGAAGCATATGCTTGCTATAGACTGGAAATTCTGGAAGTCTTATCTCCTTGCCTCATCCGCAAAATACATCACCATACGTATGCTAGGAAGAGTAGCAGGCATGTTTTTTGATAGATCAATGCATTGTTGCTTGTTCTAGTTATCAATTTTGTTTACCCTCAGTGTTCAGTAAGCTAATTTACATTTGTTTCCAGCCCTACGAGAATTCTTCCGAGCAAAAAACGGAAACTGTGCCTGTATTGAGTTCTCATCTGGTGAGCTGACGAGGGATATGGGACTGCCACAGGGTCAAAATGAGCGACTAAAAATAGAAATGCAGTCAGCAAATGAGAGTAAAACGTTTGAGGATACTACAGAAGGATCACTGGGTGGTTCTAACCGGCACTTAAGCTCTGGTTCCCTTGTTCAACTTAATGATGCAACAGATGAGTTCTTTGATATCCCAGATGAATCAGAATATGATCAAAGAGAAGCCATGTGGTCTTCGGATGAGAGCACACATGCTGCGGTGAGTTCCTTACATGCATTTCTGTTTGCATGAAAGCAGGTTCTTACATAATTAATTTACTGTTCTTACCGATTAAGGTGGTCCTTTGTTTCCATTCATCTCTAGAATGACTGGTTATTGGTTGTTGTATCCATATTAGTATACTTTAACCCTGTTGTGTTGATCTTTGAAATGTAGAGATTAATCAGATTGAAATATCCAGAAAACTGCCTTTTTTTTCAATTGTTCAGCTAGCCCGTACTGTGACTTATCTCTTTCCCATCAGTAACAAAAAAACAGAAAGTGGGAATTGTTCTCAGAGATATGTTGCAAAGACAAACCCTCGGCCAGCCAGTATTTTATTGTACGAACATATTATTTATTTTGTGTCAAAGTCTTAACATGACACAATTTGCTCATACTTGAAAAGATAAAGCACTTATAGAGTTATAGTCATCAATAAGTACCAAGTACCAATTTAATCACAAGAAATGTTAATTTCACGATGTTAGCATAATTCAGGAAACCAGGGCAGAACTCAGATCGATTTTTACATTCATGTGCTTAATATTTGGCATGACATGGCAGGACCAACGGCATACCAAATTATCCAGTGCTGCTGTCTTCGTACGGAAGTTGCATGATCTTGCAGGTTCGTTACGGCTGCTGTATGGTCTACAGTTTTCAGTATTTTCATTTATTTTTGGTTCTAATTATTCTCATTTCATATATTCTAGTCCAAAAGAGAGGGTACGTTGATTTACAGGGAGCTGCAGATGCTGATAATGGCCCATGTTACTATGGACATACTCTCCCTAAAGATTCTAGCTGTACAATGCCTTCTAGTTGGTCAATGACAGATCCTACAACATTCTTGATACGGGGAGAATCCTATTTGGTTGATCGTCATAAGGTGGCTTACTATTGTTTTTATTCTAATTCACTAGGCTAGGGATGCAATCCAAGTCCTTGATCTGCAGAATATAAGGGATCATATATTTTACAATCATATTCATGTTTCACTAATCCGGTCAATATGTTGACAGTCTGGGTTGGTGTGCTTCACTATCCATAATGATGAAAGTATCTGCAATTTTGACAGATAAAAGCAAATAGTACACAAATGCAAATGGTAGGTGCTGACTGGATAAAATCTGATAAGCGTGAGGATGATCTCGCTGGTCGTCCTGGGGGACTAGTCCAGGTATATTCTACTGTAGCCAGTAATTTCCTTTGAAATGGAAAAGATCAAAAAATCACAACCAATTTTCTTGCAGAAATATGCAGCACAGGGAGGCAACAAATTTTTCTTTATTGTAAATATACAGGTGGGATTTCTTCAGCTTTGTACACGCATGGAAGCTTCATATGTGTTCTTACTTATAAGTTATAACCCTGATGGAGCGATGGGTATGCAGGTTCCTGGTTCTACCACGTACACCTTGGCTCTGTATTATATGATGGATACCCCATTGGAGAAGGTTCCCCTACTTGAAGCATTTGTAAATGGAGATGATACATTTAGAAATTCGAGGTTCAAACTCATTCCTTATATCTCAAAGGTACTTATTTTCTCCTACGAGTCCTTTTCCTTGTTGAACAGAAAGACGCCATGGTTTATGGTTGGAAATTCTGAATGTGTCAATTCAGGGCTCTTGGATTGTGAAGCAGAGTGTGGGCAAGAAAGCTTGTTTGATTGGTCAAGCACTAGAAATCAATTATTTTCGTGGAAGCAACTATCTGGAGGTACATCCTATGCATGCCACTAGAAATCAGCTTTTGTGGTTCGATTATATGGATCGTTCATAAATAAGCGTTGCTGGCATATTTTGCATATTTACTGCGTTCAGGAAGCAGTCTATGTCGAGATACGTTCTCTTTGAACCACACAGTCGCTTGTCATAATTGCTTCAATCTCGGTCAATATTATTGTCTTTTACTTGTTTGATTTTATTGCCATGGAGCGAAATCTGACTGAACTATTCTGGAAGCTAACTGTTGGTTAACCCTAATCACAATCTACAATAACCATAACATATATTCTAACGGTCTTTTGCAGTCATAACCTGCTAACATTTTGTTTGTGACATATCTAATATATGTACCGACAGTGCAATTTCAATATTAAGCTCTGAACAACTTCCTTTTCAGCTTGGAGTAGATATAGGCTCATCAACAGTGGCACGAGGTGTAGTGAGCCTTGTGCTTGGGTACTTGAACAACCTGGTGATCGAAATGGCCTTCTTGGTGCAGGTAATTGTTGTGGCATACCTTGCCAATTTTTAGATACATTCTTGTTCTACTCATTGTACAGGTGTAATAAGCATTCTTTCTTCCTTGTCTTATGCAGGGCAACACGCAAGAAGAGCTCCCCGAGTTCCTTTTAGGCACCTGCCGGTTGAATTATCTTGACGCCGCCAAAGCCATATCGCTAGACGAATGCTGATCCCTGAAGGAGGCGTCGGCCTGACCCCGATTCTTTTTCGAAGCTTGAGTACAGCACAACCAAAAGGCTCAAGTCATTCCTTGTGCCGGGCATACGTTCCTTGCCGTCCAAACAAGTTGGGCCTGGACTGGATTTGCCGCAGCATTGTACATTCATTCACTTCATTCATTTCTCATTGCTGAGAGATAATATTGCGTTGTAATGATGGTTTGCATTCTACTACGATCCTCTGGCCGACAACTCGTCACCAAGTAAAGATTGAGGCAAAAGAAAAGTGCATTCTAACCCTGACCCCGTGTCGCTCATCGTGAATCTAATCTGGGATCAGAGATAATCAGATCCAACACCATATATCATCCCATTACTGGACGTTGACCCTTTACCTGGCTGAGAGTGAGACACTCGTCCAGAATCGAAAGGGACTCGACCCCAAGCCCAACACCGACGACAGTGATTATCGTCGGCAACACCCTACCATGGCCAGTTGGTCACGGACCGCACACTTCACTTCTGTTATCACTTGAGACGGAAGGAACTAGCAGCAGGAGTAGTGGAGTTGGCATTTCTTGGTCCTGACCTGAGAAATGACAGCAGTGGGGAGAGAAAATGATGGTGCCGTCATCGCAGCCCGTGTAAACCAAACGCTGCATCGCTCTAACTGTAGCAGTATGTGACAGGTGGACGGTCTCTTTCTTCCTACTCCCTCCGTTCCAAATTATTTGACCTGTGTTTGTTAAAAAATGGATGTATCTATACTTGTTTAGTGTCTAGATACATCCGTATTTGGACAAACCCAAGTCAAATAATTTGGAACGGAGGGAGTACGCCCACTTCTAGTAATCCTGTGTCGCGGAAGAGAGGGAGATTAAAGTAGACGCAAGTGCGCGTAAGTAAGAGCTTTAGACAGGATTCTTAATGCCATTGACCTGGGCAGATCCCTATGGCGCATGGCGCGTCGCCGGCGGCGGCGGCGATCAGGTCGGGTCGGTCGGCCACGGGTCACGTGCGGGCGGAGCGATCGAGCGCAAGCTAGGCGAGGCTGTGTTCTACGCCTGCCTCTGGATCTGTTTGCTTGTCGTTGCAGCACCGCATTTTGCTTCTCGCTGGATCATCCGCTGTGCGCCGACTCGTAAACCTGAACTTTTGACTGACACTCACTCACACAATATGCATCTACTACTGTAGTAGTGATGTAATGAGACTCACAAAACATGCATCGAAACACAATATGCGCCGCGAAATTGGAGATTGGCATGGTTGTGGGCGACCCTGAAATTGAGATGCCAGTTCCGAGAGCGATGTTCCCTAGGTTACGCTAATCGATGGTCTGCATGACATCACCGTCATTGAACACATCCAATTGCACAATACAGGGCATGCATCGAAGGCGTTGCTCTGGATTAATTGGCCCATTGAACAACACGAAGCTGTTCGGTCAAGATTACAGATCCCAAGATCCTCTTCTTTAGGCACTCGTGGAAACTCTGTCGCGGTTTTTTTATTTATGCTGTGCTAACCAAAGTAAAAGATGATCCCTAGATCATCTTCTAGATCAGTAGACAGAACTGCCTGGACAACAAAGTTAGGATAAGTCAGAAAACAACAAAGTTAGCTCATAGATGCTCTTTAAAAAAAAGCTCATATACGCTTCATCTTAATTTTATACAAATTTTACAGAGAAGTTCCATGCAAAATCCAAAAATAATAATTCTAGGATATCCGAAAACATATTAGCTTGAGTTCCTCGAAATCACGTGGATGAGCCCCTCCATAGAATTGTGAAGATTCTTCAAAGTTCAAACCTCATTCTTGCAATGTAAATGACCTCAAAGAGACCTTTCTAAGAAGGTGCTTGTAAACTTTACAATTCCTTCGATCCAAATAGATACCTCGTTGGGGAAAAACACTCTGAGTCACTGGCAGTATAATGTGGCACACAGTGTTCATATTGATTTGGAACAATATAATCTTACAGAGTATATAGTCATCAAGCAAACCACCCGAGTGTTCATATTGAGTTTTTTCGATCACTACATATTGAGGGTAACAAGAAAAGGCAGACCGGCAAAAACAGAAAACAGAGACGGCACAGTGGTGCATGGTAATCGGCAAGATGTGAGACGATGAGAAGTACTCACGTTGTGGTTAGAAGAGGCCAGAGGAGAACAGTAGCGTCTCTGGTCCCCACTCCTCCTCTGCGGTCCGGAGGTCGTCGCCTCGTCGGTCACGGTGGGCATAAAACCCGATACCCGAAGCCCGAACCCGAAAAACCCGAGCCCGAACCCGAATAACCCGAACCCGACAAACCCGAACACAATATCGGGTAGCAGTTTCTAAAACCCGAATTTCCTTTGGAAAATTCGGGTAAGAAACCACGGTAATCGAATTGCCCGAGAAGCCCGAATAAACCTGGAGCCCAGTAAAAACGTGCACAAGCAGGAGACAACTAAGGCCCAGCCCAAGATCAGCGGGAAAGACCTAGCTTTCCTGTGCACCATCTCCAACTCCCCATCCCAATCCCAGCCGCCAGAGCTCAGTGCCTCTTATTCTCTCTCATTCCCTCACGCGTCTGCAGCGCACTGCCAAGCTGAGTCGCATTCACGCACGCACTACTCGCCTTAGCTGCCGGCGGCCGCCCTCGCGTTCTCCGCTGCAGTCGTCGCTCTGCTACCGCCAGCCGCCCGTCCTCGGTTTTCCCGTGCAGCCCGCAGTGCTGTTCGCCGCCCTGCTCATCTTCGATCGCGTCCGAGCTAGCAGGCAGCAGCCGCCACCCTCTCCTTACTTTTCACACACAGCTTGGTCACCATGCTCGCCGCCGGCAACTCCCTCTTCGACTTTCCCCTATTGCAACTTGCGAGCTACAAGCAGACTATTCTCGTTGTATTCGGGTAAATCGGGAAAACCCGCACCCGAACCCGAATTTTCGGGTACCCGAATTGTCGGGTCACGCTTATTTTAGGAGAATTTCGGGTGTGAGAATTGAAAACCCGAATTTTTGAAAACCCGAAAAACCCGACCCGAAATTTCGGGTAAACCCGAATGCCCACCGTGACTCGTCGGTATGTGCCAGTGGTCGCTACAGGGAGCGACCGTCCGGCTGCCTGGTGGGTGTGGGTACACTACCGTGCTTGAAGCGGGGCACCGTGACTCGACAAAAGTAAGGAAGAGGACGGAAAGTTGTTTTTGCTCCCGGGCTCCAGTATTTCTGCCACTATAAAAAATTCGAAAAATATTTTTAAAAGTTTTAAAAAAATATGCATGTTCTCAATGATGCATACTATAAGCGTGCAAAATCTCAATGCAAAAACCTTTATATTATAGTCTACACAAAAATGACAAAATTTGTAGATTTGAAACTTTGCATTGTTAACTTTAATCAGACCTGTGAATTTGTCATTTTTGTGTAGGTCGAAATATAAAGTATTCCGCACTGTAATTTTACACGTATATAGGATAGATCATGGAGAACATGCATGATTATTTTCAGAATTTTTTGAAATATTTAAATATAGTTTTTACAATTTTTAAAGTGGCAGGAGCACTGGAGCTCGGATGCAAGAAATCTCCACTGGGAAGAGGACGCTTAAAAAGTGGCTAAACACTGGTATTGGTGGCAAATACAGTCCAATGAGCTTTTCTACCGTACATACCCATCGGACCGCTAGGTTCTCCTCCACCTTGTGTCTCACGGGCTCCTTCAATGGTTTGATGGGAAATCATTGTTTTGATTTTACTAGCAATTTCTTCGTTTCATTCTACTCATATATCACTTAATTTGTATTTATTAGCAGTAGAGCAATGAATAACACGAGCACCATGGACGGTCAGACCGGAGAGAAACCAGTAGACTGAGTCGATGAGGGCCGAGGCAAGCGTAGCAGTCGGCCGAGTGGCCACGATAACCGACGTGGAGGAGCCGACCGATGCAGAGTCAACGCCAATATCGACGCAGAGGCGCGCAACGACGACGTGCGACGGTGGCGCGATCCAATTTAAGACCGGCGAATAAAAAAAAAACAAGAGTCGACCAAGCGACCAGAAAAAACTGATCTAGAATCCGAAAAAACTCAAAAGGCCAGCCAATTATTAGATCGGCACACAAACCCCGCTATGGGCCGCACTGCCCTTGGCGTAGATCGTGCAGATCAACCTCCCCGAAGGCGGCGCGGTGCGGAAACATGTTTGGTGTCTAGGTGTAGAATCTTGCCGCCTCATACCATGAGAATTGGTAGGTTTGGCCTAATGCGTTGCATGTATTAGTGTGCCTCTCGGGCGAGTATATATAGATGTATTGTTGGAAATATGAGCAATTCTCAACATGATTTAATCCATAAAACAATTGTAAAACGTGACAAATAAAATAGAAATTAAACTAGCCGTGTAGTCTAACGTCTAACAGAGAGTACGAAAATAGCAATTCTACACAGATTGTTAAAACTATTGTTGAAAGCATGATCTTGAATAGAAGGTATAAGATCACATACGGACACGGGGCATTGGATGGAAACCCATTCGCGCTGGCGGATGATGACATGTTGTCGCGGAGGTCGTCGTCGTTGGATCGAGAAGTAGTCGTCGACGTTCGTGAGGGAGAAGAAGCCCGTAGTCATGTGAGAACGATCCCAAAATTCTTCTCACCCCTATCCCGTACATGATCGCAAGAGGCGGGGATCGAGAGGCAAACTATCCAGTCCCGCGATGCACGCTGCAAAATAGAACGGGGAATACTTGATCGGTGGCGCATTGCTCGAGAATCGGGAGGTAGGCGCATAAGTTGTGACTTTGTGGTGTGTCTCTCTGAGATGAGCGACCTTCTTTTATAGCCACGAAAAAGAAGCGAACAGTCTCGGTGGAAGAGAAAACAAATAGACATGAGGCAAACCGAACAAGTAGCGACCATGGTAGAGCCGAAACTTTGGTCCCACTCATCTAGCAACGTGGTACTAAACTTTTGTCCCGCCATATATGAATGGGCCAACTGAATAGAATTTATAGAAATTATTGAATGTAAAATTTTCTGGGCCAACATAACCAAAAAATTCTAATAAGTAAGGATCGACTTGGAGTACAAAACAAATTAGGGACAAATACTATCTCTATCCTATCTTTTCATAACTGAAATATATCTAACAGCCAATATTTGTGAACCAATGGAGTATGAATATATAATATATGTGTAGAACACAATGTTTTGATAGATAAACAGGGAACAAATTAATGTCTAGCGATCAGGCGACTGGGAATTAACTAAATCTATCACGCGACTGAAGTCGTCATATAATGCCAGTTGTAACCCACTCGTAACTCACGAGTCACATGAATCGAGATAAAAATCTAGTGGTTAGTGAGCTACAAACCCATGTGTATTAAGAAAACAAATTAGTTGCAACCCACTTGGAATTCAAAATCTCAGTTGCAAACCACTTGTAATTCACAGATTAGACGAATCGCGATATAAATCTAGTGGCTAGTTAGAGAGTTATAACCCATGTATAACTAAAAAAATCTCACTTTTAACGCACTAATCACACGAATTTCGACCCAAATCTAATATATAGGGAGGCGGCTGTGATTTAGTTAATTTTCAAGCGATTGAGAACTAGCAAAAAGAGCGCTCCAGGGTTCAGACAACTTAGATCTAACTAAATCTCAGCCGGCTCACGTAATACCATGATTTTGGTTGCAACACACGTCACATAAATCGTGATGTAAATCTAACGGGTAGTGAGTTGCAACTCATGTAGAAACGGGAGACAAATTAGTTACAACCCACTTGTAATTCAAAATCGCAGTTGTAACTCACTTGCAACTCACGAATTATACGGATCGGGGGGAGGGCAAAT
The DNA here is from genome assembly GCA_947311845.1 of Poa pratensis. Taxonomy (NCBI): domain Eukaryota; kingdom Viridiplantae; phylum Streptophyta; class Magnoliopsida; order Poales; family Poaceae; genus Poa; species Poa pratensis. The sequence goes on along the minus strand of CAMZMU010000037.1, from coordinate 48,032,482 downwards.
TTGATGGCTAGGGAGTTGCAACTCATGTGTAACCAAACAATGTCAGTTACAACTGACTTACAAATCACATATCAGACGAATCGTGTTGCAAATCTAATGACTAGAAGACGACTAAGATTTAGTTAATTCCTAGGTGGCTAAGAACTAGCAGTTCCTTACTTTCTATGTGTTGAAAGCATGTTGCGACAAAGTTTTGGCATGTTTATGTTTGGATCTTTGTTTGTAGAAACTTATGCTACAACCCTATTATGTAACAAAACGTTTTCTCTATCGCAGAAAATAAATTTAAATTTTATATATTGTTATGTCATCTGAAAGTACATGCATACAGAGTTTCTTTAGTCTTTTTAAAATACTCACTGGAAGGGGTTGGCGCGCTTTGCTGCGCCCGAGGGTATTATTGCGGTGATCAATATATGACATGTTGGTCTGACTAAAAATTAGTGGATCATGCAAGATCGGGTACAAACCCATAGCATTCTCAAACAAATATTGTACGTATTGGTCTAGCACCGCAGTATAAACCGTACAATCAAAAATAATAATTGTGGATTTTTTAATCTCTTAACAAAGCGAGCCCAACGGCTACGTGTGAGGCGGGGGCTAGTCGAGGTGCGGCCGGAGGCAGAGCTGGCGTGTGTCGCTCGTGTACGTGCTTGCAGTGAAGGAGGAGGCACGATGAGGAAGGGGAGGAGAGGAGGGCCGCTCGGTGGCTCACCGACCAGAGCTACAGACGGGAGGTGATGGTGGATGCACGCCGAAGGAGAGTGACTGCATCCCTCAAGGCAGAATCCCTCTGGATCCATGGTTCCCTCGAACAGTGGTGGTGTATTTGCGGTCGAATCGATCAGAGTTGGTGGAACTGTCGAATTCAAGGCCAAATCAATGACAGAGGAGGTGGCGCGGTTGTCACAAGAGGAGAGACGGGAGGGCGACATGGAACTTCCGATTGACATTTGGCGTGCGCGCGTTAGCCTTTCTGTTTTATAGCAGCGAACCAAGTGTTGTATATTTGTTGATATTTTTGGGGCTGCCCAATTTTTTTTTAGCAAAATTTACATCAAGAGCAGCTGGTGGAGTAAGATTTTGATCTCAAATGGCGTAGAAAATATTTATGGCCTAACATAGGCCAGCTATTGGAAATCCTCCAAGAGAGGGACGGTCCGTAGATTCATGTGTGGTAGATAGAAAAACCATGGCTACGTTTTGTGTTCAGCTGAACAGACAAATAATATTACTCCAGTCTTCTGCATCTTCGTCGTGCGGCTCGGAAGAGCGAAGGAGACGACTTCCCGTGCGCACATCAAACCGCAGATCAAGTCAAGGTTTCGTCTGCCCGGGAGGTTCTCTCATCGCGTAGGTGATGGTAGTGGTTTGGTTCATGTGGGACCTGGTTGTAATATTCTGATTTTTTGGAGTGCTTTGTACCAACCGTTTCTGCCGATAGATTTGATGCCTTTTCCACAAAAAAAAAGGTAAACATAAACAAGCGGGAACTAATAGAAGTTTGCCACATGGAGCAACTAGGGGGCTCTATTCCTAGGGAGCTTAGATATCGGAGATGATCGTCTTGGGGTTAATTTGGTCAAGGGAGATTGTGGGATCCCGGGAAAATAGAATGTGGAAGAAAACGAAACAAGCCACGTGAGGTGAAAAGTTATCTTGTCTGAAAATAAAACATTGGAAACTTTGACTTGTCTCTCGAGTGTGAGAAGGCGCAATGAGCAGTTTCCAGATAATCGAGAAGAAATTGCATAGATAAAAACAGAACCCCAAGCCGACTCTTTTGTCTGCTCGCTACTTTCTTTTTCAACTTATCATGAAAAACCCACTTATACATCACGCCGTTATACAGTGTGCCTCATGGAACAAAACTACTCCCTCCGTATCATAATATAATATAAGATGTTTTAGATATTCTAGCATGAACAACATACAAATGCGTGTAGACATATTTCAGTGTGAAGATTCACTCATTTTGCTCTGTATCTGTATGTAGTCTATACTAGAATAGCTAAAACTGATAGGGAGGGAGTAAAAGACAAGTAATCGCTGCAATACTTAAGCAGTTTTGTCGCATCATCAAAACTAAAAGACAAACAGTCGCTGGAATACAAAGACTGGATCATAGTTTTGTCGTCGGCTCAGCCAACAGACCGCCGTAGACAGGACCAATGTGACACGCCTTCTGACACGCGGGGCCACATACAGGGACCCGCCGCTGACACCCTACGTTTAGCTAGCGGAACAACGTGGGTCCGTCTATCCCTACCGCAAAACAACGAACGGGGGGTGGCTGACGTCGACTGGCTCGTGATGAGGGGTCGCGTTCGATGACACGGTGGGACCACGTGCGCTTGGCCGTTCGCTGACGTCGTGCTAGCTGGGTCCACGTACTGTTCCCGAGTCAGTGAGCATGGGGCTAGCTAGTTTGGTTCTTCGCTGTGCTCCTTTTTATTTATCCCACGGTCGGTACGGGGCCGCGGATTTATTTTATGACAATGAAATGTCTACTATAGTTGTAGTTGTGAAAAACAAATGTCCACAATACTTGTACTCCCTCCGTTCTAAATTAATTGACTTCCTTTTGTCTACATGTGGATGTATCTAGACACGTTACATGTATAGATACATCCACATTTGTCCAAATGGAAGTCAATTAATTTGGAACGGAGGGAGTAGTATACAAGATCTTTCGAGTGTGAATATTTTGACATCCGCACCCCATTATCAAATGCACCACTTCGGAATTTTTAAAAATACGAAATAAATCATGATCATAGATTATGATGTCTTGTGCATTCACAAAAATTCATCCAAAAATATGATCATATTTGCACATGTCACATATGGTAATATTTTTGGATAAAAATTTGTGGGTGCGCAAGACACAACATAATCTATGTCCGTGATTTATTTCATAATTTTTGAAAACTCTGAAGTAGGCATTCGGTAATAGGATGCGGGTGCAACTAGTTGCAAATTGTAGTTTCCCGGATCTTTGTACTTCTGCCTCAACGAATATTATGACTTGTATCGGGAGAGTGGATTTTTAGAGCTCGGACGACATGGAGCCCGGATTTTTCAAAATCCGAAAACGGCATTTTAAAGTTTCAGAAAAATCCTAAAAAAAACATAGATGTAGATGAGGATGCATTCTAACAGTGCGTAAAAATCCAAATCGAAAAACACTGTATTTTGAGCTGCGCAAAATTGACAAAATCGTGGATCTGAAAAATTGAACAGTGCATATTTTGAAACCTCTAACATCTGTCAGATTTTGTCATTTTTTTGTAGCCAGAAATACAATGTATTTCACCTTGACATTTTTCCGTTGGTAGAATGCATCATTGGCCCCATCTAGAAAAAAAATCAGAATTTTTTTCAAACTTCAAAATGTCGAATTTGAATTTTGAAAAATACGAGGAGCCATGTAGCTCGGGCTCCAATTCAGGTTTCCGCTTGAATCGGAACATATTCGAGCCTCTAAAAAGTCCAACGCCTAGCCATGTTAAAAAAACACTTAACCGTCCAAGAAAATGGACGTGATATCTAACTTTTTATAAAGCAAAACCCCACTAACATGTACTTTCTAGTATACTCAACAAGTTTCTCGCTAAATTTCTTCAAAAGGATCCGACGTACTTGTGCGAAGAACAGCTGGAGATTTTTTTTTTTGCAAAACACAGTACAAAACGCACACGTTCACATAGACGTGCATACACCCACCCCTATGAACGCACGCTCGCACACCCTACCCCTATGAGCACCTCCGAAATACTGAGCCGACGGATCGAGTCTTGAGATTGACGAAGTCACCATGGGCGTCTCGCTGTCGACAGGAACATCGCCTCGCACTGAAGAATATTCCGCTTAAATACAACACACATATGTCAAAGTTAGGGTTTAAACTCTGGTGGGCTGAGAGTATAACCACCCTGCTAACAATCCAACTTGACCTGGGTTGGTTTGCAACAGATGGAGATGTTTGCAAGATTTGAAAGCACCCGTGGCTGGAGCGGAGACGCGTCCGGTGGGAGGCCAGATCATGTGATGGGATGACGACTTTTTTCCTGGGCGGTCGGCCAGTTGCACACGGGCGGCCTCGGCGCGCGGTGCGGTGCGCTCTCGGATCCAGCAACGGGAAAGAGAAATACCCGGTTGGGTCAAAAATAAAGGAGCGAAAACATAGGCACGGCGCAGTGGTGGCCAGCTGCTGCAGCGGCGCAAAAGAGGCCGAGCTGCTGCCCCCTTCGACATGTCCCAATCGGTGTTCCGTCGCAAGGCCGTGGCTCTGAATTCCCGGCGATCGGTTTGCCCCCGCGCCGGAAAGGCACAAGAGTGGCAAGATTCGCCCATTTCCGGATCATGCAATCAGTTGTTGCCAACTTCACGTTCGTCCGGGGACAGACACAAATGCCTTGTCCTCCTCATCTTTGCAGTTGCAGCGCCCCGAAAAATTAATAATTACGGTGGTGTGATGTCGTTGCTTTGCTTGCTCCAGAAGAGATGAGATGGGGACAAAAATGTGACGAGGACTTTTGTTTCCTTCCTTCTGGGTCCCCGTTGTTGGTTGTTTTGTTTGGAGAGATGCCTTCCTCAAATGGCATGGGCATTTTCGATCATGAAAATCTGCGAATTTTGCTAGTAGAAACAGACGCACCACTCCGACCCCTTTCCTCTCGCTACAGTAGCGAGCGGCGATTTGTTGGACCTCTCCCGCGAAACCACTGCGCTCGGCGGCGATCCGCGGGATTTCCTCGCCTCCGGCGGCTGCTCCGGCAGCGGGAGGCGGGGGAATCTCCGGATCCCGTCTTGTATATAGTAGGTTTGGTAGGAGGCCTTGCCGGCGGCGCCCTGGAGGTGGAGGTGCGGTCGGTGGTGGCTTTTGCGGCGGCGTGCTTCCCCTTTGTTGCAGGTGCTCTCCGGAGGCCGCGACGGCGCGCTCGTCTAGCTGGAGGTCGCGGATCTACGGATCCCTCGACGTTCCAGGCCCCTGCGTCCGGATAGCGGGTCGGCGCCGCCGATCTGGTGCGCAGGGATTTTGGTCCCCGGGCTATTTCGCCGCTGCGTCGCCGCTCGCTCCGGCGGTGGTGCAGAGCCCGGGTGGCGGTGCGTTGGAGCTTGAAGACTGGGAGTGTGCAGGGACGGCGTTCTCCTTCGTCGACGAGCTTGGTGGGCTTGCGGAAGATGGTGGGATCCGTCTTCTTCGTCTCCGGCGTGAGGCGTTGATGGCGGCCTGGAGGTGGCTCAGCGCCGATGCTTCTTCAGCGGTTAGATTCCGGCGCCTGCGTCTGCGCCGGATGGATCTTGCGGCTTTACAACTGGTTTGGCTGTGCTTCTCCCTCGGGTGTGTGGTGTGCGTGGTGGTGCTAAGCTCGCCGTGTGTGGAGTGTGTTGTTCTTGAGCTCGTGTGTGTGTGTTCTTCCTTGCTTTGATCCTGTACACGGCTCCCTATCAAAAAAAAAAAAAAAAAAGGAAATAAACGCAGCTGCATTTTTGTTTTTGTTGTTGTCGCAGAAATAAAACAACACGAAAACCCTCTGCTCTCTTGTCACCACTTCCTACACTCCAAGACATGATAGCCGCGGCCCACCGACAACAAATAAAGGAAAACCATGGACCACGCCCCCGACATGTCGGCCCCGCTTCCTCCGGGACCCACCAGTCATCGACGTTTCCGCGGTTCCTCGCTGTGTGCTGTTCGGGCCTGCGCCAGTGGGCCCGCGGTTCCCTCGGCTAAGCTACTGCAGCAGCGAAGCGAGCGCCTCCTATCTAATGGCCGAGAACACATCCAAGAACTCGCCATAATTCCGAACCACTGTGCCGCTGTAGCGCTCGCTCCTCATCCACTCTCAAGAAGAACACGGCAAAAAAATCGGCCTTTCGGGTTCCAGACACCAGCAACAGATTTGACACTGCTCCGTGGTAGTATTTAATTTTGGTTTGACCGGCGGCGGATGAAGTTGCAACTTGCAAGGGCCGAGGGGATGCGCCGGCATGGCCTGATGTAGATGTCCTCTTTCTCTGCTTTCACATCTCTCGCAGAGCTCTGCGCTGCAGCCGGGACTAACTTTCTGATCTGCCAACTGGAGGCCATGCCCGCCGGCCAAACAGGTACTGCTGTTGATGTTTCAGTCCAGTTTGCTTCGTTCGCGTCCGTGATTGTGATGGATGGATTGCGTGTGGGGGTTTGGTTGGAGGATGCGAATTGATGCAAGTTTCATGGCAGGTTTGCTGCGCGGGGAGTGATCGATCGCGTCTGGTGGCCGTGGAGATGAAGGAGGAGAGGTGCCTGGACCCGCAGCTGTGGCACGCCTGCGCGGGGGGCATGGTGCAGATGCCGCCGCCGCGCTCCCGCGTCTACTACTTCCCGCAGGGCCACGCCGAGCACGCCAACGGCGGCGGGGCCGCGGCGGAGCTCGCCGCGGCGCGCCCGCTCCCCGCGCTCGTGCTCTGCTCCGTGGCCGGGGTGCGCTTCCTGGCTGATCCGGAGACGGACGAGGTGTTCGCCAAGATCCGGCTGGTGCCGGTCGGCGGCGCCGGCGAGGCCGGGTTCCGGGACCCCGAGCCGCTCGGTGGCGACCCGGCCGAGGCGCGCGAGAAGCTCGCCTCTTTCGCCAAGACGCTGACCCAGTCCGACGCCAACAACGGCGGCGGCTTCTCGGTGCCTCGCTACTGCGCCGAGACCATCTTCCCCAAGCTCGACTACAGGGCTGACCCGCCCGTGCAGACGGTGCTCGCCAAGGACGTGCACGGGGAGGTCTGGAAGTTCGCCACATCTACCGGGGCACGCCGCGCCGGCATTTGCTCACCACGGGATGGAGCACCTTCGTCAACCAGAAGAAGCTCGTCGCGGGGGACTCCATCGTCTTCCTGCGCACCGAGCACGGGGAGCTCTGCGTCGGGATTCGCCGAGCCAAGCGGGTCACCTGCGGCGGCATGGAGTGCGTATCCGGCTGGAACGCACCAGGTTATGGGGGGTTCTCGGCGTTCCTCAAGGACGAGGAGAACAAGATGATGAATGGCCCCGGAGGGTATGTGAAGGGCAGGGGGAAGGTCAAGATAGCAGACGTCGTCGAGGCGGCCAGCCTTGCGGCCAACGGGCAGCCATTTGAGGTGGTGTACTACCCGAGAGCTAGCACGCCGGAGTTTGTTGTCAAGGCCGCGTCGATGCAGGCTGCCATGAGGATCCACTGGTGCCCTGGCATGAGATTCAAGATGGCGTTTGAGACTGAGGATTCCTCAAGGATTAGCTGGTTTATGGGGACCATATCTTCTGTTCAGGTTGCTGATCCCATCAGATGGCCAAATTCACCGTGGAGACTTCTTCAGGTTCGCTCGATCTGATGATATTCATAGTTGCATTTCATCTTCTTCTTTTTTTATAATGCATAGTTACTTACATTCCATGGAACTGCAATTGATGAATGGACTGCATTAATGACTATCGTTTTCCTGTTCTCAAAGTGTGAACATGACATTAGTGTAAAAACCTCCCACTGAGATGCCTTGATTGGTGGTAGAATTTGAGGTAGCATATAAAATATGTCCAGCATACATTATTTTGCTTTCCCACAGGTTGCAAGAAGATACTCAAACCCTGTTATCTACGTATTAACCAATGAATTAGTTAAACAGCTGGCTAAGATTTCAGCTGGCCGATGAATTGTTGAACAATCAGCAAAGCTATTAGGGATCCACAAGACCACAAGTGCTAGCTATGAAAGGAAAGGCTTGTGGTCCTCTAGTAGCTTTATTATTGGTCTAAGATTGTCATTTTGCTTGCTCTATAAGTATGTATCTTGTCAATAGTGGGTTCCTAAAATTTCATATTCCTTCTATTTAGCATCCAAATTTGTTCCATTTGTCACCGATGGTTGCTCAAATGTCATACCTTAGTTTCCGGTCTTTAGCGCCCGCCATGAAACATCCAAAAGGCATGGGAATACTTGGCAAACTTCAAACTAGAAGTGGGATTGTTGAGCACACAGCACGGTTAGAAGTGATTAATGCAGATGAGAAGCTACTTGTGTAATGACATTAACCTAGGATAGGGAATAATCGTACATCAATCTAATAAAGAAGTACATAATAAAAGGTCAAAACTTTTACCTAAAAAAAGCTACATCATCTTTCATATTTATTTAGTTGGTCATGTGGACAGTATAAGATGTTATTACAACCATTATACTCCTATATCCTATATTGGTTGTAGTAACATCTTATATTATGGGACGGAGGGAGTAGTTGAGAACTGGGATAAGGGTCTTCATTGCCAACAGCTTCATTTCTGGTCATTCATATGTTTGAAAGCCCATCTAGCTTCATTTCTGGTCATTCATATGTTTGAAAGCCCATCTATCAAGGTACATGCTAGTTCTTTCACAGTATTTTCTTACGAGTTTACAGCCAAAATCCTGGAGGTAATGGAACAAAGTAATTTATAGGAAAATTATACTGCATATTTTTTTAATAAATACCTTATACCGGTACTGTGAGAAATTAAACTTCAAAGCCCCCCCCCCCCCCCCCCCACCACACACACCACCACCACCACCCATGCACACACACAAAAACGTCAAAGCCGATGCTAGTTTTTTCACAATTTTTTCTTATGCTTGTACAGCCAAAATCCTGCAGGCATTTCATGAGTAAATGCAATAAAATAGTTTATAGGAAAATTGAACATGTAATTTAACCAATACCTGATACTGGTACTATGAGTAATAATACTTCAAGTGTGGGGATTAAATCAATATATCGTCGATGTACTCGAGAATGATCCACGTTTAAACTGCTTGTGATGAAGATACCTGGTCCTCCCTCTACTTGAAAGTACTACCTTACATTTTTCTTGTCTCCGTGATCAGTCCCTTTTCTGTTTGTACCTCAGGAAATAGATGTTGAACTAATGAAATTGGGGGTAGTGAATGCTGTCTTACTAGTAGTGTTTAAGTGAGATATTCGAGGTTAATGTTTGCAACATTAGCATCAGATATAGCAATATGAAAGTGAGTCTTCAATTGTAGTTGGTTGCCTTCATGGAGTTTTACCTCAATGACTGGCAGCAAGTCTGTTTATTGACATGGTTCATGGTTGCGAAATTCTTGCAGGTCGCATGGGATGAACCTGACTTGTTACAGAATGTGAAATGTGTCAGCCCATGGCTTGTGGAGCTTGTATCAAGCATTCCACCAATCCATTTGGGACCATTTTCTCCTCCACGAAAAAAGTTACGGGTTCCCCAGCATCCAGATTTCCCATTTGAGGGTCATCTGTTTAATCCCATTTTCCATGGGAACCCACTTGGTCCCAGCAACAGCCCCTTGTGCTGTTACCCGGACAACTCTCCTGCAGGCATACAGGGAGCCAGGCATGCTCAATTTGGTTTACCATTGACAGATCATCAGCTTAATAAGCTGCACCTTGGTCTGTTCCAAGGTGGCGGTTTTAACCGGTTTGACGCTCTAACTCCGTCTTCCCGGATACCCAAGGGATTTGTGATCGGCAGCGCACCAGCCCATGACAGCGTCTCTTGCTTGTTGACGATTGGTACACCACAGAGCACAGAAAAATCTGATGACAGAAAGACACCACACATAATGTTGTTTGGAAAGGCTATTCTTACTGAGCAGCAGATAACTTCAAGTGGATCAAGAGAGACACTTTCCTCTGGTGCTACTGGAAATAGTTCTCCTAATGGCAATGCAATGAAGGCAGGAAACATATCTGATGGTTCTGGTTCATCAATTTGCATTGGGTTTTCATCCCAGGGTCATGAGGCTTCTGACCTTGGATTAGAAGCTGGGCACTGCAAGGTATTTATGGAATCGGAGGATGTTGGTCGCACCATTGACTTGTCAGTGTTTGGTTCATACGAAGAATTGTACGGCCGTCTGTCTGACATGTTTGGAATTGAGAAAGAAGAAATAATAAGCCATCTCCGTTACCGTGACACGGCTGGTACAATTATGCATACTGGTGGATTACCATTCAGGTGAGAAGCCCTCCTTATAATATCTGCAGCATTCTTTAACACATGTACAGTAATATATCTTCATCTTAATGTACTTATATGTAGTAATGTTGCAGTGACATATATCTAATCCATTCTGTACATGTAACAGCGACTTCATGAAAGTAGCACGGAGGCTGACAATTATAGCCGGCGAAAAGGGAAGACTGCCGAAACCCCTCATCGACTGTATGGTTCAGCGGGTGTGATCTCTCGACGGATTTGACCATGAATTTCATCAAGAACTCCTAAACCTAGAGCGAAGGACCTATTTTCTATATGTATTTTAGTGTTCACCGGTGCTGTTAAGCAGAACTGTGTCATTAAAACAATCTTGTGGATTGCTTTTTCATATGTATTTGTCCCGCACTGTTGAGCGGTCCTGTGTTAGCTATTTGTTCAACAATCATGTGGATTGCCATCCTGCCCCCTGAGTTTGTCGTTAGGCACTGTGTTGTACTAATCGGTAGTGATGTTATTCTCTACGTGGAAGTGCTCCTGAACAAAGTCTTGGACGAATATGCTTGAAATAAAGTAAGTTTTCGGTTTGGTGTGGGAAATAAACTAGTGCCTAGGGACATAATAAATTAACGCATGTGATCAGATTTTTTGGTGTCATTTTTTCATTTCAGTACATTTTGCCATTGTTGCCTGTGCATCTTAATTAGTCTTTTCTCTGCGTGTTTTTATGGTTGTTTGCGTTCATTCCATTAGTATGAAACTGATGTGTACATCATGGTTTCCGTATGTACTCGCTCAGTTCCCAGTTATAAGATGTCTTAGATATTTTACTATGGACTGAATACGGATTCAAATAAGTAAATCTATACACTAACACACGTCTAAATACATATGAATCAGAGAAAAGCTGAAACATCTAATATTTTGGAACAGAGATAGTAAAAGATTGGCCCTGAAAAACTGTTTTCTTGATGATTTGGTTGAAACCTCGTGTGCTATGTTAGGAGAGTCCTGGCCATTGTACATGGAGACGAAATCACATGTCATCGTCTGAATCCTGCAAGGGAAATCTTTTTGCAACATGTATGCGCGAAGAAAGAATCTGAATTTCTGGCGCACGTTGACAAGTTTGCAAAGGCAGGCTTGGTAGTACGATGTAGTACCGTCATGTGCTCGTCGTTACTTCCTGGAAAGCTGAAAGTCTTCCCATCTTCATAAATAACTTTAAGTCGTCGAACGAGCATCGATGCGACATGATCGAGGCTAGCTAAGAGCATCTCTACTCGGGCGCTCAAATGGCCGCCCAAAGGTCTTTGGTACGTGTCGGACCAATTTTTGCTCCCATTCGCGACGTTCAAAAGCAAATTTCGTCCAAAAGCGTCCACTTTTCTAGCCGGCAACGCCACATGAAGCCCTTCGCATAGGGAGGCCTTGGGCGGCCCCGGACACAAAATTTCTTCCGCATGACCCACTCACCGGCCGCCACGTACCTCTGCTCTCTCCCCCTCATCTCTCCTTTCTCCTGACAGAAATTTCTCTCTCCTCTATCTTCTCATCTAGCGACCACGACCTCCACTCGCGCCATGGCCGACCGGTGGAAGAGGACGAGCAGGCCGTGGATGAGTCCGAGAAGGTCCCACACCGGCGGAAGAGGACAAGGCTGAGCAGGTCCCTGACCGGCGGACGAGCGGCGGCGCCGGGGCGAGGTCGATGCCGACGACATCGCGCACGCCGACGCAGAGCGCGCGGCAACCTTCTAGCCGAGGCGCGCACCGACGCAGACATCGGAGTTGGTGAGGCCACGAATGAAGAAAAGCTGTAGCACGTGGTGCGCACTCACAAGGGCGCCGACGACCGTAGCTTCCGGTCCGTGTACCAGGAGGAGGACGAGCGGTGGATCAATGGCTTGTCCATCAGTCGCGACCTCGTGCTGAGCAACCTGGGGCTCCACGACACCGACCTGGAGGCCTCCCGCGCCGCGCTGCACAGGTCGGTAACACGTCCAGCAGCAGCATCTGGTACGAGCTGAGCCCGGAGTCTGTCAGCAGTCGTGGTGGAGGACTACGCCGCGACCGGCCGGAGCTTCTGTTCGACACCCGGGTTCGTCGCCGTCGCCCGAGTGTTGCCCGTCGCGCCGGCCGATACCCGCACCTATCCCTCGGCGCTTCTCCCGGCACCGCGGGGCTCAGCGCATGCTCCCCGGCCGTGGCGCGCACCAGGCCGCAGAGCGGAGGTCATGGAGCTCGCCGCCCCGCCATCTCAGCAGCAGCTCCGCGGCCTTCGACCGCCGGGATGCAGCAGCAGCAGCAACTTCGTAGGTCCTGGAGGTCGCCAGGTCCAGCCTCGACGAGGTCGCGCCCGGCGAGGCCTCGTGGTCAACTCTGTGCTCCAGCTCCACCGCCCAGCCTACAAGGTGTTTGTGGAATTGTTTTTTGCTAATAACAAAGTATCCGGACAAAATTTGGGGCCTCCGAGTGGGAACATGCACACCCTATAGAAACATTATGTCCGGAGGGCGCCCAAATGGCTCGTCTGGAAGGCCTTTGGGCGGCCATTTGGGCGCCGCGAGTGGAGATGCTCTAGCGGCGTAGACCAGGGTCTACGCGTGATCCATCTAGTTTTAAACAGCACGGGGTTATCATGCGCTCAATGCAACCGCAGGGCATGCGATGGATTTCGCGTCATGAAACGAAATGACTTTGTAGTATTTGTAGACGAACCAACCAAAAGCAACAACAAATGGAAGAGCATCATCGAAGCCTCAACGGCAAGAACCGTCGAAAAGCTATGGGTCACATTAGTACGAAAACGCCTTTGAAGAAATAGGCTTACACCCCGCTATATTAATATAGCAACCACACGATACAACAAGAACCACTGTTGGGGCAAACAGCACACAGTCACGCCCAAAAGAAAAGAAAGAGAACAAGAAGAGAAAACAAAGCCGACACCGGCGGATCAACGAAAACGAAAGTGACTCGCAACCGCTGCGTCCTCTCCTGAGAAGTCCCTCCACGAACCTAGCACTTTCATTTGTCGCGTACCAAGCAACACCTCCAAGAAGGAAAGCGACGACGACGACACTGCTGCCCGGACAAGTCCTAGGGTTTCCCCCGGTACGCTCCAAGGAATGGGGAAGGGGTACACTCGAAACCCTTCAGGAAGGAAGGTGGCACCCTCAAGCGTCACCATGCCGGTGCCAAACGACCAGGATTTCTCCCGACCCCAAAAAAAACCACCTCCCAGACAAGCCATAGCGCTCCACCTGTCTTGACATCCACCAACAGACGCCACCACGGTCTTGTAGTCACCAACGTCGTCTCACCAAGGCAAACGTAGCAAGGCCGGCCAACCCGAGACGAAGCAGCCGTAGACAAGGTCTGACAGCATCACAACCACGCGGGAGGGAACAACCTCCACCGCCGTAGACGGTAGCCGACCGGACGTCATGACAGGAGCACACCGAGCCATTGAAGCCGGAGGGCGGCAGCAGCGCGGCCAACTGGAGGACGTCCTCCACCGGCATCGGCGAGTGCCGACCGGACACGGCAGCAGGGACACACCAGGCCAAACAGGCCCGGCCGAGCCCCGGGGGCTCGTAAAGTCCCCGCCACCATGCTGCTGCACATAGGCCGCCACCGCCGCTACCCTCGGATCAGCCCATAGGCCCGGCCGGACCTAGACAGGTCCATGAAGTTCCCACCGCCACGCTGCACCAGGGGTGACATCATCGCTGCCATCTCCATCACGAGCCACTCACCAGGCCAACCGGAGGAAAAACGGAGCAGGCCCGCCCTAACCCAGATCGGGCCCAAAGGGCCCAAATCTAGGCTTGCAGGGCCGAGCACCACCACCGCCGTCCCTGCCCCCAACGGGAGCGCCTCCACCACGACGACCACCGTCGCTGCGCCATGGAGCCCCGCCGCCGCGCCGGACCAGCGCCGCCGAGCCGCACCACCTAGCCGAAAGCTGCCCCGCGCCACCACCAACTAGGAGGGAAACCGCGAGAGGTTCCGCCGCCACCGGTGCCGCCCGGCCAAGGGCCGGCGCAGCCCACCGGCGACGGCGGAGAGAGGAAGGAGGGAGAGGACCGGGAGCGAGAGGGAGGCGGCGCGGCCCGGCCGCCGCGGGGGGCGCGGGCCGCGAGAGGAAGAGGAGGGAGAGGACGGTTCGCGAGCTAATCAAATGAAAACGCCTTTGGCCTCTAGTGGCGTGTATTGCACTGGTTATATGCTATTTGTGGTCGATCTGCCACTGATTATACGCTAATAACTACTGGTGGTGTACCGTCAACACGCCACTGAAAAAAGGTTACCAGTGGGCAGTGGCGTGCCATAAAATCGCTACCAGTACGTGTTAGTTGTGGCGTGTGGAATACACGCCAGTGGTACGGATTAGCAATTCAAATGAAATTGAACACAAATTTTCCAATTTTTCAGAATTTTAATCAAAATATGCAATTTTTAAGTCGTATTTAAACTACATATTTCATTTAACCGACAAATTAGCATGTTTCACGCCAAATGCTCTTACATTGATTAAAAACATAAAAATTAAATAAACCCTAGAACTAACTAGGGTGGAGATAGCCGGCCATGGCTAATCTTCGACCGAAGGTGGTGGCGGCTTTGGCGGAATGTTCTGCGTCGTCCAATCATGTAGAGCCTGGGCGAGCAGCGGCCAACACTTGAGCTCTTCAAGCTTGGCGCTTTCCACAGACTTCTTCACTTGCTTGAGCATGAGGTTGTGCTCGTTGGGGAGCCGGTTCCACCCGTTGATGATGAGTTCCTTGGCCTCCTCCTTCACCACGCGCGGTGTGAGATGGGCGTGCGGCGGTAGTGTGCGCGCGGGAGAGGTCCGGGGAGGAGGCGCCCCTTGCCTCCCTTTCGTTTCATCTTGATTCGAAGTCCGTCCACTCTGGACAATCTGGAACCGGCTCCAACAATGTATAAAAAAGAGCTTCTTGTACACTTCTCGTCACATCAAAAGAGCATCCTTCAACTAGAGAAAAGGCACATGTCAAGTAAATCGAAAATAGAGACCTTTTTTAGATGAATAGAGACTAATTTGAGGATCCTTCAAGTAGATAGGAATTTGAGACCAAATCATCTTACTTTGTTGTCGTGGGTCTTGTCACTCTCGTTTCTCGTCATAATTTAATCATGACAATCATGAAACTTGTTGCAACCGTCTCGTAGGGTAACCCACCGTTTTTCGATTGCGTTCCCATTGTGCTCAATGTACAAAGCGCCATATAGCAGGTATTCTTTCCTTTCTTTGAGGTCCTTGTGAATCCTATTCCAATATGATTCAAGAGTTTGTTGTGCGCCGGTAGTGGCGTCTTGGCTTATTGCCATCCAAGCATCACACAACAACTCATCCTTCTTCACTACACACAACTTTCCTCTACTACCCCCTTTAGCCTCTTCAAATCCTTGCCTTCCTCGAGATCATGCACGTCTACTTGCTCGCCGGCCTCCTCACCCTGGCCGTCCTCCTCGCCTTGGCCGTCCTCGAGATGTCGACATAGGAGTAGGGGCCGTGGATAATGTGATTCATGGCATCAGCGCCCTCGTCTTACAACACATACGTAGCACAATTTCATGCACACAATGTCGGTCTCACATTTATTTCATGCAAACAAGAGCACAATTAACATTGTCGGACCATCGCCGGCACCATTTATTGCATAATTCAGTTATTGCCGGCGCATCACACATGAAAAGCAAGATACGTACCTTGCCAAGGACGGCCATTCCGTCGAGCATGTTGTCGGCACCATCACCGAACAGCTGTTGCCGGTGAGCCGTCGGCGTGCCGTTCATGCGTGCTGATCGACGCAGCACGGCTGACGTCCTTGTTGAGGTTGATGCCGATGGCGCCCTTGCAGGGGGCGCCCGGGTTGACGTCGAGCCAAAAGATTTGTCTCATCTCATTAATTAAGAAGAAAGTCTAGAGGTTACGTAACATAGCGAAAATTTGAGAGGCCAATAAGGCCGAAAACAAAAGTCTACTCTCGCGACAAGACTGAACACAAATGTTTCGTCCTCACCGTGCTCCACAAGGCCGCTTCGGATTTGATTCGAGACATGATCACGACATCCAATTTTCGTGGACCCTTTTCTCTTCTAGTTTTGTTTATTCGATTATCTTTTGTTTGATTTGATGACCACCACATCGAAGCCCTGGGGTTAATCGTGTGGGATGAAATTCAACATAAATATATTAACTAGGAAAACTCGCACGGGCCGATCGATCAAGCACACTTTGTATTGGCAAAATTTGGTAAATATTTTTAGCATAAAACGCTCTTTATCGGGGAAAAAATTGAGGAATGTCCAGCAACCCGATACCAGACACTTTTTCAGAACTGGCAGACAATATCGAGGGCGGGTGGGCGGCTGTGGAGATGCTCGGGTACTGCGTTCGAATGAGTGTTAGTTTTTTCATTTTGGGAAACACGAGTCTTATTTTTTGTTTTTTGGGTGCCGAATCTTAGGTTGGGCCCTTTTTTATTACTCCCTCCGCTCCAACAAGAGTGACCTGAAAAGTGAGCTAGCTCCGTATAAATTTGTACACAGCACACAACACTTAAGGCCTTGTTTGGCAGAAGAGTTTTGGGGTGTTTTATAGTGTATATTACCTAGTGTTTTGGGTGAAAACACTCCTCACACCCAAAACACTTCAACCCCTCCCAATCCCCTTCTCAATCAAAACCCCCCACCAGCTCTAGTTGTTTGGTACAAAGCTTTTGCAGACAAGTGTTTCAGCAATAAAAGTCTCATCTTTTTTCACAGGCTAGTGCACACAATTACAAAATTGCCACAATTTGGTCATGAAGAAAAACCTGATATTTTTTAACAACATGTGAGCACAAAGTTCATCAACAAAAACCTCATATTGTTCACAGCACATGGGACACACCGTTTAAACAATTCATAAGATTTGAGAACGAGATGATAGCTCGTTGGCTAGGAGTAGTGGTGACTACCCAGCCCGCCCAGGATCGAGTCCCTCCGGGGCCGATTTTCGTGGGTGTTCTCACAGGGGCAGTGACCCCTTAAATAAATCCCCTCACACGCATGTATGCCGCAACTACTAGTTCCTTAGGGACACAGGGTACCCTTGCGTGTTGTGTGTATAGTTCTAGGCTCTAGCTTGTGCACTAGGGGTGTGCGTGTGTGTGGTGTGAGTGTGGTGTCGAGTTAGTGCATAGGTTCAGATACTACAACTGTAACACAGATCGAGGGGTCTAAAAAAAAAACAATTCATAAGATTCAAGTTTATCAAAAAAAATCTCACGAACATCTCACACATTGGCAATTATGATCAGTAACAATAACTCATGCACACGTCAGGATCGCATTAATTCCCTGTCAGCAGCAAAGAATGGACACTGGCGAGTGGCGACTACGAGTAGACAAGAAAACAACATCCCAAACCGCAAGCGGCCAACCATCTAGCTAGCACTGCTAACATCGATTCATGTACTACTAAACTGCAACATCTATCAATTGGAGAACACTAGAAAGGAGTAGCAGCAAATACCAAGAACCGGATCTGACTTGAGGAATCAAGAAACCATAGGACCTAGGAAGTTCTTTTTTGCATCAAGCTGTACATGGGAAGAGGAGGTGACGGGAGTAAAATAGGACTTACAGAAGAAACGTCCAGATTTGCCCGGATAACAGGGGCGGCGGAGGAGCTCGGCGGTGACGGTGGAAGCACTGGGCTCAGCGGGTTGGGAAGGAAAAGTCGATGCTGCCGGCTAGCTAGCTGAGGGATGGAGGAGCAGACGGCGTCGGCGCATCGGCGCATCGGCGTCGTTGGAGTCGCTGCGGCTGCGACCGTGCTGCGTCGCCCACGCCCAAAACGCGAGGGGCAGGAGCGTCTTGAAAACACCCCAACCCGACGTGGCTCGTCGTGTTTTCTGGGGTTTAGCCCGACCAAGACCTGTCTGCCAAACAGCCCGCTCGAGGTTTCGCGAGTTTTTGTTCCGATCGGGAAAATACACAATAAAACGCTTCAAAACGCTTGTGCCGAACGAGGCCTAAATAGGATCAGAGCGAGTAGTAGTGTAACAGATCTGGCATTTTTTTCCTCGCATGCTGGCCCGGTAGAGAGGCAGTACGCAATCATACGGTTCATGGGCCGCCTTCTTCCTATGACCTATGGGCCGCCATCCAGTTTTGATTTACTGGACTGGGACGAATTTATCCCGGCCGGTTACGAATCCACTGCACTGAAATGGAGTATTAGATCCGCTAAAAAAAAGGAGCATTAGATTCAGTTCGACACAGGCGGTACTGCGGTAGCCATGACCGACTGAGCAGTATGGTCCAACTCCGGTGTACACTCATGTTCAATGTTAGTGAGAGTGTCGCCGCTGCTGCGAATGAAAAATGAAACGATCTCATGTCAAATCTGGCAAAAAAAACAACGATTCTATAAGCACGAGAGAATGACAAACTGGCAGACGCAAGCCATCATGGCCCGTTGGCCTTAGCTGAGCACACAGTTCGTTATGCGTCGTCTTCACCATATATCTCGTGCCGGAAGGGAAGGTTTTTTTTTTTTAGAAACTAGTGGGGCAAAAGATTTGCCCCATTATGATTAATTAAGAGAGAATGTTTAGACTTGGAAAGTCCAAAGTTACAACAACAACACCACGAAGAAACAAAAGGCCACTACTCTCCCGGTATTAAAACACCCAAACGCCTCGCACCCGCGAGCACCCAAAGGTTGGCTTCGAACTTGATCTTTGCAAAGATGGTAGGCGGCGACGCATGCTTGTTGCGGAAGACACGAGCGTTGCACTCATTCCAAATCTCCCAAGAAACGAGTAGCGTGATAGAAACCAAGGCCTTGCGATTGGGCACTCCTCCCATAGTCATTTGCCGCCACTACTCCATAGTTGATAGGCTCATCCATCCGGTGGTGTCAAGAGCGTGGAGGCCAAGCCAATTTTTGATCATTCCCCAAAGCCTAGAAGTAAACCGACAATGCACAAGGAGGTGCTCAATTGTCTGGGGGCTCTCTTACAAAGGGGGCACAAACCACAATTTGGCCTACCCCTCCGAGCTAGGCGATCCGCCGTCCACGCCCTATTTTGAAGCGCAAGCCAAGCGAAGAACTTGATTTTTGGAGGAGCCCAAACTTTCCGAACTAGACTATTCATGTCGGTATGGTTGATGCCTTGAAATTGGGCACGGTAGGCCGACTTGACCGAGTACTCTCCATTTGCCAAAACTGTCCAAGTGATGGTGTCTTCCAAGTCGTTGTCGAGTTGGAAATCATGTATTTGCACCCAAAGATTGACAAATTGTTGCAGATGTTGCATGAAGAACTCCTCATCCATTTTGATTTTTTGGAACCAAGCATTGATGAGCAAGGTGTCATGTATGCTCCAATTTTCCTTGAAGAGATTTTGTAGATTAGAGGGGCTATGTCCCTTGGTTTGAGCCCATTCACCCAAGGGGCGTCCCAAAACGACGTCTTCTTTCCATTGCCGATGGTGATCAAAGTGGAGGCATAAAAGAGATCCATGTCCTCACAAGTGCAAGGACTTCCCAAACCGGCCCAAATCTTGTTGGAATCCTTCCATTCGAGCCATGGCCATCGTAAACGAAGAGCCCTCGCGAACTTGTCCAAATGAAGAATGCCAAGCCCTCCAAGATGAGTAGGCCAACACACCGCCTCCCAATTTACTTTGCATTGCCCACCCGAAACCTTATCGGTGGCTGCCCAAAGAAAAGCGCGCTCTAGTTTGTTGATGTTTTGGAGGACCCCCGGATGCACAATGAGAGGTGTCAAGGAGTATATTGCTTGAGAGGAGAGGACCGATTTGACTAGGGTCCCCCTACCTATTGTGGTGATGTATCTCCCTTGCCAAGGTGGTAGGTCTCCGGCGTGCTGCCGGACTAGCGAGAAGGACAGGCAGTTGACAACTTTGACGTGGTTGTTCTAGGCTTCTAGCAAAGTGTCTGTGCAATGTATTTCTACTTTTGTACTGTCTGTATACAGCCATACAGGCGTACCAGTGCTGCTTCTACTGGTACTTCTATTGCTGGAGTGCAAAAGCAGACGACCGGTTATTTCTTCTCTTCTTCTTCTTCGTTAGGTTGGACGCATGTTAGTCACAATTAAGATTGTAAAATACTACTGTCTGTTTAAAATTATGGGCTACGTAAAATATACTATGCAGCAGTGTACCTTCCCATGCTTTCAAGGAATTACTTCTATAAAGGCCCGTGCTCTACCCGCCTATCCCCCCTACTTGCCCCGACGCGTTGCGCTCGTTCGTTGGATGGCTTTTGCACAGGGTAAATAGCATGCGTGTTTCACTTCTCACCGTTGGATGCAGTAAAGTTTTTTCTTACTTCTCTTCCGTGGGGCACAGGCGATGACGGGTGGGGCTCGCTGTATACCAGGTCCGCAAATCAGTGGGCGAGAACAGCTCGTGTTAGTCTCTCAGTTTGGCCCGCTCGGATGCCTGAAACAAAACGCGCGCGGTCAAACCCTAACTCCAATCGCGCGTCTCTCCTCTCCTCCAATCCCTCCCGTCCTCCTCCTGCGCCGCCGCCTCTCTCCTTCCCTCTTCCCTCTCGCTCTCCCCTGCGCCCTCACCTCTGCTCCGCCCCGCAGGAGCTCAGCGGCCGCGGGCGCTCCGCTCGACGGTGGCCAGAAGGAGGGCGGCGAGGAGGACGGCGGCCCGGACGGCAGCGGCCGCGGGCGCTCTGCTCGACGGCGGCCCAGAAGGAGGGCGGCGAGGAGGACGCCGCCCGGACGGCAGCGGCTGCGGGCGCTCCGCTCGACGGCAGCCCAGAAGGAGGGCGGGCTTGGGGTGAAGGGGGAGGGGGCACTAGCCTGAGGAGGAGCTGCAGCCATTTGGGGTGGAGGGGGAGGGAGGCGCTGGCCTAGAGGACGAGAGGAGGGAGCTCGCAGCGGCATAAGGGGAGGAGGCAACGCCGATGGTAGGCGGCCGGCTGTGCTCTTCCTGATTGGGAGAGGATGCGGGAGGAGAAGGGCGTGAAGGAGTCGGAGCCGGGCCAGGCTGGGAGAGGCGGCCGTACCGCGCGCGCCCGGGCATGGAGGCGGCGGGTGGCTGGACTGCGGCGGCCGGCCAGGGCAGCGGTGGCCCGGCAGGGCAGCGGCGGCCGGGCGTCGACGAGCTCGACAAGGCTGCTGGCCCGCCGTGAGCGCGCCGTCTCCTACGAGCCACCATGGAGCGTCCTCGTCTCCGTCGACACCATTCGAGCGTCCTCGTCTGGTGCCCGGCTCTTAGCCCCGTCTGCCCACAATACCACGAGCTGGGCTTGCGGTGGCGCCGTCCCGCGTCCTCTCCCAGGTACCAAGAGGTTGGGGATGGACCACCCAAGCACGATGGCGTTGGGGAAGGACCACGCGTGAACGCAGAGCAGCACGCGCTGGATGCGACCTCGTGCACTCGCTTGAGGGCTAGATCGGCTGGTGGCTATGACGCAAAGGTGAGCATCTCCCAATCTCTCTGTTCTTGCTCGTCTGAGTTGCATATGAAAATATTGTTTCCAGATTCGTTGGTAAGTCCCCATTTTCTCTTTCTAGGTTTGGTCTGTTTAATTCGTGCTCAACCTTCTGGATTTTGTCCTTTAATTTGTGCCTCCTTAGTGCAGGAGGTGCAAGCAACAATTAAGAAGCGAATTCCTGGCAGAAGAGGACGCAGAGCTCGGAGTTTAAGCCAAGCCTTTCTTCTATCTGATGACAGCGATCAGCCGAGGTGAGCAGGAGCCAGACCTTTCCACCATATTGTCCACAAAAATCCAAGCAGGTTGTTTACGCTTTTGATATTTGGATTGAGCAGAGATGAAGATACTTATATTAAATAAAGATTCAAGTTTCTTTTTTGCCTACATTTGTTTTTACTCTTGCATATCTAAATTTCTTATTTTGCTGATTTATGTTGACTACTAATTGTTCAATCTAGAAGTTAGTTGAGCAGAAAGCTCTTTATGGTAATTTTGCTGTCTGTGGTAAATTCATATGGTTTGTGGGTGAAGTGCTGCAGTTGTTGTATCTAGCATAAATCTAGAATTTCTATACACTAATTACAAAATTTTATGATATGTTTTTGTTGCAACACTGCTGACTGGTTTTGCCATGTCTTGTGTCTTGATTGCAGAACACATAGACAGTGGTGAAGGCGATAGCTGTGCTTTCCGGCAGTGAGGGTGTCACCGTATTTTTCACCCAAGAGAGAGATGGTTAGTATAGTGTTTGTGGTACTGGTACCATGACAATCAGGTTTCAAATCGTCCATCATTGAATTGGTACAGAATTTTGGTTTCTGTTAGAAATATAGTAGTTTCAGTCAAATCTTAAAAAAACAGGGAAACTATTCGCCATTGGCCTGTTACTAGAAATCACCTCATGACTGGCCACAGTAGGCACAATCATTGTAACCATGCAACATTTGCCTATTACCAGGTGGGCTTGGTTACTGCGTGGTTGGTTTATAATGCCTACTTTACCTGAGGTCAATGTTGCATGGTTACATGAATGATGCTTTCAAAATGTTTTCGCAAACGCCTTTTGTGACATAAATGACAGCGCTATGTCAGTGTGACTGCTGCACAGGATGATAATCGTGCGTGTGTCTCGTGTATCAGTCCTAACCCTCCTGGCAAGCTGGTTGGGCCGGGCAAGAAATCAAAGCAGTAGCTTCTCTGCTCTGCTTGCAGACCTCGGTTGTATGCGACCTAATTATATTATGCAGATAGTTGTTTCCTTCCCTGGTGTTTTCTAATATTTACTTTCATTTGACAATGAAAAATTGCCATTACAGTTCATTTGTTTACCTCGAGGTATGTCTCACTTGTCATGCGTGTCCTATTGATACAGAATCAATGTTGTCAACTGTCTTGATCTTGGAGAAGTATTTTTGGCTATGGATGCAGTCAGTGAGCTGAAGGAGCAGGTACGGATGATGGTAGTGTGTTTTCGTGGTAGTGTGATTGTAGTGTGTTTTGGTGCTGGTGTGATCCCCGGCTTTATAGAGATTACAATAGCGAGTCAGAATCAATCACTTCTACAGTTGTAGTAAATCATGGTTGAAAAATCTGTGAGGAGTTTGGGAATAGAAGCATGGTGTCAGAACGTACACAAAGCGGTTGGTTCTAAACCCAGATGATCTCAATTAAAGTCACTGGAGTTTAAATTATTTAGTAACCAATAAATTTTTATTTGAATTACTGGATTGTCCTGTTTGTGCTTTATTTTCAGCTTCATACCATGGATTGTACTTGGAGAGAAGGAATATAATTAGTGACTGGCCTCCTTTTTTTGTTTTCTTTGCAGGATTTGTGTGTAAATGCTTAATGGGATGAACATAAGGAAGCAGTTTCCATCGTTGTCTCCTTGCACGGTTAGCTCCTGTTAATTGAGGGAAGTTGAAGTTACTATGCGAGCCTCTACTGCACAGTTATTAACAGCCTCACAGCTGGTGGGTTTGTGATGATTATGGCCATTCATTTAGATTATTCTTTTGTTGTCTTGTGGTTATACGCTTGAGTGATTTTATATTTTCTCAGGTTGCTCGTGTCCTTCTCAAGTGGATCCATTTTCGCTGCCCTATGTTCATGTTCGGTTCTACTTAGGTTGATCGTTTGCTGTGCATTTTCTTGCCTGGTCGATCAATTAGAAGCCGGAGATGGTACATTTTTATTCTGACTTTTGCATCTTATAATTTCTGAATCTACCAAATGCTATGAGCTTTTCTATAATTACTTCTTAAGTGGTTCACCAAATAAGTTTCTCCCCTACCGGAGAAAAGGTAAAAGTTGTGAAGTTTTTTTTCATTATTGATCGGAAAGAAAATGTGTTACACATGGATCACAAGACTAGGGCATGCAATTTGTGGCTCATTTGTGATTTGTCCTTTTACAATATATGTTGTATCGAATTGAGGACAAATGGTACACAACACGATAGATTAAAATCGGCATGCACATGACCAGTGAGGCGGTGTGTGCCCCAGACTGGCGATTATTGAGTGATAACATTAAGCTTGCCTGACTGATGTTGTTTTAGTTTTATCCTTTCAAGCAAGTTTCGTTTTTCTGTATCATATCTTGCTTCTACATAACTGTGTCAGGAAATAGTACAACTTTTGCAAGCTCTGAATTATGTGAGGTTTAGCTGGAAAACTGGCACCATGATCTTCTAGCTCAGATTTTCGAATTCGTTGCCGAGTCCTTTTCTACATTCAGTGAAGCTTTGTGTTCTGATATAGCTTACCTATGGTAAATCCTTACAATGAAGAATATGGATTCACGATGGATATAACTTTAGACAAAACTTTGATGTAGGTGGCATTTCATTGTGATGAATTACATCGTGCATTATTCAAGCCATTTTAAATTCTTGAGCAGCATAACTAAATATTTGTTGGCACTGCCAAACCTCCGTATTGAGTTTCTTGGTATGCTTATGTGGCATCAGGTTTTCAAATACAGTTTGGGAAAATGTTTTTTTTGCAGGATAAAGAGTTTACGTTGATTAAATTTTCAGTTGAACATTGCTGTTGAATGCTGATTAGAACATTGATGCTTTCTGTGTTTGACTAAGCTGTTTGTGTTATTCTCTTTCTCCTTATTTCTGCAGCAATTAGCTACAGCGGTTTGAAAATCGTTTAGCATAATTTCTACTGAATCTTGAGATGACATGTTTCTTATATTTTCTTAATTACCAATGCTCCTTTTGAATTTAATCTATATTTTTTTAGCCAATCCACAAATTGTATAAAGGGAACTCTTCAGTATGTTAGTCTGCTTCTGTAGTTAAAAAGACTGGTTTCACTAGGATTTTACATTATGTGTGTGCCTTAAGCCTCCATATCCATGTTGAATAGTATTGCCTCGTTTGCTTGTTGCTTTACTATGTGTGGAACTTAATCAGTTAATTAGGATCTTGCTACTTGTATAGGGAAGAGAAGGACAAGGCTGGAAAGTATAGCATATCAGTGGAGCAGACCAAGAGCCGAAGCTGGATAAGCAGGGTATGTTCTACTGGCCAGTTCTTCCGCTCTACCTGGAGGTCAATTTGCTTCATTACACATATCGGAAGATTGATACTATCACTATACAATAAATGGGAAGACTATGGAGGGAATCAGGGAACACACAAATATGTGAGACGGGGCAGTGAGGTAGGCGATTATCCCTGGATTTTACACTAGCATCATCTATTCTTTGTGCATGTCATGTGTTTCAGTAAATGCACAATAGAGATACAATTTGTACAACATTTTTATGATATCAGTAAACGCATTTCCTGGAATTTTGTTGAATTATGCTAGAAAGTGTGGTAAGCAGATTATACTGCAAAATGAGCATTTCGTTTAGTTGTCTATGTATCTAACCTTTATGCATTTTCAGTTTAATACATTGGTTGTAATGTATCCTGATATTTTCGTAGTTTGGAGGATTCATTACTGCACTCAGAGGCGACGTTTTTTCTTATTTGGTTGGGAGACCAAATTTGCTCAGATGAACATATACAATGGGGAAAGGTAGCTCAGGGATGATAAATGACGATAAATCATTAACAAATCCTAATTGTGTTTGCCTTTCAGTTACATTAAATTTTACCTAATATATGTCTCCCATTTTTTTCCACTGTTCTGGTTTGCATCTGGATTGCCTTTATGCTGTTCCTCACGGCAATGTATGATGTTGCAGTTTTTTGAAAATAGATTTACAATTTTAATCACAATTATGTTCATGCAACAAGCAATCAAGATATAGAATTGCAACTTTTTATGTCCATAAAAAGTATATACTACCACCAATGTTCAGAGTATATGATATTTGCATCTGGATTGCTTTTATGCTGTTCCTCACGGCAATGTATGATGTTGCAGTTTTTTGAAATAGATTTACAATGTTAATCATAGTTCTGTTCATGCAACAAGCAATCAAGTATAGAATTGCAACTTTTTATGTTCATAAAAAGTATATACTATACCAATGTTCAGAGTATGATATTTTAGAGTTTGGGTGGTCCATCTTCCTCAACTTTGACCGATTATGATCATCCAAAATGAAACTGAATTGGATCGGAGAAGACAATAGACTCGTGTTCTGCATTTATACATATCTTGACATAGTCTCTCTTTTCTGCTTTGCAGCTGGTGATCTATACAATCAGGACATGGTCTATGACGGTGCTAGAAAACGTCCGCTTCCTGGTTGGCCAATCAGCCAACCCAGAAATTCTTCAGAAGCTCACTTACCTGTGCTGGAACCATCACAAGGCTGTCAGGCACATTGACACCCTGCGGGCATACACATTCGGCTCCCCATGCTTTGTTCACGTGGACATTGTTCTGTTGTGCGACATTCCCTTGCAAGAGGCACACAACATTGCCATTGGCGAGACCCTGGAAGAGAAGCTGGAGAGCTGGCCCGGAATTGAGTGCGCCTTTGTCCACCTCGATTACGAGTTCACCCACCAGGCCGAGCATGCTCGGCCCTACGCCGCATAGTATTGTAAGTCTAACTGTAGGTTCATGGAACTTCAGAGAGCCTGAGCTGAAGGTATTGAAGAGCACAGTTTCAGAAATCTGGATGCCTAACCTGTTGTCTCTAGCAGATTCAGTTGTGCATATTTTTGTTGTTGCCTGTGCTTTGGTTCTTCTGCGGTTGGCTACGTACAGTCTGACCAGTGCAGGAGTTACAATGCTCAAGTCATGACTACATGTTACTACTTTACATGTAGTACACTCTGCCCATTTAAAAAGTCATGAATCTGTCAATTTAGTCTTTGGTTGAAGTCGTATCAATAATGTTTGCCTGATTCGTGATGGATTTCAGGTTTTGGTGGTCTGTTAATGGCCATTGGTCGACCTGCAAGTAAGTTTGCTATATCAGGCTGATTTCAGAACTATTCTCTATTTGTTGCCCCTTTTCATGCATGTTTCGTTGCTTGAGATAAAAGTACAGATATGGGAATCGAAATTACAAGTTTTTGTAGATGCACAAATTGTGTTTTTTTCATATGTAGGAGAGTGTTAATGTATCTTTTATGTCTCTGCTAATCTTGGTGTCTCTGAGCTTTCTCAGGTTCAGCTATCAACACAGCCAGTGCCCTCTTTGATGTGCACCCTCTTGATGGAAGGAACGATTTAAGTGCCCTAATAAAGTACTCGAGCATTTTGTGTTGTTGTGTATTGTCTTGTTTTTATTCAGTTCTGCAGTAGCATATTGTCTTTTTTTCATATTCGTGGCTACAAGATTTGTTTGTTGTGCTCTCGGTCAATAAAAGTCATTTTTATTGATCATGTGTGAATGTGTATTATTTGACATATTCACCTCACGCTTGGTCATTTTAGTTTGCGATTTGCTAGATCTGAAGTATTTATGGTTATTTTGATAGGGGTCGTAAAGTGATAATTTTATTAGTACAGGGATCTGGGAGAAGCTAGCTAGGGGAAGGAAAGAAGAGTAATGATATATGTTATTTTGAATAATTTCCAAGTTGTCAGGCTTTGCCCTTTATATATACAATGCATCACCATTGCAAAAAAAAGTAGCTGTTTCGCTTATTACGCATAGAGATGATTTTGCCGGATTGAGCCAGAAATAACAATAACTGAAGCTAGCTGGTTAATAAGCTGATTTGTGAGTTATTTATAGGCTTTTCCCTTTATATATACAGTGCGTCATCATTGCAAAAAAAAAGACCTTCCCTTGTTCCGCATAGAGCTGATTATGCCGGATTGAGCCAGAAATAACATTAACTGAAGCTAGCTGGTGAATAAACTGATTTGTGAGTTATCTATATATGTGCTATGTAAAGCTTACTCCATGGATGAATTAATTGCTATTTATTTATATCTGCGCCATTTCCGTGTATGGTTTGAACATCAAATGGATGAATCAATATTGTTCCAGTATGTATTTTATTACTCTGTTCTTATAGCTTTAATGTTAGAATTATTTGTGCTATGCTACATAGGACAGTCCCTATCTTAGAAAGATGGTGGTTGTTTTATACCTAATAAAAATGCTCGGTGGTGAATGCTCAGTTTTAGGTTCAAAATTGCATGTCAAGCTAATTCTGATGGGTCTTCCAAAGACTGCAGACAAATTCATCTTTAACTTAAGACATGGCATGAGCTGATTCTTTGGTGCTCTCTCATTTCTGCAGGTTTACCGTGGACAGGTTGATCTCAAACTTTGTGGATTGTTTTTCCGTCTCCATGATATAGCGTAACAGATGCAATGACAACAACGACATCGCCTTTCAATATCCATTGATCAAACAAAAAGAAACACACCAGGGTAGGCCACAAGCATGTCGCATTATCTTCTCAGCTCCTTATTGGTGATTATCATCTCAATTTCTTAGCTTCATTGGATATCTCATTTCAGTACCGTTTCAGGCTTCAGTTAGCTGAAAGATAACTGGTCAATCTTCTACCATGTGATTGTGCTTTTTCAGGTCAATGGGTGACTGAGCAATTTAATAATATATTATGTAGGTGAGTCTCTGATCAGGCGATTTGAGCTTATCTATATTCTATTCTGTCAGGCCTCAGAAAAAAGTACATTGATGCCTCTTTAGATAGGTGGTTTGAGCTTTTTGCACATTAAAACCACATGAGTTTTATTTTGGCTGCGTGTTCAATAGGTGCAGACATATGTATACAATAGGTCCGCTGACACTCTGAACAGCTTACTAAAAAGAAAAACTATGTATGATTGTGGCAGATTAAATGTGGCCGCCATTGTGCCTTCACCGGCTTTCTCATTAGTATTTCATTTAACAGCTCAGTTTTGCCTCTTCCACCATTTAGTTTATGAGGAGATAGTAGGTATTACAGTGCATTTGATCGTTGAGAATTTCTGCTATTGTGCAGGGATAGCAGGACTGACGATGCAAATATTTCATTACATAAGGTATGCTCTTATGTCATGTGCTGAAATCAAGATATTGATATCGTATATCAAGGTTACCTCTTTTTATGTGACAGTTTGTTGGCTGCATGATATTTCAATGGCAGATTCAAAATTACAAATAATTTTTCAGTTATCATAAAAGTTAAGATAGAGTTGTACAATTACTTCCACTTATTATCTTTCTATAGTATTATCGTATTAGGTTATATAAGGATTATTACATTTAGCAATTGTACCCTCTTTTCAATGGCTCACGCTAATCCTAGAAGAAATGGCCATAAAGTTATACAACGGTTAATCAAGCCTCCATGGTAGCAATATGCAGCCGTTGGCTTAGGAGGCCTTACAGGACCACCACCGTCTTGTGCAGGCACCCTTTTGGTTTTTACCCTAAACCATGCCTCTGTTTCTCTAACAAAATAGAAACTATTTCCCAAGGCCACCTTTCTTCACTCCACTTTCTTAAAGAAAACAAAAACACCATGTAGTATTTGGCATGATCAAATCTTTTGCCTGTAGAGATTAAGAAAGCTATAACTTGCTTTTTTCAACACTATTTTCTTTGTATGACATTGCCATCTAACCAGGAAGGCAAATCACGATGATCGATGTATGTGTGAGCATTTAATATACTTAGTACATCAACTCTTCAAATTTGATTGCAATGTGTTGTCGGTTACTTGTTTTAATTAGAGATTATACCTGTTTTAAGTCTACATTATATTGTTTGCTTTTCACTAACTTCAAATATCTCACATAAATTTATTTTGTAAACCCACGCTCTCATCTTTGCAGAAATGGCACGCCTTCATTTAAACTTCTGTATGTCACACCTCAACAAGGATTTCACTCATTGTGTTTGGGATATACATGTTCTCTCATACATGCTATTACTTGGTGGACTATTTTCCGTTTAGTTGTAGTTCCACACTGAAGAACAGTAGCCAAATTTCTCCATGACAAACAAAGTAATTAATTTGTGAAGATATATGTAAACTACGTTTTCTTATATTTTCGTAAATTAGAAGAACAAGATGAGTGAGCTGCATATCTAACTGTTGCCGAGGAGAAAGATGACCCAATTGAGAAGACGAGACCATCTGAATGTTGGCATTCGCACTAGGACAATAGCTTGACTGGAAATATAAAATCATCCAATCATGTAGGTTACGCATGTACCAGAAACTATTTGACTGCATCTTCTTCACCTTAATCTTTGTTTGGGTATATCATATTTTAGAATACATATAGAATGTTTGTTTCAATGTTTATATCTTAATATCTATGCAATGTGCTGATGCAATTGTTTCCGAACTTTACAGCCAGGAAGCTCAAATGTAGTAAGTTGCGGCCTACATGGACCATGTGCTGATGGAGTTGTTTCCAAACTTTACAGCCAGGAATCTCAAACGTAGTAAGTTGCTGCGTACATGGACCATGTGCTTCGTGCAAGACCCGGTTTCAAACGAACTTATTGTTCTTCTTGGGGAACCATCTAACTGAAGTATCCACTATGATTGTTGTCTTGAAGCAAAATCTGGGTGTGCTTATTTGGGCGACAGAGGTCAAGGCGACTACTGATACAGCTTGATTTGGTGCTATTATCATGTTCCTCCAAGTTACATTCGCTTTTGTTATTATGATGCAATACATATCCAGTTCGTGCTGTTTACTTGCCTCTGCATTAGCACTTGGTAGTTACAAACAATAGCTAAGCTGGAGCTACAATCGCAGTTACATCTATTTTCAGTCATTCTTTTTTCTCTGGTGATTTTTTGCATAAGTATCTTTCATAACAATTCAATGTCTCTGTATAATGGAAAATATCAATTCAATATAGATTTGCTTTCACTGAGATAAATCCCCAGTTTGTTTGCACCCAGGTTCAGTTTCATGGCAGCATTAGCTTCCTTATTTTTCTACCGCTGTAATATTATTGCTCGAGTTGTGTCAATATACAATCTCCCTTTTTATTATGCAAAGAGGTGATTTTAGGAATAACTTATGATGTGGAGTCTTTTTTATTCTCATTAGTCTACGGCAACAATACGGTCCTGCTTTCGACACTCATAAAATTATTACTCGAGTTGTGTCAATAGACAATCTCCATTTTATTTTGCAAGGAGGTGGTTTTAGGAATACCTTATGATGTCGACTCCTTTTTATCTCATTAGCCTATGACAACAATACGGTATTGCTTCTGGCAGTTGCGCAACGGATTAGGAAACTGTTCTTTGTTTCGTTTTTCAATATTTTATTTCAGGTTTAAGTTTTGCTGAAAGATAATACAATGACCATCTTCTAACAGGTAATTGTCCTGTTTCAGGTCAATCCGGCGACTAAGACAAAACAATAATAAGGAGATGAGTCTTTATCAGGTGATTTGAACCATGGTGATGCTTATGGCGAATTCGCTCTTAGACTTTCATGCTGCGTGAAGTAGACGGCGTCTGCCTATTTCTACTCAGGCCAATGAACCCCATCTTATAGTTCGACCCTTCTATTGTAACTATGTTATTAAATTTGAAAAATTGTAGCCTGACTTCACTCAGCTATGTTATGTAATAGACTAAGAGAGTATTTATTGCTGCATGAACCATCCCAAGTAATTTGTTTCTGTTACCTTTTTAGATGGCAAATGCTTACTGCTTGCTCATCCTTATTTGCTTAGTATTTCTTTAAGTTATTTTGCTCTCATTGTTTTATTTTTCTCATTGCTTCAGTTATTTATCTCATTTATTCAGTCTGTAACTCTATTATTCTCTCATTAATTCACCATTTTATGTCATTGATTCAGTGTTCAGTATAGCCCGGTTCTTTTGCCCTTTATGTTCCCTTAATGAGGTGAATCAATCATGATTTCACTTTTGCTCGGTTCTTTCTGTTTACGTACATAACTTTCGGAATCAAATGATAACACTGCTTCATACAAGTTTTGGGTTTCTATATGGTATAAGTTAAATGAATGGCAACAATGTGGTAGTTGCATCCGGCGTTGCGCAGTCGCGCAACGGGTCATCTAGTGAAGAATAAACAATGGTCCATTCTTGGCTTCCAAGGTTCCAATTATCTGTATATACCTTAGCCATGGATGGATGGGTCCTAGGATTCTTTTGACATGGCTACCCTACCCAGTGCTACGTGCATGCACCACCACTCGATCGATCATGGATGCGTGTGTAGCAATCAAAGGCGAGGCATGCCTGCATATATGGGGCAGATCATAGAGAAGACAAAACTCAAAAGGAAATGTAGCTCTTCTTAGTCATCAGGGTACCCTGCAATCAAAGGTGAAAGGCTGGAGGGTCCCTCTCTGAGATAGTGAGATGGCCAAAAGGGAAAGGAGAAGAAGAATATGTGTTGTGAGAGAAAGAATTTTGTTTCCGGTTCTTGGAATGCAGTGCATCGGACAATTCATATAGCTAGGAAAGCATGCATCAGGCCATGAATGGTCTCTAGCAGTTAGGGTTCCCACTCTTCGAAAAGGGGACTCATCGTTAAAAGTAGGAAAAGTCAACTATTAAACGAGTTGATTTTCTTTTATGTTCTTTGAAAGAGCTATACCGACTGGGTCAGCGACCAAAATATGTCTAATATTGATAGTTATCAAGGGCTAAATTTGTCCTGTTTTAGTGTTCTCAATCACTAGCTGAGGATCCAGAATAGAATTGCTCCTATAATAACGTACTTGTAGTAGTATAGTACGCTCTTGTTGAGTGACGTGTTTTGCCTCCCCACTTTCAGTGATCTCGGTATTTTCAAATTTTGAAAATAATATTTTAAAATTTAAAAAATTCAAAGAATTTGACAAAGATATATATACATGTTATGTTATCTGCATATGTGCAAAGTTTTACAAGATAATACATTGTATTGTAAACTACAAAAAAATCAGAAAATCGTGATCTAAAAAAGCAAAAAAAAAACTTTATTATTTTCTTCAGCCTTTGTCTTTTTTTGTGCTGATCACATATGGGATATGGCAATATATTTCCATGCAAATTTGGTCGTGCATACTAGACATGCACATGTTTTTCAGAATTTTTAGAGATTAGAATGAAAAAATTTATTTTTTTTAATGATAGGTGCACGGGTGTTCGTGTGCCAAAATAAGTTTCCGGCTCTTGTTTTATTTCTTAATACGTACTTCCTCCGTCCTGGTGTATAGGGCATAATCCCAAAACCAGGTTGTCCGAGTTCTCTTAGGCGCAAATCACATTAACTCTTGTTAATTAGGTGCCGTCTTCTCTCCCACGCATGCAAGGGTGTGAACAAGATTCGATTTTTCACACTATTGGCCGCATGACTGTTGTTTTCTCATGCATGGCAGTTATTAGGCAGATAATAAGGGGCAATTCCTCACCTTCCCTCGTTAATTGTCTCTATTCTGCCGTCATGGAGGGCCAAACGAGCGCCAATAAGCAACAACCTTGGTACTAGAGATTTTGGAATTGTGCCTAATACACCAGGACGGAGGAAGTACGTGGGATTGTACACGCGATAGACATAGCTGATTCAGTGAATGTATACAGCCATACAGGCGTACCAGTGCTGCTACTACTGGTACTTTTATTGCTGGAGTGCAAAAGCAGACGACCGGTTATTTCTTCTCTTCTTCTTCGTTAGGATGGACGCATGTTAGTCACAATTAAGATTGTAAAATACTACTGTCTGTTTAAAATTATGGGCTACGTAAAATATACTATGCAGCAGTGTACCTTCGCATGCTTTCAAGGAATGAAGAATAAACAATGGTCCATTCTTGGCTTCCAAGGTTCCAATTATCTGTATATACCTTAGCCATGGATGGATGGGTCCTAGGATTCTTTTGACATGGCTACCCTACCCAGTGCTACGTGCATGCACCACCACTCGATCGATCGCCATGGATGCGTGTGTAGCAATCAAAGGCGAGGCATGCCTGTATATATGGGGCAGATCATAGAGAAGACAAAACTCAAAAGGAAATGTTGCTCTTCTTAGTCATCAGGGTACCTGCAATCAAAGGTGAAAGGCTGGAGGGTCCCTCTCTGAGATAGTGAGATGGCCAAAAGGGAAAGGAGAAGAAGAATATGTGTTGTGAGAGAAAGAATTTTGTTTCCGGTTCTTGGAATGCAGTGCATCGGACAATTCATATAGCTAGGAAAGCATGCATCAGGCCATGAATGGTCTCTAGCAGTTAGGGTTCCCACTCTTCGAAAAGGGGACTCATAGTTAAAAGTTGGAAAAGTCAACTATTAAACGAGTTAATTTTCTTTTATGTTCTTTGAAAGAGCTATACCGACTGGGTCAGCGACCAAAATATGTCTAATATTGATAGTTATCAAGGGCTGAATTTGTCCTGTTTTAGTGTTCTCAATCACTAGCTGAGGATCCAGAATATAATTGCTCCTATAATAACGTACTTGTAGTAGTATAGTACGCTCTTGTTGAGTGACGTGTTTTGCCTCCCCACTTTCAGTGATCTCGGTATTTTCAAATTTTGAAAATAATATTTAATTTTTTAAAAAATTCAAAGAATTTGACAAAGATATATATACATGTTATGTTATCTGCATATGTGCAAAGTTTTACAAGATAATACGTTGTATTGTAAACTACAAAAAAAATCAGAAAATCGTGATCTAAAAGAGCAAAAAAAAAACTTTATTATTTTCTTGTCTTTTTTGTGCTGACCACATATGGGATATGGCAATATATTTCCATGCAAATTTGGTCGTGCATACTAGACATGCACATGTTTTTCAGAATTTTTAGAGATTAGAATGAAAATTTTGATTTTTTTTATGATAGGTGCACTGGTGTTCATGTGCCAAAATAAGTTTCCGGCTCTTGTTTTATTTCTTAATACGTACTTCCTCCGTCCTGGTGTATAGGGCATAATCCTAAAACCAGGTTGTCCTAGTTCTCTTAGGCGCAAATCACATTAACTCCTGTTAATTAGGTGCAGTCTTCTCTCCCACGCATTCAAGGGTGTGAACAAGATTCGATTTTTCACACTTTATTGGCCGCATGACTAGGGCTGGAATTAAAACTCGAAACCCGCGAGTTAAACGAGTAGCTCGGAACTCGACTCGGCTCGACTCGAACTCGTCGCTAAACGAGCCGAGCCGAGTTTTCATTTTTTACGGTAAACGAGTTCAAGTTAAACGAGCCGAGTTCCGAGCTACTCGTTTAACTCGGTAAAAAAAGTATCGTTACCTATATTCTTGTCTTTGTGAACAATTTTACTTAAATATTATAGTTTAACAATTAGATATTACTTGATAGTGTTATATTGTCATTTATTGTTTTGATAATTACATCATACATGACCAAATAATTTGAAACAATTATATATAAAAGATATTATAATTCATGTTAACTGTTTTACCGAGCTAAACGAGTTAAACGGGCAAACTCGCGAGTTTACCGAGCCAAGCCGAGTTCTAATTCTGGACTCGTTTGTTAAACGAGTCGAGCCGAGCTAACTCGTCAGTTGACCGAGCTTCAACGAGTCGAGCCGGCTCGAATTCCAGGCCTACGCATGACTGTTGTTTTCTCATGCATGGCAGCTATTAGGCAGATAATAAGGGGCAATTCCTCACCTTCCCTCATTAATTGTCTCTATTCTATGTCATGGAGAGCCAAACGAGCGCCAATAAGCAACAACCTTGGTACTAGATATTTTGGAATTGTGGCTAATACACCATGACGGAAGAAGTACGTGGGATTGTACTTGTACACGCGATAGACATAGCTGATTCAGTGAATGCATCACATTCATTCCCGGCTAATGACAGTGTGCAATATGCATGGTCACGGTAGGGGTGCCATTTGTCGTGCCCTGGACCATGCATGCCTTAAACGCATTGATGTTGAAGGTGATCAAAGTGTCCATATACGGCGAATGCGTACGCCAATACGACGAACCTGAGAGCATGTACAATGGTCCGACGATGGGTGTCTACAAAAAAATTCCACGTCACCTGTAGACATCCCAGGAGATAGCCTATACAATAGGGAGTCTGTTTAGCCGTCTATAACCACAAAATCGCACGGTTCATCCCTGGTTGTTTCCGTCAAAAACGGATCCGATCTAACTGACCACGCGCAACCCTCTCTGTACAACGGCAAATAGCCTGTCGATAAGGATGATTCCAACGGGCCGACGCATCGAGTCCGCGCGCGTCCGTCCCTGTCCACTGGAGCCAAAAACACGGTCTAACGGGGCGACGCAAACGGACCGCGATCCGTTTTTCTGTCCGCCGCGACGCATTCCTGGCCCAAATTTGGGCCAGGAATGCGTCGGCCACGGATGCGCGGCGGACCGCTTTTGTGTCCTCCTCCAGTCCGCTCTCTCGGCAAAATTCACACCGGTCTCTCCTCTTCCAAAACCCCAGTCCACACTCCAGCCCTAGCCATGGCCGACGCTGCCTCCGCCGCCACCGCCGCTGAGTTTGGACCAGACGCCGCCGGCACCGCCGCTGGACCTGCGCCCCAAGCTAAAAAGAAAGTAAAGAAGGAACTCACGCCAGAGCAGAGGGCCGCAGAGACCAAGAAGCGGGGCGCCCGGAGGAAGAGGTTGAAGCAGGACCAGCTCGACGCCGCCAAGATGGCCGCCGCCGAGCAGCAGGGCGAGGATGACACCTCTGACCTCGTGTCCAGGGCCGCCACCGCTGCCCTCCTCCTGATTGGGATTACCCCGACCACGGCCGCGGTCGGGGTCGCGACTGCGGCGGCCAGCTCCAACGCCTCGGCGGCCCGACCGCCAAGGTCGAGATCTTCCGCGAAGGCACCATCGCCTGCGTACGGGTACCTCCCTGGAACCATGCCGCCGCGGGTTTCCCCTACCTCAGCCGAATCCGCGGTCGAGGTACCTACCCTTGATCTCAACGCGCCCGCTACACCTTTGGCCGCACACTCGCCCGCGGCGCAGACTGCGGCAGCGCGTGCAGCTGCCCCGGCAGTGGTCGCCGCCCAGGCAGCCCGTAACCTGTTCGGCGATTTGCCCAGGCCGTCGCCGGGTGACCCTAGGTACTATGAGGAGGAGGACGGCTACGACGGGGAGGACGTCCTCCAGGACATGGTCAGAGACAACACTCACTACGCCGACGACGACTACAATGCCGAAGAAGATGAAGTTCCGCCGACCGGCCCCGATGTGATCAACATCGAGGTTGAGCCGGTTTTCCTAGACGAGCTCGACACCCAATCCCTGGCCATGAAGAGGAAGATCAGCAAAAGGGGCGCCTCATTCACGTCCGAGGAAGACGTGCTCATTTGCGAGTCCTGGATCGAGGTTGGAACCAACCAAATTCTCGGGGCCGAGCAAAGAGGGTCGGCATATTGGGGCCGGTTCACCAAGCGCTACAATGAATGCAGAATCCTTCCGCCCCACAATATTCAAACGCTGCGGACCGAGACATCTATATCCAAGAGGTGGCTCCACATACAAGGGAGATGAGCAAGTTTTGCGGCTCCGTTGAAAACGTTGAAACCCGGCCGCAAAGTGGCTATGGAGTGAAGGAATTGGTAATTCATCTTCCCTTCTTATGCATTTTGGTTGCAATGATTTTGGTTGCTATAACCTTGTATGCACAGGTGTTGCAAGCTTTGGAAACCTTCCAGGCTCAATATAAGAAGACCTTCAACTTGACCCATTGCTACCGGGCACTCAAGGACCAGCAGAAGTGGAAGGACCTCTACGCCTCCCTCAAGCAAGGTGGACAGCCAGTTGATAAGAAAGAGGCCACAACGGAGAAGGAGGGGAGGCCAAGGGGGAAGAACAACTCGAAGGCCGAGTTGAAACGCGATGCAACAACCCTTGCGTTGCAAGAGACATTGAACGGGTTCCTATCCCAAAAGGACAAGACATGTGACAAGAAGGAGGAGAGGAGAGAAGAGGAACGCCTAGAGAGAGAGGCGTCTTCCAAACTCTTCTTCGAATTGCAAAAGAAGAGGCTCCATATAGAAGAGGAAAATGCTCGGACTAGAGCACGGGAAGCCGAGGCAAGGGCCAAGGAGGCTGAGGCTTGGGCCAAGGAGGTCGAGGTAAGAGCAAGGGAGGTCGACCTGAAGGCCAAGGACCTTGATCTCGCCTTACGCGCCGAGGAGGCCAGGATCATGGACATGGATATCTCGGCCTTCACCCCTAGGAAGAAGGCCTACTACCTCAAGAAGCAAAGGTACTACATGGACCAAGATTGATCAAATCTCGGTCCTTCTATTTATTATGTTGCATGCCGGTGTTGAACTATGGCCGATGGCCGGGATTTGTAATATTTTGGGTATGTACCCAGACATGGCCTGTGTGAGGCCGGGATTATGTTTTATACTTGTTTTGTTGCAATGTGATCAAAAACCCTGGCCGAAAATGATCAAAATGATCAAAAACCCTGACCGGGCGGACTCAATGCGTCGGCCCCGTTGGGCGCAGTAGCCGGAAAGGAGCGGACCTAAGCCGGACGCGCGTCCTGTTGCCGACTCTCCGTTTGCGTCGCCCCGTTGGAGTCATCCTAAGCACCTATTTTTGCGTGAACAGACCGTCGTTAATTCTACCGACGGGGCAGTTTTCTGTTTTCTCTCTCCCCACGTAATCTGAATTCCTACATGGGTTGTGTTACAGACGGCTGACTAGATACCACTGTACATGCCCCACTGTACATGTCCTGATGACAAGATCTCTGGGTATGTCCGATCGCTTTGTGGGTGCGCGCTACAACGTACTACAGTACATGTTGATTCTTTCCTTGCTATTATTAACCGCTGCAGCTTACAGACGGGGAGTTGCTGCTTTTTCGTCCGGCATTTGTCTCACGGATTGCTATGTCTGACGGATGGCATCAACTCAAATCATCGACGTAGTTCGTCGGATTGCTGAGTCGAATCGGACAAGGAATGTCTGATGCAAAGCAAATTACAGCAGTATGGGAAGCTTGTTTATTAGTGATTACTACAGAAAATATACGTGTGACCACATTGATGGTTAGGAGCCTCCAAAGGAAAGCGAACACCACTTGCTTTTTGAATACTCGTAGCTCATGTGACGCATGGCCCCGGCTGAGCAATAAAATAAACTCATGTTACTGAGTATATGCTTCTAAATACATAGTAAGTTTAGTTTATTCTGATTGAAAAGGCTCGAAGAAACTAGCTTTGAAAACATGGTGAGGTTTGAGGACAAGGGGGGCCCCTGGTGGAGGATTGATAACTCAAAGCATGGACGAACAGAAACTTGGAAAACATGAAAGGAAGCATCGAGGGCCCTACAATGTTGGGTGATTTGCTTAGATCCGTCCATCTTTTCCTTTTTCTTTCAAGAAGTGTGGCCGGGTAAGACCAACTTTGATCGAGCTACAAATCACATGCTCCACGTACGGAGAAAAATGCATAGAGGCTGCCGCGAATGCATCCTCGGGTGAGGAAGAAGATGAGGAGAAGAAAAGATCACGTATCGGTCCTCTCTTTGGGATCGACAATGGCGTGAAAGGAGATTGGATGCAGGGGAATGTTTTTGTCCAAAGGACAGAGACAGAGGGAGAGGGGGTCCAAGAGCTAGCAAAGATAGACATGACACAGACCTGATCCCCTTTTGGCTCCGGCTGGGAGGAGCTGGCTAACCACCACTCCGGTCGCTTTCTTGGTCTTAATTAGGATGGACAAAGCAGCCGTGCCCAGGATTAACAAGTCGGACCCACGCTCGTGTGCAAACTTTAACTAAGCTGGTCGACACTGGCTACTTTTCTCGCGTGACTACACTGGTTGGTCGACACCGTGGGATAGTACTACGACCAGTGTTCTTCCCCTGGCTGGCTGGCCCATCACCAGCACGCATGCTCCCCATCTTCTCTCTCTGCATGCATCGGACAAGTTGTTCTTGCATGCTTCGCTCTGCTATTTTGGCATTGGAGATGGTAAGAAGATCGATCATATTGTTCAGCTCAGGACATCCAAGTTTATATCAGCACTAATTAATG
Organism: Poa pratensis; assembly: GCA_947311845.1. Classification (NCBI taxonomy): domain Eukaryota; kingdom Viridiplantae; phylum Streptophyta; class Magnoliopsida; order Poales; family Poaceae; genus Poa; species Poa pratensis. The sequence goes on along the minus strand of CAMZMU010000037.1, from coordinate 47,992,610 downwards.
GTTCTAATGTTTATCTAGTAGACGCTTAATTAGATCTAATAGATGAAACTAAACAGGGCTCTCAAGTGTCAACTCGGTCGGCACGCGCCAAAGAAAGGAAGGGAAGCAGACCACATCAGAGCTGGAACAAGCCACCCACCCGGCTAGCTTGCTGTTGCAAGTCTACACCACAGACTCTTCCCTGTATCGGTTGTTATCATTTTCTCCTTTTCTTCCTCCTCGCTCCTAGTGTAGGCTCCTGGCTGCCGAGTGGTTTTTCCTTGCCTTGCTTCAACTTTACTCCTACAAGTGGCAGGAACAGCCGGGGGAACCGCCCACCTCGCCGTCCCACGCTATTTTTTTAAAATAATACATTTTTTTACAGAAAATCGATGAATATTACGCGGTTAGAGACAATTTGAAAATAATGCGGCCTAATTTGCGGCCTGGACGATAAGCACTTATCGTATAGGGCCTAGACGATAGGGTCGTCATCCATCGGCTGCATGCGACGCAGGACCTGCTCGTCGGCGCCGCGGACGACAGGACTGGTCGTATACGGCCTGGATGATAGGTTCCAATCGTCGGGGCCGCAGACGACAGGTTCCAATCTGCCGTCCATTTTTTTTCTTTGCTAAAACGGAAATTTTGACCATTTTTTCTCCCGCCACCGCTCGATCCCGTCAAATCCGTTCCCGCCCTATTTTTCCCGCCATCTTCTCTCCCGCCTGTTTCTTCCGCCAAATTCTTTCCCGCCCTTTTTCCTGCCATCGTATCTCCTGCCTGTTTCTCCCGCCAATTCTTCTCATCTCGGCCTATAAGAACCCCTTCTCACTGAGGTTGGTAAGCATTCTAATCCACTCACTCGAACATGTCGAGCTTTCCTTCAGATCGTAGTTTCCAGCCAGGAATGTCGGCACTCCTTTTGAGGTTAACGGCCGAGCTCAAGGTAGACAATAAGGAAGTGCCATTCGAGGATATTGTTACTTGTCCACCTCATCTCCGTGAGCTATCAGGGAAGCTAAGTAGGCTTGGGTGGCCATCGAGGGCTTGGAGGGAAATACAGGAAGAACTTCTCAGGATGCATGCTAGGTGGCAGAAGAAGAAGCTAACATATACGCGTGAATCAGATTTGACCAGAATTATAAGATATCCTTTTACATGGGTCGAGGATGAAGATGATATCTTCATGCCGAGTGAAGCGAGCAAGAAAGCTGCAGCGGCGGCGGCGGCGAAGGGCAAGGGTGTTGCGTCGTCGAAGGACAAGGGTGAAGCATCGTCGAAGGGGAAGAGTGCTGCATCGTCGAAGGGGAAGAATGCTGCATCGTCGAAGGACAAGGGTGCTGTGTCATCGAAAGGCAAGAGTGATGCGGGAGGCTGCGTCGATGGTAGATGAGTTTTGTTGTTTATAATTTCTAGAGTACTATGTATCTTCGATTTATGTTGTGTTGTTCGTACTACCGATGTAACTTCATTTGCAATGTATCTTAAGTTCTTATTGTCTGTGTAATTTGTAATATTTGTGTGATGGACGAAAAAATATTATCTGGACTAGAGCAGTACGACTGACTAGAAATTCGCGTGCATAGATAAGTCTAAAAGATATGTCTTACACAAATAAAAAGCTCTCATACATAGATAGGTAGGTAGGCATGTATCTAGAAGTGTCAGCCACGCCGTCTGCCACGGCGCGGAAGTGGTGGATTCAGCGGCGTCCAACCTAACCTGTGGGGTGGCCGAACGTCACGTGCGGGAATCAGGGACTCGTCGTGCTCCTGCTGTGTCTCCTGTGTGGGCTGTGGTGGAGGAGTGTTGTACATGCCAATCCAATTGTCGTGCTGGCCGTACGCTTCCGGCTCACTCTCCCACGGGATCCAGACGACTGTTTGCCGGACATAGAAGACTGATATCCTGATAGAGGGAACATAAAAACTTAGTAGACGAAATTGTACCATGATTAATATAAAAAACAAGAGATAACAAAATACATACCCTGTGCTGGGGTGGTGGACGAAGAATGAAGCCCGACATTGGGCTCTGCTGCTGCTGCCACGACGAACCTCCAGCCTGGTCAGGAGGCGGTGGTCTGGGTGTAGGCTGCGTAGGTACACGTGGCGCGGCTGGTGTCGGTGTCGCTGTGGCTGCTCAGGAGTCTGCTGGGGCTGCGGCTGTGGCTGGGAAGGACGAGGTGGCCGCATTCCTGCATGGCGCGGGTCAATATCGGAACATGTGCAAGTGATCACCTCGTAGATACCTCGGAGCCTGTCCTCCAAGCGCCGCACCCAAGAGTAA